>CM041779.1:135549056-136130880 GCA_023374045.1 Limonium bicolor | reverse complement strand
ACACCGAAATCTCACCAAAATCAACACCAAAACACATTTTTCAACTCCCACAACATCATCCATCATCAAACCCTCACCAAAACAGCACCAAAACGTGAAGAACATAACAAGGAGTCAGAAGCTGGGTTCGAAGTTCTTCTGGATCGCCATCAACGAGGCCTCCGAAGAATCCCGACGTGAAGAAACACCACGAATCTGAAGGTAAAACAGGTTATAACTCTACTTTTCTAACTCCCCACAACCTCATTAACTCTCTGTTAAATTTTGGGCTCAAACCAACCCTTTTCGGCTTCTGTATAGCTAATTACTTTTGCTTCTGCCTTGTTACTTGTTTATCACGTTTCGTACATAATTTACTTCAAATGCGATCTTTCAATTACTAACATATTGTACATCTTTCAGGCTACACGTGCATAAATTTTGAGCCGAAAACACCTTCGGGAACCACCATAAAACCCCCGTCCGTGGGTTGTCCGGGATCTCGGACCTATGGTCCGGAACCACGGACGGGTTGTCCGTGGCCACGGACACCCACAGACGGCGGCGGGATTTTAAAATTTTAGGTTTTGCTAAACTATGTCCGGGCTTACGGACATCTTGTCCGTGGCCCTGGACTTTTCAAATTTTTGTTTTCTGTTTAATTCGACTTTTATTTTCACATAGGTTAACTAGGGTCCGTGGTTACGGACATTAGGTCCGTGGCTACGGACGGAAACAAAATTTCACCTAATTCTGCCTCCAAAACCCTAGTTTAGGTAATTTCAACTTTCACTTTCATTTTCAGTCAAAAAAATGTTAAAAAACACAAAAAAAAGAAGCTCGCGCACTTAGGTTAAAACGACTCGTAATAAGCCGTAATTAAACCAAGTAGAGGAAAAGCGACCTAGGAAGGGTAATGAAAGTAATTTGAACCCTAAATAAGTCGAATACCAAGCCCCGAACCCGAACTCTACCTTTCCTAATTTACCCTAGGTTAAAATTAGGTGGCGACTCATAATAGGTTCCAGTGAGCTAGCTTAGGTTTTAATAATTATTGTTATATGACATAGTTATTAATCTTAGGTTATAAGTGGACCTAAAACCCGGTTAGATCCTAATCAGCTTTAATCAACACAGGATAGGGTTTAAAATCGAGGCTCACACGTCCCAACCTACTGGAATGTTCTAACTACGGCTATCCATGTGTTAGTTGTGTACTGTTGTTGTGTGTAAATGTGTTTACCCCCTTTGAGGATGCCGTTGTGTAACAATTTTTGCTATGTTCATGTATGTCGAATGGTATCTTACCTCCCCTGTGTGTCTAACTGAACTTGACTAACTATAATGTGGTTGTCATGATAAGCCCCTTGGAGGGAGCTTCTAACCAATGTATAACATGGAGGGTGAGGAATCTGGGTGTCCGGTTGCGCACGTATGTATGGGAGTTGATATCTATAGCAGGTTCAACTCTCTCCAGGTTCGATTGTTTTCCTTCTTGGAATTCAATCTCCCACGAGCCTCATCAAAGGCTCTCCTACCTTGAATTATGATCGGGGTTAGGGGGATATGTGTATGGTGTGTTCGGGTCTATATTATGACCGACACATCTAAGTAAAGTAATTGTGTACGGTGTGTTTGAATCTATATTATATCCGACACATCTTAAGTAAAGTGTACGTTCTCTAAGAAGAACGGTAATATGTTATGTAATGGGCCCGACACATCATAAGTAAAGTCGGTTAACTCTTATTTTGGTCTGAGTCCTCACGTGACTTGTTCCTAAGTTATGTTGTATGTGAGTTATTGTGTGACGAGTGTAGGGATGTACGTGTATGTTAAGTATTGAAATCATTACCAAGTTATTATGAGAAGTAGTGGGTTATAGCCCAAACAAAATGGATTAGTGGTAACCAATAAGAATGAAGCTTTTGAGGTAAAGGCCCTCATGGTCTAAAGACCAAGTATTGTGATTTAATAAATGTTAATGTGTTATACTTGACGAATGTACCTCAGTGTTGTTTACTTGTTGATTGTATTATGTGTTTATAGTTTTTCATGCATGATTTAAATATAATCAACCGCATGCTTAGACGACAATTAGTTGTGCGTGGCCCGGTAGTATGCGGGCTGCACGATTTCCATACCAGCAAGGGTGTTGAGCCCCTTTGGGGCCACCCATTATATATCAGGTACAATGGAGCTGGCAGCCATTCGAGAGTAGGACAGGGTGGCTGATTATGCATGGGTAGTTTATTTAGTTTGTTTATGTAATTGTAAGTGGGGTAAGACCGAAGTTTGATATCGGTAATTGAATGTATTAGACTCGGTACAGTTTTGGATTGTAAATGTAGTTGACTCAATTTGGAAACAGAATGGATTGTAATGTATAAATGCTCGGGAATCTGGTCCATCAAACCGATACAATGTTTAAGTATTAGCCTTTTTAGCCACGTGGGTGGCTAATGACGTGTAGCACCCATGGATTAAGTTAAGTGTTGAGTTGTAATTCCGTTGCAATCGTTTGTTAAGTATTATGTTTGTAGTTGGGGTGTTACAAAGGGTTGTAGCCAAAACCCCTTGAAACGTGCAAAAAGGGACCTCCTAGAGCGTCCCTTCCCACCGGATCAGTACCCGTTGAACCCCTACGAGGAATTGATAAAGATCAAGATGGAAAAAGAAAGGAAAGCATGGGAGATATTATTAGCTGATGCTGATTTTGGAACAAACTCTAATGAAGGTTCGTTAGTTTGATAGTTTAGAACTTTTTTGAAGACATTTGGAATTTGCTGCAATACTTTTGGGTTTTTAAGTTGTTAATCATTTGGTTGGTTGCTAGATATTTTGTTGTGTTTTGAGAAATCATTTCTTTTACTGGGTTTTGGATTAAGAATCGTTGGTATTTGAACATTTTGTGTTATTGTATTTGAACTTATTACACTTTTTCAACCGAAAATATATCTTTTGGAGCTGGTTCTTTGATGTTATCATGCAATTCTATTGTAACATGTTTCTGCTTTATTTTGTAAAAAAAAAAAGAAGAAGAGAAAGAGCTTTAGATTACGAGTTTTAGCTACAAACCATAATCTAAAGCATCATTGGCGCACGTGCAAACACTACGCTTCCGCTGCGCTACTCTGATAGCGGACAACCATAGAGTAGGCACACATTACAGACACCAGATAGCAATCACAATCATGCAGCAGTTAGCACACAGCAGATAGCAGACAAAGACACGGAAGCGTAGACAGGCAAACACCCACAAATCCTAACGAAAACCAAACCTGGCTCTGATACCACTAAATGTAACGACCCCAAAACCACCCTGGTTGAGAGACCGTTAGACGTCGCATGCTTATTACCTAAGACACGCAAGGCTACACTAGGGAATCCCAAAACTGAACAAAAAATACCCTTTATTTAACAAGTAGAAATTACAATCGTTTACATAGTTTACAATAGCGGAAGCTAGTAAATACAAAAAGGGCCTAAAAGCCAAACATCTAAATACCAAACCAAATCCAAAATTAAAAGCGAAGGCCGAATCTTCAAACACAAACTAAGACCTGCAAATCAGACGGATATAGGGGTGAGCACAACTATTGTTCAGTTGGTGATAAACTTCATCAGCTGAGCACGCTCAAAACATCATCTGAACATACATTTATACTTATATGAAGCATAGCAAAATCAGAAACAGAGGCCTTAGAGGAAGAAGACAAAAATGGAAACTTGATAATCCAGAAGCTCAACCAAAACAAAAGTTCAACAAAATCAGAATTTTAACCACATCAAAAGCTGAATGAAATCAGAAGCTTAGCAAATTCAAAAGCAGAGATCGAAGCGGAAGACCTTCCAACAGACAGAGGTTTAAAAAGAGAGAGCTAAGTGTTGTCAAATCAGAAGGAGCAGTAGAAGACAAACCAGAAAGTCAAAGCTTTGCAAACTAGAGACTTCTCAGAAGACGGAAAGCACACAACAGACCATCTCAAATCAAATACAGACAGAGCAGACGGAAACAGATCACTTAATAAACCAAAGGCTATCAGAAAAAAATAGAAAGCACAAAGTAGTCTGTCAAAAATCATAAATAGTTAGAGCAAATGAAAAATAGAACACTTAACAATCAGAAGTGGGACTCTAGCACCAAGCACAAACACTCAGAAAGGGTCGGAGACCTATGGATCTAACAGATCCCTCGACAACGCAGAAATGACCCGAAGGCCAAAGGGTTCGTCAACCCCACATAACAGATTGGGCATCACCCACACTCAGAATGACGTCTACATGGTATACAACGGAATAGCTCGACCCAGCCATTCACGGCTCAGAACAGTGTACAGTGCCCCAAAACAGAGAGTTTGCAAAAACAGAAGCATACTTGCTTTTAAATGTGCCAAATCACACAGGAACAAATAGTACGGACTTAGAGGAGTCCAACGCCGCAAATGACATTCAAATCAGAGTTCAGACGGAGAAGTTATGCTGAAAACAGTAGGGTGTCCGAACTTGTGTTCGAACGTCAATGTTCAGACTCAAGTAGAACTGAAGTCAGATGAGAAACCGGAGGTGTCCGACTTGTGATCGGACGCAAGTCGAACTGAAATCGGAAGGAAAATTAAGGGAGTGTCCGACTTGTGTTCGGATGCAAGTCGAATTGAAATCAGAAGGAAAATTAAGGGAGTGTCCGACTTGTGTTCGGACGCAAGTCGAACTGAAATCGGAAGGAAAATTAAGGTGTCCGACTTGTGTAAGTCAAACTAAAATCGGAACGAAAACTTAAGGGAGTGTCCGAACGTCAATGTTCGGACGCAAGTGAACTGAAAGCAGATGAGAAACCGGAGGTGTCCGACTTGTGTTCGGACGCAAGTCGAACTGAAATCGGGAGGAAAATTAAGGTGTCCGAACGTTAATGTTCGGACGCAAGTCGAACTGAAATCAGATGAGAAACCAGAGGTGTCCGACTTGTGTTCGGACGCAAGTCAAACTAAAATCGGAAGGAAAATTAAGGTGTCCGACTTGTGCAAGTGAACTGAAATCGGAAGGAAAAATTAAGGGAGTGTCCGAACATCAATGTTTGGACACAAGTCGAACTGAAATCAGATGAGAAACCGGAGGTGTCCGACTTGTGTTCGGACGCAAGTCGAATTGAAATCGGAAGGAAAATTAAGGTGTCCAACCGTCAATGTTCGAACAGACGTTCGAACAAGTCGAAAACTGCAATTTCAGAATGTCGAACAGAACAAACGAGTTGTACAAAATCCACCACGCAATTGTCAATTTAATACACACACCAAATCAGTTTCAAATACAGAGAACCATAGGGGTTTAACCATTGGTAACGCAATCAAAACGCCAACAAATTCACACACATTATCACAGAAAGATCCTTATCAAACCCCACAAAAGATACATAACTTATAGTAGCAAAATTATCGATCGAAAACACATTTCGACGAGGTTTTAACACATCGAAAAGCAACCAAAATCAATTCAGAAACATCTCAATCAGAGGAGCACATAAACATATACGGACAACAAAACGAAACCAGAAATCCCCGTGGTTGAACGTACACGACCGAATTCATCTACCACCTACCTTACATCAGAAGCAAAGCAATCTTGTGGACTCTACGAAACACTCTTCTTGAATCTCCACTCGAATCTCTACTCGAACCACGAACACTTGATCGAAATTGGGAGAAGACCAACGATGAGGGAAACAAAGAAACATCAATCAGAACTCGAATCCCTCAATTAGGGATCTCACGCACTCGAATAACAAAACAACAGCACCATAGAATTGTAGGAATGAGAGATTGAAGAAAAGGATGAGCAAAGGGAGGAAGGTTGAGAGAGGAAGCAAAGCGGGAGAAGTTACGGAGTAAAGAGAGAATAATCGTGAATATAATTGAGGAAGGAGAAACAATTGATCGTGAATACAAAATAAGGAAAGGGAGTTAGGAATAATAAAATGAAAATATATATATAATTTCCTAACTCCTTAATTAAATAATAAAACAAAAGACAAATGTGACCCTCTCTCCATCCAACAAATAGTATTATGCCATAGATGACATAAACATATTAAAATAAGATAAGGATATTATTTAACTCCCTTTGCGAATCAGAAAGAAAATAACTAAATAATAAAAAAATTATGGGGCATAACAGATTAACTCGTGACTGCTTTCCTTTTGCATACAGTTGGGAGAAGAAGCCCACAATCATATTCTTGATTTCAGTTGGGTTATCAACTACCCTGTCACCTTTTACTAACATCCTGATCTATTTTCGCTTCCTGTTTACTGTTGCTCTCCTATGAAAATATGAAGTGTTACGGTCTGTCAGCTTAATCATCTTATCTCGTGATAACTGTCTCCAATATACTTCGTTGTTTCTTAACGCGCTGTCCAGCTCCGCTTGGGTCACGACCCTTAGTACCTCCACGTTATTGTTGCTTTCACCAGATTCCAACCTCTCTTCAATTTTTCTGAGTTTCTCCCTAAGCTCTTTTATTCTTTTCTCTATGTCCCCGAACGTGCTTCTGTTCCATTGTTTCAGTGATTTTTTGAGGGCCTTCAACTTGCTTTGTGTAGTACTGAACTTCATCTTCTGCCACTCATCATAAACAAATTTTCTGAATTTTGGGTGCTCCAACCAAGAATCTAGAGCTCTAAACGGCTTGGACCCCAATTAACCCTGCCTGCCTCGATCACTAACAACCTATGATCTGAAATTGTCCATTCACCTGTTTTGAGTTTCAGATCACTGAAGTGTGCATACCACTCTTCTTCAGCGAATGCTCTATCAATCCTACTATACGACCCCCTGCTGTTCTAAGTGAATTTGGCGTCCAGTAGCAGAACTTCAATGAGTTCCATTGTGTAGACCCAGTTTTTAAATGTGCACATGCCTCTGCTGTTATATGCCCCATTATTATTCTGTCTCTCAGATGGGTCCAAGACCTCATTGAAATCCCCCAACGCTAATACTGCCTTACTCCATTCTTTACGTGATTCAGCAATTTCATCAAAAACTCTATTTCTTTCTACTGGATCACAGGGTGTGTAAATATATAATACAATACCTGAGAAGCCTTCATTTTTTACGTCAGTCTCCAGCATTATCCACCTGCCCCCTTTCTCAACCTTTGTCACCATTAGCTCCTCTTCATCCCACATGACGATTATGCCTCCCGATCGGCCTTGGGCTGTTACTTCCTCCCATGCCAAGGTGGTACTTCTTTTACCCTAGAATCTGTCAATCTTCCCAGCTACAGATGCCTGATGTTGTGTTTCAACCATACTCACCATTGCTATGCATCGTGTGTGTATTTCTTGTCTGATTTTCATGGCCTTTTCCTTTGATCCCAGGCCCCTTACATTTTGTAACCCGAAATTCACCATCCCTCCTCTCCTGTCCCCTTCAGTTTTTTGAGAATTCTTGAATCAACGTTCTCGGGTTCTCCTTTGTCTGTTCCGGTTCTGGTATCTTACACTGTAATATTCCTAGTAGGTTAATACACGCATCTGTTTCTGCCTCCACGTCTATTTTTTCCCCGGTCTCGTTTCTGACTTCACTACCTCCATTGTGTTGCATACATGGCGGGGTATTATGGAATAGCTCCACAAATAGCCCGAGCCCACTTTTTTCTTGAGACTTCTCAATTCCCCCTGACGCTCCCATATTATTTCTAGACCGTTGATCTTCAGCCGTCACTAGAGTATTTTGGGTTCCCATAAATCGGGGGTAGTTATATCAACATGCTGGGTTTCTGGGACTACGACAATATTCTTCTTTTCTAGGTCCATCCCATTATTAACTGTGCTCTTTTCCTTTTCCGTCTCAGGCGTGCATAACTTCTCATCTTCATTGTCCACATGCTGGTTCTCGAGGCTTTCAATCATAGACTCATTATTTCCCTGTCCCCCCACTTCCTCCATCACCCAGTGATTAATGATCAAGTCATCGTGGCTGATGTCGTTCGCCGCCTTTTCATCTGTCTGTTTACTATCTGTTTCTTCCTCCTGATTTGGTTTGTTGCCTTTTGAATTACTTCTTGCACTGTTCTCCAGGTCCTTTCCCCCTGCGGGTGACTTCTCCACTTCCTTATTTTGCGCGGTTACTTTTGATTCTTGTGGTTTCAGCCGTACTGTCGAGGTGGCACCTCCTTGTGCCATCTGGATTACACTATCCTCTTTTGTCCCCTTCCACTGATCGCCAGTTGGACCTACTATTTCGACAATACTAACAGGGAAACATCCATCGTCAACATTGACCATGATCTTCATGTTGATGTATTACAGAGAAGTAGTTTCGATCTGAACTCGGATCTCTGCATTCTCAACAAATGTGTCTTCCTCTTCCATAGTTAATAAGACGTCTCCTACTGTTTGGGCAATTTTGATCACATTACCTTTGCTCCAGGCATGGAGTGGGATCCCTCTGATAACCACCCAGGTGTTTCTTTTTTCTACTTGGTCTCCTCGTCCCAACGCTTCAGGCCAATCCCATGAATCATTTTGCCCCTGTAACGAGTAGAGGCTTCAACTTCTTCAGCTTCTCTGGCATCATTGAACACCATAAGGAACTTACTTCTGGAAAAAGCTAGAAGACCAGACAAATTTGGCCACTTTTGTTGTAGGATCTCCATCGCTTCACTAGCATTTTTTTCTTCTTGCAGGGTTGCTACCACGCATCTCTTCAAACATTCTTTCATCTCCTCGACTGCTTTTACTTTTATCGATAGCCTAGATAACGCGTGCTCATGTCCCTTCTTCCTTTTAGTCAATGTTGAGCTTTGAGCTTCATGCACCTGTGGCTGTGTACTTGTTTTGTTTCTATGCTTTATTTGTCTGCCTTGGAATTCCATCCTTAATCTCAGTTCACTCCCATAGACATTCCACCCTTGGAGGCCTTTCTGGCATCTTCAACACCTCTCTGAAAGACAAACACACAGATCTTTGAAGTTCTCCTCCTTGCTTTTCTGCTCACATACAGATGGGACCAGTACGCATAGCGTTTTATTAGTCTCCCTAGCTGATAGTTTGACACATCTCTATGGATATTGTCTATGAAGACCGTGGTTGGAGTAAGCCTCTGATTCCTTTGCATTCTGTTCCTTGACAGATTTCTGTTGCTGTGCCTCTTTCTGTTTTGTTCCTCAATGGACTGCCTGTCCCTACTTCGCTCATAACTTCCATTGCCATTACTCTGGTAGTGCGAGTTTGCTTCCACGTTTGGTTCCTACCCCTCTGATAATATTTCTCCCTTTCGTGTCTACCTGTTCTCTGCTCTCTCCCCATTATAGGAATCGACAGGGCTTTATTTTCTGCCAAGACGGGTTTTTGGTGGTGTTGACGATTTGATGACTGGGGGACAAATTTTGTGGTGCTTGTATTTGTGGTTTGTTTTTTGGAAATCTTTGTGGAGTTGCGGTGTTTCGTTGGTGTTTGCGGTGATTTGGGTGGGATTGGTGTGGTGGTGATTAGCCGGGGGTGATTTGGGACGGTGGTTTAGGTGGTGGTGGGGTGATTTGGGACGGTGGTTAGGAAGGTGATTGACCATGTTTTGTGGGTGTGTTTTGGCTAGGGAGAGGAGAGAGGAGATAGAAGAGAGAATAGAGCCCATTTCTACTACAAAACATTCAGTTTTATCTAAAGGTCTTAGTATTAAATTTCATAAACTTTGACTAAAGGAAATTGGACACAAGAATTTGATGAGCATAACTTGTCACTAGTGGAACGGAAGCCTTTAATGACGGTGGTTTAATCACGGCTTTAATAGAAACCGTTATTAATAGGAAGGCCAGAATTAATTAACGACGTTTATTGAATTAACTGTAAGCAATAATCGATCGGAGGTAGGCGCGCCTTTTTTAGGACAGACTTTAGATGACGGTTATTAGTGAAACCGTAATCTAAAGTCCCGTGTTGACGCGCGCTTTACGGTCAACGGACTTTAGATTACGGTTTTACTAATAACCGTCAGCTAAAGTCTTTCCTAAAAAAGGCGCGCCTACCTCCGACTGATGGTCAACGACGTCGTTTTGACCTGACGCCAAATATTTCCCGCATTATTTGATTTTTTCGACGCCGCGCGTAATCTAAATTACATTTAACGACGTCGTTTTACCAGTGTATTTTAGATTAAAAATAACTTTATATTAATGTGTTACATATGTTTGATCGAATAAGACTCATGGCTTATTGGTCGTGGGTACATGAGTCAACACCATCGATCTTGAGTTCGAAACCCAGCATAGGCCAAATAATTTTCGCGCTATTTTTTTAATTTCGTTACACTTTAGATTACGGTTCTTTAGGAACCGTCATTTAAAGTGTGACTTTAGATTACGGTTTTCATGTAAACCGTAATCTAAAGTCCTTTTAACTACAACATTTGCCCGTTTACTTTGCACACTGTACTTACAGTAACTCTTCTTCTCTTTCGCGCTATCTTCCTCACTGAAATCGCCTCCTCTCTCTCGTCACCTTAGTAACGGCCATCACCGCCGTCGCTCCCACCACCTTTGTCACTCCCATCGCCGCCGCTCACCACCCATCTACGTACACTGGTCGTCACCGTCGACGTCTCTATCGTGTACTGGGTATGCGCGCGGTCGATCAATTGTTGTTTTTTTCTAACTTTGTTCATATGCATGTCGATTGCTAGTTCTAACCTCTTTTCTGTCGAATCCTGGGAGTGTAATGGCAAATGTTTTAACCTTGTTCATATATTTGTGCCCAGATTCACAGTTAATTGCAACCTAGTTCGTGGGCTGATTTCTACACTACTTGCCCACTTCGGTGCAGTAACGGTAATTTTGCAAACCAAACTGTAAACTACTGTATTTGCTTATTCTTAGCATTTAGTATTAGAATTAATACATAGTAGTGTAGTTTTCAAATATAAACTAGTTGAGAGCCTTTGGTCTGGTAGATATATCTCTTAGCGATTCGAAGTTGTGATTCTTGTTTGCTGATTCTTGTTGCAGTTGATTTCTTATACTTGTAAATATTTCTTTACGGTTAATACAGCTTACCTTTCTTCTAGATAAATATAAAATTAGTGTATAAGTAATTTTGATGGTGCGTGCGAATTTGACGTTGATAAAACTGATTGGGAAACGTTAGAAATATAGGGGAGATGCTGTCGAATTTTATCCGCGGTTTAGCTAGCATTTTAACCTTGATTTTTTGATGAATTCTAATGTTGTCGTTTTTTCTTTATGCATCAGGACTACGACTTTATTTTGACTTCCGACCTCAACCGTCTTTGCATCGGCTAATCGTCTACCAGAGGTAAGATTTACATATATACATACAGTATTTGACAAACTACCAAACATAGTTATCCGCCCAAGATATACCTAATAGAGGTATATCTTCGGCAGTCCCTGTCGGGACTGTCCATGATTGTTAAATCTCACACCTAGGGTGTGAATGTGTTTTTAATATGTACTTTATTGATTATTTCAGCAGTATCTCTTTATTGTTCTTCGAATGCATATATTATTGATTAATATCATAATATCGTGCATTTGAAGAACTGTAGGGAGATGCTGCCGAAATTTTCAATAAATTACATATTAAAAACACGTTCACCGGTGGGATTTAATACTCATGGATGGATTTAGGTTGATAAGATACAAAAGTGTAAAGACTCTGCCACGGGTGACGGTATGAAATGGCTGCCTTCATATAAATAGCTAGAAGGAGATGGAACGTTCGTGGATTTACAGCGGAAATTTGGACGACAAGTTTTTAGAAGGAGTTGATAAGTTATGCACGGTGTTGTTGAACAATCTGAAACCTACAGACAAGGGATACATATTTTGTCCGTGTATCGACTGCCAAAACAATCTGAGATATCGCGGCGTTGAAACAATTAAGGAACATCTGATCCGCCGCGGTTTTACAAAAGATTTCCAAGACATAATCCGATGGCATGGTCAGAGTGTGTTCGATGTTATTAAGCCTGATGAAGGGGATAATGATCAGGCAAACACAGAAACAGAACTTGAAGATGATACACTTGCGGGTGATTCAGAAGACGTTACAGTGAACGTTGAGCCAGATTTTTGGGATGATGACATTGAGACTATGCTCGAAGATGTGGAACGACATTACTCTAACACGCCAGACAAGTATGAAAATTTGTTGGATTCATCCAAAACACCGTTGTACCCCGGGTGTGACCCTACAAAGTTAAGCAAGTTGAGTGTCGTCCTCAAGCTATTCAACTTGAAAGCGAAACATGGCTGGAGCGACGTAAGTTTCACTGAACTCCTGGAACTATTGAAATACGTTCTTCCGGTGGACAACGTTTTACCAACGACTACGTACTCAGCCAAAAAACTGATGTGCCCAATGGGTATGGAGTACCAGAAAATTCATGCTTGTCCAAATGGTTGCATGCTGTTTTGGAAATCGGATGAATTTGCTGAAAGTTGTTCAGCATGTGGAGCGTCACGGTATAAGAAACAACAAACTCACATCAGCGGTAGTAAGAAAGGTTCACCGGCTAAGGTACTGTGGTACCTGCCCATCATTCCAAGGTTCAGACGTTTGTTCTCCATTGAGAAAGACGCAGAGAATCTTCGGTGGCATTCAGTTCACAGGAAAAAGGATGGCAGATTGAGACATCCCGCTGATGCACCACAGTGGAGAAACATAGACATAAAATTTCCTGAGTTTGGTAACGAACCGGGAAACCTAAGGCTAGGCTTGTGCACGGATGGGATGAACCCTTACGGTACTTTGAGTAGCATACACAGTACTTGGCCTGTGCTTTTGGTTATTTACATATCTACCGCCGTGGTTATGCATGAAACCAAGACACATCTTGTTGTCTTTGTTAATATCGGGTCCAAAGCAACCGGGCAACAAAATTGATGTATTCCTACAACCTTTGATAGAGGATCTACAACTCTTGTGGAATGAAGGGGCTACGGTTTACGACTCATTCAGCAAAGAGGACTTCAATTTGCGTGCTATGTTGTACTGCACAATCAATGATTTCCCCGCCTATGGTAATCTTTCAGGCTATTCAATCAAGGGGGCGTTGGCGTGTCCGATTTGTGGTGAAAACACTTGTAGCATTCGCTTGAAACATAGTGGCAAAAGCGTGTATATGGGCAACCGAAAAATGCTTCCAAAAGGACATAAGTATCGAAAGATGGCGAAAGAGTTCGATGGGAAAACTGATCACAGCGTGGCGCGCCAGCCTTTGACAGGTACAGAGATTTACAAAAAGTTGGATAATATTGTCAACAACTTCGGGCCGCCAACCAAAAGTGGTGAAAAAAGTGTCTGGAAAAAGAAATCAATATTTTGGGAACTCCCGTACTGGCAGCATCTGGAGGTTAGACATTGTATCGATGGGATGCATGTCGAGAAGAACGTGGGTGAAAGTATCACTAGCACCCTTTTGAACATAAAAGGAAAGACAAAGGATCATTTGAAAGGAAGAAAAGATTTAATTGAGTTGGGCATACGCACAGAGCTTGGCCCGCAAGAACGTGGAAAACGCACATTCTTGCCTCCTGCCTGTCACACCTGTCTAAAGAAGAGAAACATAGTCTATGCAGTACCCTTTACAACATCAAGGTGCCATCAGGTTACTCCTCAAACATAAGAAACCTAGTGTCCATGACAGATTTCAAATTAGTAGGAATGAAATCTCACGATTATCATGTCCTACTTCAAGAATTTTTGCCAATTGCATTACGTGGGATCTTGCCGGATGCTGTCAGACACACAATCACAAACGTCAGTGTCTTCCTCAAATCCATTTCGTCTAAGGTTCTTGATGTGGACACTCTGTCTAAATTACAAAAGGATCTTATTGTGACAATGTGCCAGCTGGAGATGTATTTTCCTCCATCGTTCTTCGACATAATGATACATCTCCTCGTGCATCTTGTAAGAGAGATTCTGATGTGTGGTCCTTTGTACCTTCGCTACATGTATCCGTTCGAAAGGTACATGGGTGTCCTGAAGAAGAAAATGAAGAACCGTCGTCACCCAGAGGGTAGTATTATAGAGGGCACTATCACAGAGGAAGTTGTAGACTTCTGCACCAATTACCTAGAAGGTGTCGATACCATTGGACTTCCACGTTCTAGACACGAGGGCAGATTGAAGGGTGTTGGCACGGTTGGACGGAAACTGAAAAGAATTGACATAGACACTCTTAACAAAGCTCATTTAGTTGTGCTAAGTCATCTTGAAGATGTCGAACCATACTTTGATGAACACTTGTGTGTTTTAAGATCACAATATCCAGACATGAGTGACGTTAGACTACAAAATGAGCAGAATAGGACATTTGTCAGATGGTTCAAAGACAGAGTCTTGTCCGATCAGTCCACGAATGTGCCTGAACTGATTAAAGTAGTTGCATTTGGACCAAATCTGGATGTAATTTCTTATGAGGGGTACGATGTCAACGGATTCACCTTTTTCACAGAACGTCAGGATCAGAAGTCAACGAATCAAAACAGTGGCGTAGAGCTTGAAGCTTATCAAAACTTATATGACATCGGTGTTGTGGGTCACAGTCCAGTCTCAGTAAAAATCATATTTCGGTGTTATACAAGACATCTGGGTATTGGACTACAACAGCTACGAAATGTGTGTTTTCCGCTGTAACTGGGTTAACAACAATCATGGCTACCGTGAGGAGGAGCATGGTATGAAACTGGTTGATCTGTCTAGAGCTACTCCCACGTTGAGCCATTCGTTGTTGGGACGAAGGTTAAGCAGATATTTTATGTAACTGATCCCTGTAATCCTAGATGGTCTGTTGTGCTTAAAGGGAGAAGAGGAATAGTTGGTGTGGATGGTGTGGTTGATGAGGATGA
The DNA here is from genome assembly GCA_023374045.1 of Limonium bicolor. Classification (NCBI taxonomy): domain Eukaryota; kingdom Viridiplantae; phylum Streptophyta; class Magnoliopsida; order Caryophyllales; family Plumbaginaceae; genus Limonium; species Limonium bicolor. Next base: position 136,116,035 of record CM041779.1, on the reverse strand, counting down.
GTATGATGCAGAAGATGAACCTCCAACTGTTCCTATTTCATTGGAAGAGGCTGAGGTCACAGGTCATCGTGAGTATATACGATCAGACCATAACGAGGGAATGTGGGTTGAGAGATAATGGTGTATGTAAGTTATTACTATTAAAATTTATATGAAATTAACACTCTTTTATTTCTTGCTTGTATATGACCATTATGAAAGGCTTAATTTAATTCAAATTTTATTTCAATCCTTGCAGGCATGGCTGATGAAGGTTCGATTTATTTTGTCGTGAGTTCGAAAATGAGCAGCAAATGGTACCGGTTCCTTCTACCAGTGCCGCTACTGCTGCTGGCCCATCTACATCTGCCGCTGCTGCTGTTGGCCCTTCCATGAGTGCACCTTCTACGAGTGCTACTCAGAGACCCAGAGGTAGAGGTCCGACCCGTGGGTTGAAACTGCAGAAACCGGATGAGATCAGTCTTCTGTGGGACAAGTATGGGAGGTATTGTGGGGGCAGGTCAGAGTTCGCTAGTATGCTAGGGACTCTGGCCAGATCACATTGCTGCATCAACCACACATGGAAACAAGTCCCGGAAGAAGTTAAGGAGACCATCTGGAAGAAGGTGCAAGAACGATACAAGATCCCAGAAGAAGTGAAGAAGACCGTTCTTTCTTTGGTGTCCGGCAAAGCTAAATCATTCCGCCACTACTTGGTTGAGCACTGGATCAACAGGGTGCCCCCACGTGAGCCTCCGCCGTATGTTGTGTACAACGGCATGATCACTGAAGAGGAGTGGAAGGAGTTCGTTGAGCGGCACTCCACCCCCGTTCAGGGTATGTTTGTGTGTACTCTTTTTGAATTAATGCTCATAATGCTTTATCCCTGATTTTCTAATTAATTTTCTGTTGTACTTTCTTAACAGCAAAGACAAGAACAACCACGGCAAAACCGTGAAGCTAATCTCTACCCCCACTGAAATACCCCTAAATTAATTTAAATTAATTTAGGGGATTTCTTTTATTAAAAGCATAAATAATACTATTAACTATTATATTATAGTATGGAATTGTGAATAATAAATCATTATATCCTTATATGGAATTATGAAAATTAAATCATGGGATTTCTTCCATTTAATCCTAAAGAATACTATTAAATATTGAATTACTATATATTATTATATAGTATTATGAATTTAATAATAAGATTAATAAATCAATAAATCTTGGAAAAATTTCTAAACACTCCAAGTATATTATAAAGATTTTAGAAAGAGTTGGAACATTGATTTGAAGCATAAAAGTCAATATAAAATCCTAGAAACCCTAAAGCTTCTCAAGCCTTGCTAGGGTTGACTTTTTGAGAATGGTCAAACCAGCCCATGAAACCTATACCAATAAATAGGTTATGGAAAACCATGAAGATCGATAAAAAGAACGTAAAAACGGATCATCCTAGCCAAAGTTATGATAATGAAGTTTAGAGCCAAAATTTTGAAAACTGCCACGTGTCAAGCTCACACGGGTCGCCTATACTTAGCACGAAAATCGGCCAGAATCCTATCTGCCATCAGCGTTTTTGCCCTAACTTTAGACACTTATATCTCACTCATCTTTACGAATTTTGCAACGCCGTTTTTTTCATTCTACTCTCCTTAATCTCCTCTTTGCAACCATAGCTCACACTTAACCTAAATCTTCCTAAATCCACCGGAAAATCAATCCAAAGTCGCCTCCTTGCTAAGTCGCAACCCAGATTCCCAGTTTTCACCGAATTCAGGTAAACTTCGTTTGATCATAACTTCTTCGTTTCTCATCCACAATTCGAGTTCTTTAGCTCGTTGTGTAGATCTCTAATTCCTCTACAACTTTCATGTTTATACCCAAGGCTAATTCCCAACCGTTTGTGAGAACGAGGTGCCTAAAGTTCGTGATCCGACATCACATAAAATCATAGGAAAAACGTAAGGTAAACTCGTAACTTTTAGGTCAGATTTCTTTCTATATAATGCAAATTAGAGTGACTTCTTGCTATCAATGTGTAGAGTTATGTTTCCTCTTTAGATTAAGCCCAAGAACAAAGCCTAACTCGATCTGTACCGAAACTTATAGTGTTGCAAAGTTGGCTACTCAATCAGCTCGTAAAGGTTGAGTTTTTCCAGAAACCGAAATGAATTCCTTCGATTGTGCGATTCCGGTGAGTTTTTCTTCAAATTGTTTCGATGTTTCTAATCGACATTGCATTACCGGTCAGAACCATGTTCCAATTTCATCTATTACGTGTTAGATTAGGAGAATTTGTCAATTCGAAATCGAATCAACCTAAGAACCCTAACTTCGAAACCCAGATTCGTATTTTCGATGTAGTGCACCTCAGATCGTGAAAGTGGTATCAATAGAACCGAAATCAAATTTCAAATCCATAAAAACAAAAATCATCGAATTTGGTTATGTAGATTTTGAGGAATTGGCAATTTAGTACTCGGGTAATCGCTGGAGGTTGGGGATGAACTCGAGGATTTTCGGCCATCCGATCGTAGGATTTAGAAACGGACGGCCGAGATTAGATCTGGGGAGTTTAAGTTGGTTATGAATTATAATATTTCCAGAATTAAACCCTAACTTGTTGAATTAATTTAAATACCTTCCCGATGTATTTTGACTTGAAATTTTAACCATACATTCCTTGTAAAATCTAGTTTATTTTAATGTAAATTAATATGGTTTTGGAGTTTTTAAACGTAAGTTATGATTTTTGCAAGTTACAGGTATTATGGGATTATTGGGTTAAATAAAAAAGATATTTTTATGAAATAAAAATTTTATAATATGTCTAAAATGTTATAGCTACTATATACTTAATTTGGGAATTTTTGGACAATGGCAAATGGGTTTAAAAATTGTTATGAATTTTTCATAAGAATAACTTATAATATATGGTTTTTAATGTAACGAAAATTAAAGTATAGCTTATTAATAAACTTTTTAGGTTGGAAAATAATGAAAAATTTAACTAACATTTAGTAACATTATGTTTATAAATATTTAGGGAATTTACCTTTAAGTGAAGTAAAAATTATATACATATATATAATTATATATACTTATATGAGAGAAATAAAATGAAACTGATGTTAAATTAAGGAACTAAACTAATCTACATTTTAACTATATATAATTTGGAAGTTAACATTCTTATTTAAAACTAAGGAAAAATATATATATTTACACATATATAAAAAGGAATAAAATAGTAACTTAGGGTAAAACAGGGAGTTAAATAAATCAACACTTATATTAACTTAATACTATAGAAGCTAATATTCTAAGATGTAGTAAGAGAAATACTTTGTAAAACATACATGGAGTGTAGATAAATGTTGAAGTAATAAAGATAACTTAAATACAATAAGCTACATAGGGGATGACTTAAATAAATTCTAATATGGTACATACGTATATATTAAATAAATGAAGGAAAACACTTTATTTTATAAACCATATATCGGTTGTGGATATGCCTAAAAGTTATTAAACATGATTAAATACAATAAAAATTTCTTTAAGATGTCTGGATAAACCTTAATACACAAGGATATATACAATATATATATACATATAAAAACATTAAAAATAGATGAAGGAAATATCATTCCTTGTGAGAGATATAATAAGAATATATATATATATATATATATTAAACTTTAGGATTTTAATCGGTGTGTAATAAAATAGTCATTGATAACTTTAGGGTTTAATTACACAAGACAAACGTAACACGGTCTTGGGTTAACCTACTGAGCCCAAGTTTATGAACTCCAAAAGCCCACTTAAACAATTCAAAGAGAGTTTGGGCCACTCTCAGGGATAAATCCTAAATCATTCCAAATTAAACGAAGTGGGCCTAACAAAGGATTTAATTAACAAAATCAAGCCCAAACCTTTGTGAGAGAGTAATGGTAAACCTGGAACTATAAATCAGTAGGAATAGAGGATGATTAGTTTATAGGTCCTTTAACTAATCGACACTTGGAACACCTTAATTATAGGTTACTATTGGGGGATCACTCATTCGAGTTAACTATTGTTCTTCACATACCAGGTATGATTTATCGTACTCTTATGCTTTGCTAACAAGACTTAAGGGATGTTTTTGACAAACGCTAATTAAGCTAAAATGGATTTTCTAAAAGGGAATGGTTGTGTGACTAACTCAGCTTGTGTGACTGATTGAGCCTGTTTGTGAAACTTCCTTGGTTATTGGTTCCTCCTATCTAGTTGTTTCACTAGTTATTAGCTGCCTAGGGTTTACGCTTCTGCACTCTGTAGGACTGAGTGTTTTGGTATTGCTCTGGTGCAGTTAATGATCTAGTGGGGTAACTGGGAATATAGAAAATATCTAGTGTTGGTAATTCTTTCTTTGGATAATGGGTATTGTTTCATCCATGAGTCGAGTTTGATCAGCCTTATTGGGTATTAATTGTTGAGGTTTACGCCTCTGCACTCTATAGGACTGAGTGTTTTGGTATTGCTCTTATGCAGTTAATAATCTAATGGGAATATGGGAAAATGTTAATCTTGGTACTGAGTATGGATTCTTTTATTAAGTGGTGCACACACTTTTCACCGATGACTGCGGGTCGGTGGCAGCGGAGGTCTGCTATACCTCGTCCATATGGACAACTGACAGCGGAGGTCTGTTTACCTCGTCCTTGTGACAACTGACTGGCGGTGGGGGCCATCTCTCCCAATGGGTCTTATTCCACTCTTGAGTTATGGTTCTTGGATCTTTCTTTCATTCCTAGTCCTTGTGACTACTTGGGTCTTCATACTCCTAACTGGAACTGAATCTAACACAAATAATAGATGTACACTAACTTATGGTGTGATTCTTCTGATTGACTAACTTTAACTTTCTGTTATGTAATACTTTTGCAACTTGTTATCTTGACTTGGTGATTTTTCGAAGTGCCTTGTTCCTCTGTGTGGTTTTAAGTGATTGTATTCAAGCTATTGTTTATTTATTTGTTGTATTATGAGTTTGTTTTGGAAGATCGTACCAGTTCCATTCCAGGGAACTGACCCACCCCTCTCGGGGTGGGCTGCTTGGTTTCATCTTGCAGGTACGAGTTGTTATACAGGTGGCCACGAAGAACGAGTGTATGGGATGGGATTAGGTTTTGTGGAGAGTTAACATGTTTTATTACTGTTTTCTTTTGTTAAGTTTTCTCGAGGTTCAGACTGTGACTGTTGTAATCTTTTAGGTTGTAATTAGTGAGGTTTGGTGTTGGGTGTTTGGAACCCGATGGTCTGTTACGCCTTTAGTATTTTATTTCCGCTATAAATATATTAAATAGGGGTGTTACAGAAATTGGTATCAGAGCGTAGTTACGCTCTGAACCCGAGAAAACAAGCCGAGTGAAATACTTAGATTATAGGTGCACTTAAAACTGGGGATCTGGGGTAGAATTGGGAAGTGAGAATTCCAGAAAGGCACGTGACCCTTACCCCATACTTACTTTACTACTTACGTTTTACTTCACGTACCTACGAACCGTCCTTAGGACGTTATAAATATACATACTTTACTACATAGATATTTAGACTCAACAATACACCTTCTGAGTAACAAAACCGTCAATACCAGCTAGATGTCTCGAAGAGGGGGAAGAGGATCTGGTCCCTCAGGAGGCTATGGACCCGACGCTGTCACCCTAGAGGTCATAGCGCAGATTATGACGGCTGCATTAGCTCAGAAGCAGGCTCAGATCCCACAGCCACCACCGCCACCACCTAACGGTCCCCGGGAGTTCAACTGGCTGAAGGCGGTCAACGATCTACGCCCTCCAGTCTACGAGGGCCAGCCAGAACCGAAGACCTTAGAGAGATACCTCGACGAGATGCAGAAGGCCTTCACCTCTCTGCACGTTCCAGCTGGACGCCAGGTGGACATAGCGGCCTACTTCCTCCAGGGACCCGTGCATCGATGGTGGCAGACCACCAGAGCTGAGCTGACTGCCCAGGCGGACTTCGGCTTCCCAGCCTAGTTAGTGGCCCTGAGAGCCAAGTTTTATCCATCCTACCTACAGAAGAGGATGAGGAGCGAGTTCGAGCAGCTGAAGCAAGGAACTTCCTCTGTTGCTGAGTACTATAACAAATTTGTGGAGTTGCTCGCTGTTATTGGAGAGGGAGCTACGCTCCAAGGTATCTGGTGGACAAATTCCACACCGGCTTGAACTTCAGGATCATGACTATGATCGGTTCCACCAGAGGGATGACCCTACAGGTATGGAATATGATTTAGAATTTGTGGTACGCAAAGATTTCCCTACTAACACATATTGTCACCACAGGAGCTAGCGGATGACGCGAATGACTGCGAGACCACCATTGCCTATCAAGACTCTGTGCTAGGCAAGAGGAAGGGAGATGGTGGAAGAGGGAATGGAGGAAGCTCTTCCCAGAATCATGACAAGAAAGGAAGATTTTTCAAGGGAGGGAACGAGAAAGCCATTGTCTCTTATCATGCGGATGCTAAGCCCCTCCGCTCCCAGCCATTTAGGGGTGAGATAAATTAGAATCTCCAATGTGGTTACATTTTGTTATCACGTTACTAACCTTGAACTGAAATAGGAAACCAACCTGTACGAGAAGTACTTCTGCAGGAAGTGCGAGCGGGACCACCCAGGTAAGGAGTGTGACGGAATCTTGGTGACGTGCCACCACTGTGGCAGGAAGGGGCATAGATCCTTCGAGTGCTTCTCGAACCCGGATTCCAGGGACTACAAGCCACGTACTGGGTCAACGACTAGAGCCCCAGCTCCTAAGACTAATGGAGGAGGAGGTCGAGGTGGCACAGGAGGTGCTGGACCATCTACCAGCCGCCCTGCCCAGAGCCATCCACAGAGGCCGGGACAGAACTACCCCCAGAGGCCGGGCAAGGCACCGATCCTTAACCTGGTGGACCGCGTCGAAGCAGCAAGTGATGACCCGAGTTCACCTGGTGAGGACTACTTCCCTCACGAAGAAGCTTAGACTTATACCTTCTTTACATTTCATTGGCTAGTGTTTCTTTTCCGATGTAAAAGGGATGAACTATAAACCCTTTATTTTGTTTTGCTTCGAACCTTTTCATTACCAGTTGTGAACCGTGACTTATTTATTTAATGGCAAATTGTTGTTTCCATTCAGCTTTCGATATTTGCTTTCCTATTTTGCCATTTTCCACACCCAACATCCCCTTTGAAGTCAAGCCACACCCACCAGAGAAGTGTGATAAGTGTCCAAATGAGCATGTTTTATAGGTGTATTTCATATATTATATTAACACTTTCTTGCTCATTTCTCACTTATCGTATGTTTTTCCTCTAGTTTATGTTTTATTGATTATCTCACAGTTTATTGTTTAAACATGAGGAAAACCAAGCTGGAAATAAAGTAGACGAAGAGACGGACGCATAGACGCAAACGGCTCAGAAAACGGAGTCCAAACGAAGAATCTAGAGCCGGTCAAAGTTCGTCGAAGAAAGTAAGTCAACAACTCGTGTCCACATAAGCAACCGCATGGGGCTGGGCGGACTCTTAGGCGGACAAGACTACATAACAACCGCATGACAACCGCCCCATATAAGGCGGACGTGAGTGCGGACGACACATGCAACCGCATGAACTCACGCAGACGTGAGTGCGGACACCACATACATGCAACCGCATGAACTCACGCGGACGTTGAGGCGGACAACACACGGAGAGACCACACTTGTGTCCGCGTCTAGCTAGGCGGACGGAAAGCGGACAAGACCAAAAATCAGACGCGCGCCAGTTTTCTTCTTCGCGCGACGTCTGCAACTTGCCATATCCATCTACTCCGCACCGCCTACCTTAATTCCCTCACGCGTGAGCTCTGTCCCCTGCAATTAATGAGCAATCAATGAGCAATCAACATGCAAAATCCTTTCACGTGTGATCCAGCTCTTTCTGCCGCCTCAATCAATTCCTCACGCGGTGTTACCTTTCTGCTGCCTCTTCCTATCTGCTATAAAACCCACGCTGCTTCTGCTCAAATAAATCATCCCTTCCTCACAATCCAAATTAGACCACCGTATTAGACCACCGTATTAGACCACCGTTACAGACAATCGACCACGACCACCACCATTCACCTCTTATCCTCCACTTCTTCATTTTATTTTTATTATTCATTCCACCACACAGCAGAAGCACGATAAGAAGAACAGAAGAAAAGGGAGCTGGAGCAGAAGCGAATCGCAGTCCAGTCTCCGCCGGCAGTCTCCAAATTAATGGCTATCTCTGCTTTCTTTTTATTACTATTAATGTCTGAGTGATTTTACTCGTATCCTAGGATGAGGTTTGACCCCAAATAATTCAGACTTATTATTAATACCAAGTTTGCTTATAAATATTTGTTTTGTCTCTCTAAATTATTAAATGCTTAACAACTGATCATTTTTATGCATTTACGGTTTCTCTTATTTCAATGATTTTGTAAATCTGAGAATAGACCACAAAGAAAGACAAATGTTAGATATTATCTCCTTGATTAGCAGATAAAATCCATCGCTGTTATTAAAAGAATTCTTGCTTAAAGCTAATTAATGATTTTAGACTTTTTCTGATTGTAAAAAGTCTATTGAACTAATTAAGAGTTGTCCTTATCTATGATTTAGGAAGGCCACAAGATAAATTCTTAAACAGACAAATAAGAGCAAATTAGGATTATAATTATTGTCTGTACTTAAATAAATATTTATCACCTGTTTCACTTATTAAACTTGTTTTAATTCCTTTCAGCAAATATTGTTAAATACTTTAGCGTGACAAACTACTGCATTTATTTGGTAACTATCAACATATGATTTTGAGATAGTCAAAGTACCACAAAGGAATTAACCTTGGTATTTACACTCCGGATTGAGCAGGAAAATACTGAGGCTATTAATAAGAGTTCGTAACTGATAATTATTAACTCTAATAGACAATAAATAATTAAGACAGGATTACAAAATTGTTTAAGTAATTTAGGAAATTCCCCCGCTACCCTAGGATACCTTTTTCCTTCCATTTATTTTATTTTACTGTATTTATTATTTCTGTACTAATCCTAAAAATCAAGCTTGCCTCTGGCTAAACCCCCAATTTACATTTTATGCACTTTTATTTATCTTTTTGTACATTTACTAAACTGGATAATTAATTAAATAGTTGCGAAATCTCTGTGGATACGACCTTGTTGTACTACAAAGATTGGGTTCACTGCCCATAGTTAGCAAGATAGTTTAACTACTATTTTGCCCAACAAGTTTTTGGCGCTCTGCAATGGTTGGATTTTTATTACTCAGGGGTTCCTTCTGTCTTCTTTCTTAGGGATTGCTAAGGGGTGCTTCTCTGTCAAAAAGGAAAAAATAAAATAAATAAGGGACTTGCGAGACACCATTGGTAACCAACAAAGAGAGTTGAGTGTTCTTAAATACGAAGGCTTAATGCCTACATATTATCTTCTCATCTCTTATGCAAAAGTGAAACAAATGCATAAATCTATTTTTCCTTTTGTTTTCTCCTCAATGCCCATTCTTGAGAGAAGTTGGTCATGGTAAAAGTTCTCAAAGTCACCTTAACTAAGAAGCATTGAAGTACTCCGGATCATACCCCGAAACTCTAATTTTTATTTTTGCCCTGAGTACACCTATGCCACCAGTAGGTGATGGATCACACTCCTCTAAAAAGTTTAAGATCATGTACTATTGACTTCTTTATCCTACCCTTCATAATAGTATTTGTTAATATTGAGCATTCCCTAATTGTTTGGGTACATGGTTTTGCTTGAGGACAAGCAAAAAGATAAGTGTGGGGGTGTGATAAGTGTCCAAATGAGCATGTTTTATAGGTGTATTTCATATATTATATTAACACTTTCTTGCTCATTTCTCACTTATCGTATGTTTTTCCTCTAGTTTATGTTTTATTGATTATCTCACAGTTTATTGTTTAAACATGAGGAAAACCAAGGTGGAAATAAAGTAGACGAAGAGACGGACGCATAGACACAAACGGCTCAGAAAACGGAGTCCAAACGAAGAATCTAGAGCCGGTCAAAGTTCATAGAAGAAAGTAAGTCAACAACTCGTGTCCACATAAGCAACCGCATGGGGCTGGGCGGACTCTTAGGCGGACAAGACTACATAACAACCGCATGGACAACCGCCCCATATAAGGCGGACGTGAGTGCGGACGACACATGCAACCGCATGAACTCACGCGGACGTGAGTGCGGACACCACATACATGCAACCGCATGAACTCACGCGGACGCTGAGGCGGACAACACACGGAGAGACCACACTTGTGTCCGCGTCTAGCTAGGCGGACGGCAAAGCGGACAAGAAAAAATCAGACGCGCGCCAGTTTTCTTCTTCGCGCGACGTCTGCAACTTGCCATATCCATCTACTCTGCACCGCCTATCTTAATTCCCTCACGCGTGAGCTCTGTCCCCTGCAATTAATGAGCAATCAACATGCAAAATCCTTTCACGCGTGATCCAGCTCTTTCTGCCGCCTCAATCAATTCCTCACGCGGTGTTACCTTTCTGCTGCCTCTTCCTATCTGCTATAAAACCCACGCTGCTTCTGCTCAAATAAATCATCCCTTCCTCACAATCCCAAATTAGACCACCGTACAGACACTAGACCACCGTTACAGACATCGACCCACCACACCTCTTATCCTCCACTTCTTCATTTTATTTTTATTCTGCATTCCACACAACAGAAGCACGATAAGAAGAACTGAAGAAAAGGGAGCTGGAGCAGAAGCGAATCGCAGTCCAGTCTCCGCCGGCAGTCTCCAAATTAATGGCTATCTATGCTTTCTTTTTATTACTATTAATGTCTGAGTGATTTTACTGTATCCTAGGATGGGGTTTGACCCCAAATAATTCAGACTTATTATTAATACCAAGTTTGCTTATAAATATTTGTTTTGTCTCTCTAAATTATTAATGCTTAACAACTGATCATTTTTATGCATTTACGGTTTCTCTTATTTCAAGATTTTGTAAATCTGAGAATAGACCACAAAGAACAAACGTTAGATATTATTCCTTGATTAGCAGATAAATCCATCGCTGTTATTAAAAGAATTCTTGCTTAAAGCTAATTAATGATTTTAGACTTTTTCTGATAGTAAAAAGTTTATTGAACTAATTAAGAGTTGTCCTTATCTATGATTTAGGAAGGCCACAAGATAAATTCTTAAACAGACAAATAAGCAAATTAGGATTATAATTATTGTCTGTACTTAAATAAATATTTATCACCTGTTTCACTTATTAAACTTGTTTTTAATTCCTTTCATTCACAAAGCAAATTGTTAAATGCTTTAGCGTGACAAACTACTACTGCCTTTATAGCATTTATTTGGTAACTATCAACATATGATTTGAGATAGTCAAGTACCACAAAGGAATTAACCTTGGTATTTACACTCCGGATTGAGCAGGAAAATACTGAGGCTATTAATAAGAGTTCGTAACTGACAATTATTAACTCTAATAGACAATAAATATTAAGACAGGATTATAAATTGTTTAAGTAATTTAGGAAATTCCCCCGCTACCCTAGGATACCTTTTTCCTTCATTTATTTTATTTTACTGTATTTATTATTTCTGTACTAATCCTAAAAATCAAGCTTGCCTCTGGCTAAACCCCCAATTTTACATTTTATGCACTTTTATTTATCTTTTTGTACATTTACTAAACTGGATAATTAATTAATAGTTGTGAAGTCTCTGTGGATACGACCTTGTTGTACTACAAAGATTAGGTTCACTGCCCATATTAGCAAGATAGTTTAACTACTATTTTGCCCAACGGTGAGGTATTGAGATCCGGGATGATCTTACTACGAGAGTACCTGACCCCAGCAGTCCAGTATGCATTGATCCTCAGATCAGGGAGTTAGGTGTGAAGGAAGGTGAAAGTTCTTACTATGTGTGAGATGTGAACTAAGATAATACACAACTAAAGAAGTGAACGAAAACTCAGAATAAACTCAGGAACACGTATCGCACTCGATACTCATATGCACGTGGTAAGATCACCACACAACCTATACACGAGATCTAAAATCTCCACATGTTAAGAAACAATCTACTCTTAACACCTAACTCTTAGTATGAGCCTCGAATACAAAGAACGTTTCAGTATGAAACTGATCTTTACCACCACGGTGTATAGCTCTCTCTTTGTTCGCCCTATCTTTTCTGTGCACTCTCAATCGTGACCCTAACCCTAGAATTACTGTCTCTTATATAGATATCGTAACAATCGATTTACAAACTCATAAGCTCACGATTTTATTTATCTTTAACAGATATATAAATCCTACTCGAGATATTCTATCTTCTATCTTTAATTCCTCGGTTTAGGTCTGACGCGCTGCTTCCAATATTGTCTGTTAATTCGCGTTAGTATGGAACTGAGTTTGCCGATCAAAACGACATCAACAGTTTCCCCCTTTTTGATGCGGCAAACTGTTGAAGTCTTGAACACATCGTATTGATTCCCCCTGAATCTTATATTACAGTAACTTGGTATGAGATTATGATCAGCTGTCGGATGTTCCCTCCCCTCAATCTCGCATCCTCTTCTACTTTTGCCATGTACTCAGAGTAAAACTCACAACCTTTTGTGCATTAATGTGATACGACAGCAAGAAAAAATAATTAAGAGACAGGTAAAGAAACGGAAACATCGCATCATAATCCAACTTGAATCACAGTGTTTAATCAGATAGAATGATAGAGATCTAGCTCAAAAACCAAAGTATCATGCGCTAGCCATAAACGCATCACAAGTCTAACCATGCATTTGCTGTAAGTCTACCAATCCATTTGTCTTAAAAAAAACGGAATATAAGACCTTCGAAGACTTCCAAATACTTCCCCCTTTTGCCACATCAAAAAGAGACGCAAGATGGCAATATTGTAATGAACAATTGGGGAGGGGTAGGATGCAATCCAGCTGAAAAACACTAGAATTTTTCAGATTGTCCAGAGGTTGAGTTATTGCAGACATCATGGAATCAAGTTTGTCCTCCAGAATCCGCAGCCGGTCCAGTAAGCGCTTCTCCATTGCCATCATTGAGTCGAGGACTGACTGGACCAAAGAGTGGTGGAGGGACTTGCACGGTCAGTCTTCTCCTCATGTTGCCCTGGTTGTTTGAATTGCATCCTGCTGATGTCAATTCCAAGCCCATCTTGGAGAGTGTTGCGACAGCTAGATAGTTAGTGGGCTGAGCAGTGATGAAAAAAGCATCTTCTTTAACAAGATTGAAGTGACGAAGAACCTTTGTAAGCCAGAAGGGATAAGGAATGGAGGGCTTGGAGCTATTCACAATTGACCGCAAGTGAGATATGATAATTCTTGGCAAGGAGAGATGAATCTTTTTATCTAAGCACCACATCAATCCTAAATCCACGGGTGTGACCTTATCACGCATGTCAGAGCGTGGAAGTAATGTTTGATAAGCCAGCAAGTGAAGCAATCTTGGTAACACACCTAGGTCTCTCTGTGGATAGTGCTTCAGTCTAGAACTAGCACGAGTCAGGCCAAAGTGTTGCACCACGTCAGAATGCGGTGCGACATCCACTTTCTGAGTATTGAACTCCGCTAAACCATCAATAGGTACATCAAGAATCATAGCAAGCCATGCTGGAGAGATTATCATTTTGATTCCAGCAACCTCAGTCTTAAACTCGTATGGTGAAACAAATTCTAAGTTTAGGACAAACGGAAAAAGTAGCTCTGGGTAGTAGTTGGTTTCAGAATTAAATAACTTGTCCCAACCTTGAAATTGAACAATTTCCACTAACGATTCCAGTGAGTTCTTGCCTAACCAATCACAATCCACCAATTTTCCAGGAAGAATGTCGGATTCAAGCAACGAACGATTAAAAATGGGTTTCTGTGGAAAGGTACGACCTGGGTTTTGCGACCGTTCGTGATGAAAATCCTTTACCTTTGATGCGAAAGGACGACGAGGTACAGACTTCAGCCTCTTCGACGATCGCTGTTGAACTACTGGAGAATCACCCTCTTTGCGCTTTGGGTTCACCGAGGAAGCATCTTCGACTCCCGGAGCATCTTTCTTGGCATGTGTGCGCAACCGACGGCGTGTTTTGGCCAGAGGAATGTCGTCCTCAGTAGGAACAGCAGAAGAATCTTCATCGCTGACAATGGTGGTTTCTTTTGGAGTTGGAGATTTTGCTTCGGGTGAGGGTTTTGAAATGGAATCGGGGACTATTGTTTGTTGGCTATAATTTTCTGGTTTTTCAGTAGCAATAGGAACAGCATCCTCATAGATGAGTTGTTCGAAAGAATCCATGGCTGAAAGCAGAGGGGAGTGAGGAAAAATTCAAGAACGGAGCTAGAGAAGATCAAGAGTTGGCTCTGTTAAGAAACTTCGGGAGGTGTAACCAAGTGAGTAAACAGTAGATGTTGTAAGTATACTGAGAGTGAGAGAAGGAAGTGGGTTTTTGTTTTTTTTTTAAAAAATAAGGCTAAACTTCTCCGTTTGAAAAATAAACATGGTTGATAGATCTAGACTGAGGCTATCGGAATAAAACCCTTATAAGATTAGGAAGATGAACACATTTATCTACAGAGATATCGACCAGTATACATTAGGGAATAATGACTCCAGTCTCCTGACATTAACAAATCTCCTTTAGTGAACATACCACAAGCGGGACATGTGGATCATTTGATTGGATAACTTCGTTTGAAACGACAAGAGGTGAGAAGTACAATCATATTCCATTATACCTTTCATCACCACAGACTCATACTCACAGCTATGTAAGACAATATTTGCGTTATTTAGGTAACAACACCTTGACTTTTTCTCTCCATCCATGTAGCGACTTTGGGTCAACTTGTCCAGAGTAGTTACCCTTAGAAAGTTAGATGATGAAGCATCCTTGAAGACTTAATTATCGAATGAAAGAGGCCAAATACGTGTTGTTTGTGCTGTGAGCAGTGGAATCTCTTGCCTTGTTCATACCATTATATTATATAGCCACTGTAATGTTATATCAGTTACTGTTATTGCATATTCCAACATGGTGCTTGGGAGACACATCCAGGAGATTTATACGAAAGAAGAAGAGAGATGCATACATCCAACTAAGGTATATTCGGAAGACATGCTGAAGAAAAACAACATACTCATCTTAAGTATCTTCATAACGGTTTATTCATAAAACGACTTAGTATAGAGTACTATCATCCATGTGGAACAACCGGAGATGTTTAGAGTTAAAAAGACTAAAAAGAAAGAGCAATTCAAAACAAATCCACAACCGGACGAAATTTAAAAATGTAAAGAATTTAAACAGCTGATCTATCTCTCACTTGGTATCTACCATGCCAATCTCAAAACGAAGTCGCTCAAAGGTTTCTCTTGATAAGGGCTTGGTGAATATGTCGGCCAACTGTTTTTCTGTGGGGCAATGAACAAGGATAACATGGCCATGTTCAACATGATCACGAATAAAATGATGACGGATGTCAATGTGTTTGGAACGTGAGTGATGAACTGGGTTTTTGGTTAGCTCAATTGCACTGGTATTGTCGCAATAGAGAGGAATGGGAATGAAGAAGAGACCATAATCTTCGAGCTGCTGATGAAGCCATAAGATCTGAGCACAACACGCCGCCGCAGCCACATACTCAGCTTCAGTCGTAGACAGAGCAACCGAAGCTTGTTTCCTAGAAGACCAAGCAATGAGATTAGAACCCAAAAATTGAGCCGTGCCCGTGGTACTCTTCCTATCAGTAAGAGAGCCACCAAAATCTGCATCAGTATACCCAGAAAGTGTAGGTAACGAAGTAGCCGTGTATAAAAGTCCAAGAGATGATGTTCCTTGTAAGTACCGGAAAAACGTTTGACCGCTTTGACATGAGGTGTTTTGGGATTAGATTGGAACCGAGCGCAGAAACAACACTTTGCATAATATCAGGCCGACTCGCGGTAAGATAGAGAAGAGACCCTATCATCCCCCTATAAATGGTAGGATCTGTAGATTCTGCAGTGGGTTCCAGTCCGAGTCTAAGAGTAGTAGACATCGGAGTGAACATTGGTTTACACTCATTAAACTTATATTTGGCCAAAAGCTCCAGGGTGTATTTAGTTTGGCTGATACAAGTGCCATCATCTGTTTGAGACGTTTGTAACCCAGAAACATAAGTTAACTCACCCATGTTCTCATTTTGAACTCCTTCGTCATCAAGTTCTCAATTCTGTTTGTCAGTTGTTGGCTGGTGGACCCGAAGACATATCATCCACATTATCTGAACCAACAGATTATCCATCCCACACTGTTTGATAAACAATGCGCGATCAACATGTCCACGTACAAACTGTTGACTGACAAGAAACGAGGTCAATCTTTCATACCACGCCCTAGGTGCTTGTTTAAGACCATATAACGCCTTTTTTAATCGATAGACATGAGTAGGATAGATAGGATCTTCAAATCCTGGTGGCTGAGAAACATACACCTCTTCCTTGAGATATCCATTTAGGAAGGCACACTTACATCCATTTGGTAAAGTGTAAATCTATGTAGAGTAGCAAAGGCTATGAGCAATCGAATAGCCTCAAGCCGTGCTACTGGAGCATAGGTCTCATCAAAATCCAATCCTTCCTGTTGATTATATCCTTTGGCGACTAGTCGTGCTTTATTTCTTGAAATCTGACCATTTGAATCCAGCTTATTACGATAACCCACTTAGTTCCTATGACATTCTGATTTTCGGGTTTCTCAACCAGTTCCCATACTTCATTTCGCACAAATTCATTCAACTCCTCATGCATAGCGTTGATCCAGCTTTCATCTTCAAACGCTTCCTTCACAGTCTTGGGCTCTATTGTCGACACAAAACCAGAGAAAGCACAAAATGTTTGTGCATTTGACCTGGTTTGAACCCCTGAGTTCAAATCTGTCAAGATATTGTTGATCTCTATACCTTGAGCATTATGAGGTGTTAGACGACGCATAACTTCTCCCTCATGATTAATTGCTGGGGGCACCACAGTGGTGTTCTGGTGGGGTAGTTTCTGAGTTCGGAACTGATAGTGGTAGGATTTCAGTACACACTACTTCTACTTCTGAATCGGCTTCGGAGTCAACATCCACGGTTACATCATCAGCCTTATACCGGAAAAGATCATTTATCCCTGATGACTTACTCTCGTCCACCAAAGTTAGTTTCGTCAAACTTGACATTCGCGGATTCTTCGACAACCAGGGTGCGCTTGTTAAACACCCGATAAGCTTTACTGCTCATTGCATAACCGAGAAACACCCCTTCATCACTTCTTTTATCAAACTTTCCTAGTTGATCCTTTCCATTATTGAGAATATAACATGAACACCCAAACACCCTGAAATGTGGTATAGAAGGCTTGCGCCCTTTATACAGCTCATAGGGTGTCTTGATTAGAACTGGACGAATCAAAGCTCTATTAAGTATGTAACAGGCTGTGTTAACCGCCCCCCCCCCCCCCAGAAACTTGGTGCAAGACCACTACCATTTAACATCGTACGTGCCATTTCTTGGAGTGTTCTGTTTTTACGCTCCACCACTCCATTTTGCTGAGGGGTTCTGGCTGCAGAATAAGTATGAGTGATTCCATTTTCAGTACAGAACTGAGACATCTTCTGATTTATAAATTCCGTCCCCTGATCAGTCCTAATGGTCTTGACCTTATTTTCCGTTTGAGTCTGAATCCTAGCAAACAGACCCATAATCTCTCCGAATGTTTGATCCTTACTATGAAGTAAAATCACCCACGTATATCTTGAGAAATCATCAACAACCACCAGTATATATCTCTGCCTGACCTGCTCTGAATCCTCATCGGCCCCATTAAATCCATATGTATCAACTCTAAGGTCTTAGTGCTACTGACAACATGAGTTGGTGTGTGTGACACTCTTGTTTGTTTGTTCAGAGCATAATCAGTACATACAACATCGTGACCTATTTTCCTTGATGGTAACCCGTTGACTAATTCTTTTAGTCTCAACTTGTTGATTAATCTATGATAAGCATGCCCTAACCTTCGATGCCACAATATTTCTTCATCATCCTTTGCTGTAAGACAGGTCAGATCTTCTTGGTCATTCACATTTACCATGTAAAGATTTCCTACTCTACATCCGTGTAGTAGTACCTCATGTGTAACCTTGTTACGAATTTGAAATCCATTTGAGTCAAAGACAACCTCCGAGGGACCCTTGTCGCACACTTGTGACACGCTTAACAGATCATGACTGAGACCTTCCACCAAGCTAACTTGATCAATGCAGTTCTCTTTGCCAATCGTCCCTATTCCTATTATTCTCCCTTTGCCATTGTTTCCAAATGTAACTTTTCCTCCTCGATGTTCTTCTAAGAAATTGAACTTCTTCCTATCTCCGCTCATATGTCGTGAGCACCCACTGTCCATCAGCCACCAGTTCTCACATAACGAGGTAGCAAGTGCCTAAACACACCCAATCACTGTTTAACTTTAGGTACCCATACTTGCTTAAATCTTGTTTTCGACTAAAGTGCGAGTGATAGTTGTTATCATTAGCTCTAGACTGACGTGTATTGCCAACAAAAGATTTCCTATAATATAACTTCTACAAAAACCAACGCTATGACCGGGTTTGTGGCAATATTGACACAACAAAGTTGACTTAGTAAATCTTTCATAAGAAATCTTTCTCACTGGTGTATAAACAGGGGTAGCACTTTTCTTCTTCCCGGTTAGCATCTGAGTTAAATCCGCCTTCCCAGTGTACCAAACGGGATTCCGTGGTATTGCTATTTCTTTCTCTCTTCTAATCTTGGACAAGTTATCCTCTAGCATCTCATTTTGCTTTTTCAAGTTCTCATGCCTCTCTTGTAACGTTTCAAATTCAGATTGAACCCAAGCAGGTAAACAAGCAACTCTCTCTTTTATCTTTTAGGTTTGACAATTTAATAGTATATTTTTCTTTAACCTGAGATTCATTATTAGGCTCTATAGGAATATCTAGTTTTGACAGTCTAGATTCAAGCAACTTAATCTTAGCAACAGCAGTCGTTAACAAGCTAAACATTTCTTTCTTTGACAAGGTATTGAATGTATCTTCTATGAGTTCAGGACTTACCTCGTCTGCTTCTAGGATTTCTTGCCATCCATCTTTAGCCATCATGCAGAAGTTCCTATCTGATTGTACGCTGATCCTTTTATCATCGTCAACCACCGCAGTCATGCATACCTGAGCTGTTTCTTCTGCCTCTAAGTCTGCATCTGACTCCTCTTGTCCCCATGCTGCTGCTGCTGCCTCAGTAAACTTCTTGATTTTATCACGAAAATCATCCTTTGATCTTAACATACAATCTTTTACCACATGTCCAGGCTTGTTACAACGGAACAGATAATTTGTTCCTTCTTGGACTTAAATCTGTCAGGTCGGGACCCAGACCCTCTTCTTCCACCGAAGATCTTCCTGATTCCGTTAGCTATCATTGTAATTTCTTCATCCTCATGAACATCATCATCTTCCTTATCACTTGATATCTTCTTCGCCTTTAGTGCCAAATCCTTATTTACACTTAGACCGACTAGTCCACCCTTCATCTTGCCTTCATACACCGTTAGTTCAGACCCCAGTTCTTCAAAGGATAATTTTGACAGATCCTTTGTCGACTCCAAAACGGTAGTGAAGTTCAGCCACTCTTTGCATAAACTATCCAGAACCTCTCGTTTATTTGAGCATTATCCAGAGTCACTCCAACAGCCTTGAGCTCGCACAAAATTTTATCAAATTTTTCTATTGCCTCCGAAATTGTTTCGCCTTCTTCCATCTTAAAATTGTCAAGCTGCCTCTTGAGTGCTTTCCTTTTTGCCTTCTTGACTGAATCTGTCCCTGCGTATGCCGTCTTGAGGAACTCCCAAACCTCTTTTGCAGTGCGTAAACCCAAGACTTTTTGTTGGTCTGAGTCTGACAAGGAAGACATTATGACTCTCTGAGCCTTTCGATTCTTGCTTATCAACTTGTTGTCATTCTCTCCCCAGCTCGATTTCGGCTTATCCTTGGTGACTCCTTCATCAACATATTTCGGTTTCAGATCCCCCTCAGTCACTACATCCCAAAGTTGAAGATCGATGGAAATAAGTTGATCCTCCATCTGTTCACACCAACTCGTATAGTTGAACTTTGTCAACTTAGGTGGTTTGACACTGTAAGTATTCATCTCAACCTACCCTGAGAAAGTTTCCTCTAAATTTAGGGTAACCTTGCTCTGATACCAATTGAAAGTTCTTACTGTGTGTGAGATGTGAACTAAGATAATACAGCAACTAAAGAAGTGAACGAAAACTCAGATTAAACTCAGGAACACGTATCGCCCTCGATACTCAATATGCACGTGGTAAGATCACCACACAACCTATACACGAGATCTAAAATCTCCACATGTTAAGAGAACAATCTACTCTTAACACCTAACTCTCAGTATGAGCCTCGGAATACCAAGAACGTTTCAGTATGAAACTGATCTTTGCCACCACGGCGTATAGCTCTCTCTTGTTCACCCTATCTTTTCTGTGCACTCTCAATCGTAACCCTAACCCTAGAATTACTGTCTCATTATATAGATATCGTAACAATCGATTTACAACTCATAAGCTAACGATTTTATTTATCTTTAACAGATATATAAAATCCTACTCGAGATATTCTATCTTCTATCTTTAATTCCTCGGTTTAGGTCTGACGCGCTGCTTCCAATATTGTCTGTTAATTCGCGTTAGTATGGAACTGGGTTTGCCGATCAAAACGACATCAACACTAAGGATAAGAACATGGAAACCCATTATGGACGAATAATATGTAGAACCCTCATAAGGATCAAGCAAATGCTTGCAATCCAGAGGAAATCTACCAGATGATATGGACATAAACGCGTGACTACGCGAGGATAAAAGACAAAGCTATATAGCAGACACCTTAAGCAAGGAACAGTGGATTTGGAATGTACCACTCACAGGATAATTCACACATCTTATCTGTTTGACTCACGAGATATTAGCTGTTGAGCGTTTACGCCTCTGCACTCTGTATGACCGAGTGTTTTGGTATTGCACTCGTGCAGTTATTAATCTAGTGGGAATGCAGAAAGATAAAGTGGATATCAACACGAGTGTGTAAAAAAAAAGAAAGAAACGAAAGAGAACTACAACAGTGTGTTACTCCGGAACAAAACCACCAGGAGACATGGATGACAAACATCATCTTTATGGACATATAGGCTGGTACGTCTTAGTATTACAAGACGAGTGCAAGAGCACTAAGTACTAACAGTAGCCAATGTCACATTATACCACCTCACTAATATCAGTGAGAGAAGACACACACATGCAAATTGAGCCAATGTTCATGGGTCTACGCCTCATACGGAGCGAGTGGGCCCATAAGAACGAACTTAGAGAGAGCACAAATAGTTAGTGCCTCACCCTTTATATATTGTGGAGCCAGAAGGGCTAGAGTCATACCCGTCTCTCTGATATGAGGATAACCCACGAGTTGGTGAACTCTTTGAGAGCCAAGTATCCAGTGCTCCTTGTTGAGCGGCTGTTGTATACTTGTGGGGTACGGGGCGTAACCCTTTTTAAGGGGGTAGAGCCTCTTGGCTGTGCACATGTGTGCACTAAGTTTTGTTTGTTTAGTATGCATTGCACACAAAGAATTTGTGTGTGTGCGGGGCATACAAGGTTGTTTGTTTCGTATGCATGGCATACAGTGAATTGGTTTTGTTGGTTATGCTTGGTACGCGGGGCGTACGTTGTTTGGTTTGTTTGTGTGATGTGCACTTGTATGTATGTATCTCACGAGATACTTGCTTGAATGTTGTATTTACACCCATGTGTGTAGTACCTTTCTTATGCTATATGTGATATGTATTCATATTGCTTTATAGAATGATTACATATGGTATCGCCTAGATACGAAATGAATCATTAGTTATGGAATGTGGAACAATGGAATGTTATGGACACCTCAGGGAGGTTGTCAGGGTTGGTAGAACTGATAGGAAATGAGGGTGCTGATGGATCACCTATATCCATATATGATTGAACTAACGCCACAACGTGATGGCTATGTGCTGTATAAGTGCAATATGATGTGTGTAAATGATATATCACATAGATATACATTATGGGAATAATGGGTAGTTATACATTTATATACTTACCTATATGATTAAGAGACTTCGGGACGAAGTCTTTTTAAGGGGGGTAGATTGAAATACCCCAAACTTATTAAACATGGATTAAATATCTAATCACATTAACCAAGGCTTAAACATGCCTTTAAAGTCAACTGAGCACAACAGTGGTCAACACAAATCAAGATGTTGCACCCTTTGACTGTTAAGAGTAAATAAATACCCAAATGAACTTCTTAGGACCTAAAAATTTGTCCTAAGTATATTAACACATTACTAAACATATTACAATCGTTGGAAACACTCCAACACAAAGAAAAAGCATTTACATGCTTCAAGGTCAAAAAGGGCAAAAATGTGCTCTAAGAAACCTTAAAAATCAAATGACCTCTAAATGATATAAAATTGGATACCATGATCAAATATCATGTAAGGAACACAAAAAAACCTTTGTCAAAGAAAACCAAGCTCAGAAACTCCTTGAGACACAAAATGTGCACTAAAACTCCTTAAAGCACGTTTTTGTGTAATCGCCTTCTAAATTGGTTTTAATTGGGCTAAAGGTTATAAATACCTTTAAATATAATAAATATCATATTATATGATATTAGGAATTTAATTCCAGAAATTTACGAATTTTTACAAATTTAATATTAAAATATTAACAAAACCCTAAAAGGGGGCCCGCAGGAGTCAATATTGACTAAGATTGATCAAGAGGTCAAATTTGACCCCTTAGACCATATAAGTTCGACATTTACAAGCAAATGAGGCTCCAATTCGCCACTTGTACACAATAAACAAGTCTCCAACATTTCTCCACAAATTAAGGGCTTACTTTTGCCTTTTATTAGTTTATACACTCATTTAGGCTCCATTATTGACTCCACCAGCCACAAAATCGTGTGAGGCCAGCCTTCCCCTCCAATTATCGATGCCAGCTCCATTATTATCCCTTTTATGACTCATTAGTCATTACAAATCAATAATATAGTCCAAAAGTGTTTTTTCATTCAATAATGCTCATTTTCAATCATTCATTGCCTCCTAGCTCCATTCCAACGACTCCAGCTCATTCCAACCGAGCTCCTTGAGTTTCCAAACTCTCCCAACCGTGGTTCTTGAGTTAGGAAGGTAGATCTAACTCCAAAGCTCCTAAGGTAATGGTTTAAGGCTTATTTTGGCTCTTTTTCTTCATCTCTTCACCACCTATGCTTAGATCTCGTGACTAATCACTTCCTATGGCTTATTCTCAGTGTTCTAAGGTTAGAAAATCAATCAAATTCGAATGAAACAAGTTTAGAGACCAAGGTTGCTCAAAATCTCATTTTAAGGTAAAAACATACCTTAAGCTTCTCTACTCTTCATCCGATTTTCTTCCTCTGATTTTTGTGAGTTTATACACTCATAATCTTCATATTTACATGTTCAATCAGTTGGTTAGCCATTTGGAGCAAGGGTGGCCGAGGTCCAAAGGAAATACCTTCTTTTAAGGCATTTTTCCAAGGTAAAACCTAATAACAAGGCAGCTTGTTGTGATCTAGCTATTTCCTATGTCAATATGGTAGATCTAACACCTTTTGGTGTGTTTGATTCAGGTCGAAACCATCTTGAACTTTCCTTGCATTTTTAAGGTGATTTTTGACTTAAAATCTTACATAAATTATTCCTTATGGTTAGATCTTGCTTGGAGACTAACTATGCCTTGGTTTCTGTTTGAAAACATGTAAAACAAGCTGTGGAGAATTTCTCCTTAAGGTGGCAAACCCAAACAAGGCTTTACCTAAGCTAAATCAAGGTATAAATCTTAAAACCTTAACTTGATACATTAACACAAGTTTAAGTGTGTGTATATTAATTGCCGTGAGTGAATGATTAAAATAAGGTCATGTTTGACCTTAAAATGATTAAGGAATGGTTTAATAAATTTTATAACTAATTAAACAAGCATAAATGTCAAATTTAAGACATTATGTGGAAGTTTGATAAATAAATGAAAATTATATGGTGAGGCCGAGATTTATAAGTGTTTTTGGGACATTTATGTGTAATTTATTTTGCAAGCCAATGTTTGTAATAAGGCCATGTATTTTAGGCCATTTTATTTATGCATTTACAAGCTTTTATTTAAGTTTAGTTGTTATTTATAGATTACCGAAAAGAATGAGGGGTTATAGTGTAATTAAATTAAATTTTGGGGCTATAGAATGATAAGGACGAAAATTAGAGTTAAAAAGGAGTTAAAATAAAGTTTATAAGATTTTATAAAGTTTTGGGGTTAAATGGTAATTTTTGAAAAGTATGGGTACGAACCGTGAATAGAGGAAATTAATGGTCAATGAAATATTAAGGTGGTCAACCTTGACCATATGGTAGGTTTTGACCAAATTAGATAAGTTAGATAACTTATTAAGGTTTTATAATAAGATAAGTATCTTATGGTAATATTTTTATGACATATATGGTGAATATGTTATTACCGAAAAATTAAGGGTGTAAAATAGTATTTTAAACACCCATGGGCTATTAGGAATTTTTAGGAATTTATTGGGTTGATTTTGGAATTAAAATGAACTATATATGTATAATATATAGTTATTATGTCATTATGACACTTTGGAGAAATATATGTAAATACCGATTATACATGGGTTAATAAGGATATTTATAACCCTTTGGAGAAACTTGATGATTTTTAGAATTATATAAGAGTATTTGATAAGACATGTGTATAAAATATAGTCTTAAATTATGGTAAAACTATATGTTATAAATAGGGCCAAATGGCAATTAAAAAATGCACAAGGACTGTTTAGGATTTACAAAAAAAATAACCATAGGTTATACCCTTTTATAAGTTAGAAATGTTATATTAAATGGAATATATAACATGGTATGAATTAGGGGTGATTTTGTAAATTGAGGAAACTATGGTTTATGGAAAAGAATAAGGTTTAATATATATGCCTAGGCGGCAATATATAATAGTTTTGTATAAAAACTATAGGTTATAAATTAAAGGAAATAAAAATATCATATCAAATGATATTAGTATTTTGGTACAACATTACATAATGTTATGTGGTCAAAATGGAATTTAAATAAATTCAAGGGCTGTACCAATTAATAAGAGTTGGAAAATGAATTATAGACTAAGGTCTATAATGTTATAAATGTTATAACAATTATATGGTTTAGGTGGAATTAATATAAGTAAGGATATTCACATAAAATAATGTGATGAACTATAAAGATGGGATTTATAAACTAAGGTGTTTATGGAATAAACCTTAGGAGTTGTAATTATACAACATAAAATGTTACATAATGTTAGGATAATAATCTTAATATAAGTTGTATAATATAATACAACTAATGGGAATAATCATCTAATAAAAGATGATAGAATGTAACATAAAGTAAAAGAGTTTATTAAACTCATGGAATTACCTACGTGGTAAATATATACATACACAAGAATAATGTATATAAGGTGGATATATATATTTTGGTTGGAAACCATATGATTTAATGGTGGTGGTTTATTTAAAAAAAATATAGTTACGAACTATAAGTTATGAATTTTTGGATGCAAATATTATTTGCTAAAGATAAATGGATCATACAATACATTGTATTATAGTGGATGGTGGGAGAATGATACAATATAATAAGTGATACAATACAAAAATAATAATATAATACAATCATGCATGCATACATGCAACTATAGGTTATGTACCTAAACTAGATGGTGGATAAGATTAAAAGAAATGTAACGAATTAAACTTAACAGTAGAAATGTTTTGACGTACGCGTTTTAAGTAACAAAGCCGACTGTTTTAGAGAAACCTGTAATAAACAACTGTAGAAAGCAGGGGTGAACTGTCGGGGTTACTTATTATTCGGAAATACCGGATGTAGTTAGTCATGGAGACTGACTTATAGTTTTAATACCGTTTAGATTATACTTCTGACAAGGACGCTTGACAAGCTAGCGGACTACACGGAGCATAGGATCTTACTGATTCATACTCCACCGTAATACGATCAGGGTGAACGGTATGTAAAAGGGTTTGATCCGAGTTGTCCTAAGGTTGCTCCTTGGGCTCGGATTTGGTTATATAACTTGCATGTTGTTATGTGTCTCTGATTGTCTCTGAGGGCTTCCTCAGTTCAGACTTCTGTGTGATCTGTGATAAGATTGTTTGTCTGAATGTGTTAATTAATATGCATGAATTGTATATTTATAGCTGCTTATTATTTACTGTTGTTGAGTTAACAGTATTGGTTCGTATATATGAACCTAAATATATAAAACGAACTAGCGGCTATGGTGCTATCTTATATGAAATATAAGGAATGTCAGTAAACGTTGTAGCACTATGATAATAACATATACATATTATCTGAGACTTTTGTACGGAGCATGGGCCTTTCTATACGCCGCTCTCGTATCTAACACTGGATCCCGAGTTTACAGACTCCGGATTGGACTAATGACCTTAGTCTGCTGTGTTAGAAATTTTGGTAATGCGATGCGATGGTATAATTAATTAATTAATGGAATGGAAGTAAAGCCAAGAGGATGTGGCTCTTGGTGCGCGCTGTGATCACAAAAACGATACCAGGATTCCGCGTACGGGTCCGCAAGTATCAAGAAAATTTCCCGTGAGCTAGAATGGCTCGTTGGTCGGAGACTCTACCGTTGGAGTGGCTACTGCCGTGGGTGACCCGCCATAATATATGGGTAACTAGAGACGTGTTGTTTTAACGAGACATTGTCACTAGGTATAACTGAACAACTAAAACAATTGAGACTTATACAGTGGCGAACAATACCATGGACGAGACTTAATACTTGTTTATTATTCTCGTTGTTTCGCTTTGTTGTTCATTGGTTATACTTGTGGTTATTTTATTGTGTGTTGATGGTTGGGTGGAGCCTACAAGGCTAAGGTAAATTAAATATGAAAACTGTACGCTACGGCGAATGTACAATGTACATTATATGGTTATTACTCGATACGTTTGATATAAATGATTGTACGGAATATTAAATGAATGTTTGGATATTTGGATGGATGGTTGAATGTTTATGCATATTTGGATGGATGGTTAAATTTATTATGCATGATTAATACAGTATTGTTTATAACTGTAAAATGGTAAAGCATGAAACCAATCTAATAATAAGATGGTTAAAATGACAAGTGACCATTAGGGTCCAGGCCCGGCATACTCAGCGTCTATCGCTGATACTACACCATTCAGGTTGTTGGTCATTGTCGGAGCTGAAGAGCAGGAACAGGGTAATTGGAGTTTTGCTTTTGCTACTACACATGGAGATGTTGTGTAGCACTGAGGATGGTGAATTGTAATATGGTGAGGTTGTGTATATTCAGGTTCGGGTAGACGCTCACTTGTCGATGTTTATGATTTATGGATTTAGTATGATGTATAGGAATTTCTCGTTATCACTGCGGTTAGCAGTTTGTTTATTTTGGAAGTTGGATGTAGTTTGGCTACGTTGCTCGCATGGGCGAGTAATGGCCGGTGACACCCGAGTGAGTTTTGTAATTATTGTTTATTTTCCGCTGTGAGATGTTTTATTTATTGCTACGTGAGAGATTATATCGTGATTATGGAGAGGGGTGTTACCCTAGATCCCTCCTTTAGGCTCATCATAAGACCTAGATCTAACCTTTAGGCTCGTCATAAGACCTAGAACCATCCTTTAGGCTCGTCATAAGACCTAGTTGCATTCCTTTAGGCTCGTAATAAGACCCATTTAGCTTACCCACTCTCATCAAACACATTGCATTCATCTCATTCATATAGGCTCGTCATAAGACCTAGTTGCATTATCCAGGCGCGTCACAAGACCTGGCGACAGAAAAGTTGGCGAGGTGATGGCAATAAATCATCCTGTGTTATGTTAGCTTACTTTGGAATCAACGAATGGTGGGCGAAGGCAATAAGTCCCCAGGGTTTTTACCAGGAGTTATCCCTGCACACCGGCTTGGGGGGCGATGGCAATAAGTCCACATTGGGTCCAGCCAGGAGCATTGACACGGGTTTTCGGTCCCCAGAAGCATCCGAGCATTATTAACATCGTCAACTGCATTATTAGCATCATCAACATCATTAGCATCATCAACATCATCAGTATCATCAACGTCATCAGCATCATTAGCATTTCACATCCTTGCATTTGCATACCACCTAGTCTTCACATTTTAGGTTGTCAACGCGCTTAGAATCGCTTGGAATTATCTCAATTTCTCATTTTAGGTTGTCAACGCCTTAGAATCGCTAGACATTACTCCATTTCACTTTACTTATAGGTAGTCAGCACCTTAGAATAGCTCAACGTGGCTTGTTAGTCTCCAACGGCACTCAGGGTCTATTCATGATCCGAAATTTTGGGGCAACACTCAAGCATCACCCAGACTTTTCATATTCATTACAAAGTCTAATTGACGAGGGGCAATCTGAATCTTTTGACCCCCAAATTTTGACCCACCCCTGGTTAGGGACATGGGAAGCAGCTTCGTCATCGTCAGGGGCGTTTTCATAATTTTTAAGGCTCCCAGACCTCCTGTAGGCTTTCTCTCTCCTCCAAAAGATGCTCAAATCAGCTTAAAATGTTTTAAAATTTTTAACCCATGATAGAGGATGACATTTTAAGCATAATGGCGTTGAAATTTTGATTTTTTGAACTTCCAATAGTTTTCTAGCAATTTTCGATTGAATCTGACGAGAAATTGAATTTAAAAATATTCCAAAATTTTAAAAATTCGATCCTACTTCAGAAAAATCATAATTGCCATCCTTGACACATGGCTAAAATTTCACAGCAAAATTCCTTTGGGGAGTCACTTAATTAAAATGCCAAAAAATCTTACTTTTACTAGTTTTTCTTATCTTTAAGAAAGTCTATATAAAGGGATAGATCTTTTGATAAAATCACAATCTCTCAAGCACTCAAAATCCTAGGCAGTCAAAATTCTTCTCCATATCCAGCCTCCCACGTTTTTGCACCTTCAAACACCAAAACAATACCAAAATCTCACTAAAATCAACACTGAAACACATTTTTCAATTCCCATCACATCCACAATCATCAAACACCTTCAAACCACCACCAAAACGTGAAGAACATCACTGATTCTCAAAGGTCAGAAGCTCAGTTTGAATCCAATTCGGAACAGCTTCAACGGAGCACCGAAAGATTCCCGACGTGAAGAATCTCATTGACACAGAAGGTAAAACAGGTTGGGACCTCCTTCTTTTGATTCACTACGACTTCATTGGTCTTCTGTTAAATTTTGAGTGCAAACTAACTTTTAATAGCTTCTGAGTTGCTGTTTGTTTAAGCTTCTGTCCAATTACTTGTTCGTTAAGTTTCGCATTAAATTCGGTTCAAATTGAAGACTTTTAAGCACTAACGTCTTGTACATCTTTCAGGCTACAAGCACATAAATTTTGAGCTAAAAACACCGTCAGGAACCATAAAAACCCACTGTCCGTGGGTGGTCTGTGACCTCGGACGCATGGTCCGGGACCACAGACGGGTTGTCCGTGACCACGGACACCCACGGACGGTGGCGGAATTTCTTATTTTTCAATTTTTTAATTTTTAGGGTTTCTGTCAATACATGTCCGGGCCCACGGACACCCTGTCCGTGGCCCCGGACTTTTCAAGTTTGCGTTTTAATTTTAGTTCTGTTTTAGTAATCATTTAATTCAATTGGGGTCCGTGGTGTCGGACATTAGGTGTGTGTGATTCACGTGACTACGACGTAATTAAATTTGACCTATTTCTACCTCCGAACCCAAAACCCTGTTTAGGTATTTTTTAGATTTCACTTTTAATTTTCTGTCAAAAAAATTTACAAATCAAAAAATTAGAAGCGCGCACTTAGGTTTAAAAATGACTCAAATAAGCCGTAATTAAACTAAGTAGAGGAAAAAACAACTTCTAGGGGTAAGAAAGTAATTGAACCTAAATAGTCGTATGACCAAGCCTCGAACCCAAACTCTCCTTTCCTAATTTGATCTAGCACTAGTGGAACGCGAGGCTTTAATGACGGTGGTTTAATCACGGCTTAAACAGACACCGTGATTAATAGGAAGGCCGGAATTAATTAGCGACGATGATTGAATTAACCGTAATCAAAAATCGATCGGAGGTTGGCGCGCCTTTTTTAGGAGGGACTTTAGATGACGGTTTTTAGTAAAACCGTAATCTAAAGTCCCGTGTTGACGCGCGCTTTACGGTCAACGGACTTTAGATTACGGTTTTACTAAAAACCGTCATCTAAAGTCCCTCTAAAAAAGGCGCGCCAACCTCCGACTGATAGTCAACGACGTCGTTTGCCCTTAACGAAAAACTTTATATTAATGTGTTACCTATGTTTGAAACATATGCCAAATAATTTGATTTATTCGACTCCGCGCGAAGTATTTAAATTACAGTTAACGACGTCGTTTTAGCAGTGTATTTTAGATTAATAAAAACTTTATATTAATGTGTTACCTATGTTTGAAACATATGCCAAATAATTATCGCGCTATTTTTTTAATTTCGTTACACTTTAGATTACATTTAACGACGTCGTTTTACCAGTGTATTTTAGATTAATAAAAACTTTATATTAATGTGTTACCTATGTTTGAAACCCAACATATGCCAAATAATTATCGCGCTTTTTTTTTAAAATATCGTTACACTTTAGATTACGGTTTGTTTGGGAACCGTCATGTAAAGTGCGACTTTAGTTTACGGTTTACATGTAAACCGTAATCTAAAGTCCATTAAAACATTTGCCTACACTCTGCACACTCTACTCACAGTAACTCTTCTTCTCTTTCGCGCTATCTTCCTCACTGAAATCGCCTCCTCTCTCCCGTCACCTTGCTAACGGCCATCGCCGCCGTCGCTCCCACCACCTTTGTCACTCCCATCGCCGCCGGTCACCACCCATCTACCACTGGTCTCACCGTCGACGTCTCTGTCGCGTATTGGGTATGGGATCGATTGATTGTCGTTTTTTTCCTTACTTTGTTCATATACATGCATTTCGATTGCAAGTTCTAAGTACCTCGTTTGTATCTAATCCTGAGAGTGTAATTGCAAATGTTCTAACCTTGTTCATATATTTGTGCCCAGATTCACCGTTAATTGCAACCTAGTTCGTGGGCTGATTTCTACACTACTTGCCCACTTCGGTGCTTAGTAACGGTAATTTTGCAAACCAAACTGTAAACTGATGTATTTATTTATTCTTAGCATTTAGTATTACAATTAATACATAATAGTGTATTACCGACAAGCTATGCCAGATGCTTTCTGTTTGATTCATTTTCAACTGCTCTCTGTAAACTGCTCTCTGTAAACTGCTGTATTCATTTTCAACTGCTCAATCTGCTATGCCAGATGCTCTCTGTTTAATGCGTGCAAATCTGACTTTGATAAAACTGATTTGGACACGTTAGAAATATAGGGGAGATGCTGTCGATTTTTTTCCGCGGTTTAGCTAGCATTTAACCTTGATTTTTTGATGAATTCTAATGTTGTCGTTTTTCATTTATGCATCAGGACTACGACTTTATTTTGGCTTCCGACCTCAACCGTCTTAGCATCGGCTAATCGTCTACCAGAGGTAAGATTTACATATATACATATAATATTTGACAAACTACCAAACATAGTTATCCGCCCAAGATATACCTAATAGAGGTATATCTTCGGCAGTCCCTGTCGGGACTGTCCATGATTGTTAAATCTCACGCCTAGGGTGTGAATGTGTTTTTAATTGTACTTTATTGATTATTTCAGCAGTATCTCTTTATTGTTCTTCGAATGCATATATTATTGATTAATATCATAATATCGTGCATTTGAAGAACTGTAGGGAGATGCTGCCGAAATTTTCAATAAATTACATATTAAAAACACGTTCACCGGTGGGATTTAATAGTCATGGATGGATTTAGGTTGATAAGATACAAAAGTGTAAAGACTCTGCCACGGGTGACGGTATGAAATGGCTGCCGTCATATAAATAGCTAGAAGGAGATGGAACGTTCGTGGATTTACAGCGGAAATTTGGACGACAAGTTTTTAGAAGGAGTTGATAAGTTATGCACGGTGTTGGCGAACAATCTGAAACCTACAGACAAGGGATACATATTTTGTCCGTGTATCGACTGCCAAAACAATCTGAGATATCGCGGCGTTGAAACAATTAAGGAACATCTGATCCGCCGCGGTTTTACAAAAGATTTCCAAGACATAATCCGATGGCATGGTCAGAGTGTGTTCGATGTTATTAAGCCTGACGAAGGGGATAATGGTCAGGCAAACACAGAAACAGAACTTGGAGATGATACAGTTGCTGGTGACACAGAAGACGTTACAGGGAACGTTGAGCCAGATTTCTGGGATGATGACATTGAGACTATGCTCGAAGATGTGGAACGACATTACTCTAACACGCCAGACAAGCATGAAAATTTGTTGGATTCATCCAAAACACCGTTGTACCCCGGGTGTGACCCTACAAAGTTAAGCAAGTTGAGTGTCATCCTCAAGCTATTCAACTTGAAAGCGAAACATGGCTGGAGCGACGTAAGTTTCACTGACCTCCTGGAACTATTGAAATACGTTCTTCCGGTGGACAACGTTTTACCAACGACTACGTACTCAGCCAAAAAAATGATGTGCCCAATGGGTATGGGGTACCAGAAAATTCATGCTTGTCCAAATGGTTGCATGCTGTTTTGGAAATCGGATGAATTTGCTGAAAGCTGTTCAGCATGTGGAGCGTCACGGTATAAGAAACAACAAACTCACATCACGGTAGTAAGAAAGGTTCACCAGCTAAGGTACTGTGGTACCTGCCCATCATTCCAAGGTTCAGACGTTTGTTCTCCATTGAGAAAGACGCAGAGAATCTTCGGTGGCATTCAGTTCACAGGAAAAAGGATGGCAGATTGAGACATCCCGCTGATGCACCACAGTGGAGAAACATAGACGTAAAATTTCCTGAGTTTGGTAACGAACCGAGAAACCTAAGGCTAGGCTTGTGCACGGATGGGATGAACCCTTACGGTACTTTGAGTAGCATACACAGTACCTGGCCTGTGCTTTTGGTTATTTACAATCTACCGCCGTGGTTATGCATGAAACCAAGACACATCTTGTTGTCTTTGTTAATATCTGGTCCAAAGCAACCGGGCAACAAAATTGACGTATTCCTACAACCTTTGATAGAGGATCTACAACTCTTGTGGAATGAAGGGGCTACGGTTTACGACTCATTCAGTAAAGAGGACTTCAATTTGCGTGCTATGTTGTACTGCACAATCAATGATTTCCCCGCCTATGGTAATCTTTCAGGCTATTCAATCAAGGGGGCGTTGGCGTGTCCGATTTGTGGTGAAAACACTTGTAGCATTCGCTTGAAACATAGTGGGAAAACCGTGTATATGGGCCACCGAAAATGCTTCCAAAAGGACATAAGTATCGAAAGATGGCGAAAGAGTTCGATGGGAAAACTGATCACAGCATGGCGCGCCAGCCTTTGACAGGAGAGATTTACAAAAAGTTGGATAATATTGTGAACAACTTCGGGCCGCCAACCAAAAGTGGTGAAAAAAGTGTCTGGAAAAAGAAATCAATATTTTGGGAACTAGAGTACTGGCAGCATCTGGAGGTTAGACATTGTATCGATGGGATGCATGTCGAGAAGAACGTGGGTGAAAGTATCACTAGCACTCTTTTGAACATAAAAGGAAAGACAAAGGATCATTTGAAAGGAAGAAAAGATTTAATTGAGTTGGGCATACGCACAGAGCTTGGCCCGCAAGAACGTGGAAAACGCACATTCTTGCCTCCTGCCTGTCACACTCTGTCTAAAGAAGAGAAACATAGTCTATGCAGTACCCTTTACAACATCAAGGTGCCATCAGGTTACTCCTCAAACATAAGAAACCTAGTGTCCATGACAGATTTCAAATTAGTAGGAATGAAATCTCACGATTATCATGTCCTACTTCAAGAATTTTTGCCAATTGCACTACGTGGGATCTTGCCGGATGCTGTCAGACACACAATCACAAACGTCAGTGTCTTCCTCAAATCCATTTCGTCTAAGGTTCTTGATGTGGACACTCTGTCTAAATTACAAAAGGATCTTATTGTGACAATGTGCCAGCTGGAGATGTATTTTCCTCCATCGTTCTTCGACATAATGATACATCTCCTCGTGCATCTTGTAAGAGAGATTCTGATGTGTGGTCCTTTGTACCTTCGCTACATGTATCCGTTCGAAAGGTACATGGGTGTCCTGAAGAAGAAAATGAAGAACCGTCGTCACCCAGAGGGTAGTATTATAGAGGGCACTATCACAGAGGAAGTTGTAGACTTCTGCACCAATTACCTAGAAGGTGTCGATACCATTGGACTTCCACGTTCTAGACACGAGGGCAGATTGAAGGGTGTTGGCACGGTTGGAAGGAAACTGAAAAGAATTGACATAGACACTCTTAACAAAGCTCATTTAGTTGTGCTAAGTCATCTTGAAGATGTTGAACCATACTTTGATGAACACTTGTGTTTTAAGAGCACAATATCCAAACATGAGTGACGTTAGACTACAAAATGAGCAGAATAGGACATTTGTCCGATGGTTCAAAGAGAGAGTGTTGTCCGATCAGTCCACGAATGTGCCTGAAC
Source organism: Limonium bicolor (assembly GCA_023374045.1). Taxonomy (NCBI): domain Eukaryota; kingdom Viridiplantae; phylum Streptophyta; class Magnoliopsida; order Caryophyllales; family Plumbaginaceae; genus Limonium; species Limonium bicolor. Next base: position 136,081,019 of record CM041779.1, on the reverse strand, counting down.
TGATTAAAGTAGTTGCATTTGGACCAAATCTGGATGTAATTTCTTATGAGGGGTACGATGTCAACGGATTCACCTTTTTCACAGAACGTCAGGATCAGAAGTCAACGAATCAAAACAGTGGTGTAGAGCTTGAAGCTTATCAAAACTTATATGACATCGGTGTCGTGGGTCATAGTCCTGTCTCAGTACAACAATCATATTTCGGTGTTATACAAGACATCTGGGTATTGGACTACAACAGCTACGAAATGTGTGTTTTCCGCTGTAACTGGGTTAACAACATCATGGCTACCGTGAGGAGGAGCATGGTATGAAACTGGTTGATCTGTCTAGAGCTACTCCCACGGTTGAGCCATTCGTTGTTGGGACGAAGGTTAAGCAGATATTTTATGTAACTGATCCCTGTAATCCTAGATGGTCTGTTGTGCTTAAAGGGAGAAGAGGAATAGTTGGTGTGGATGGTGTGGTTGATGAGGATGAGTATGATGCAGAAGATGAACCTCCAACTGTTCCTATTTCATTGGAAGAGGCTGAGGTCACAGGTCATCGTGAGTATATACGATCAGACCATAACGAGGGAATGTGGGTTGAGAGATAATGGTGTATGTAAGTTATTACTATAAAAATTTATATGAAATTAACACTTTTATTTATTGCTTGTTTATGACCATTATGAAATGCTTAATTTAATTCAAATTGTATTTCAATCCTTGCAGGCATGGCTGATCAGGACATGGCTGATGAAGAGTTCGATTTATTTTGTCGTGAGGAGGAGGAAAATGAGCAGCAAATGGTACCGGTCCCATCTACATCTGCCGCTGCTGCTGTTGCCCCATCCACATCTGCCGCTGCTGCTGTTGGCCCTTCCATGAGTGCACCTTCTACGAGTGCTACTCAGAGACCCAGAGGTAGAGGTCCGACCCGTGGGTTGAAACTGCAGAAACAGGATCAGATTAGTCTTCTGTGGGACCAGTATGGGAGGTATGGTGGGGGCAGCAGGTCAGAGTTCGCTAGTATGCTAGGGACTCTGGCCAGATCACATTGCTGCATCAACCACACATGGAAACAAGTCCCGCAAGAAGTAAAGGAGACCATCTGGAAGAAGGTGCAAGAACGGTACAAGATCCCAGAAGAAGTGAAGAAGACCGTTCTTTCTTTGGTGGCCGGCAAAGCTAAATCATTCCGCCACTACTTGGTTGAGCATTGGATCAACAGGGTGCCCCCACGTGAGCCTCCGCCGTATGTTGTGTACAACGGCATGATCACTGAAGAGGAGTGGAAGGAGTTCGTTGAGCGGCACGCCACCCCCGAGTTCAGGGTATGTTTGTGTGTACTCTTTTCTTAATTAATGCTCATAATGCTTTATCCCTGATTTTCTAATTAATTTCCTGTTGTACTTTCTTAACAGCAAGTACAAGAACAAGCACGGCAAAACCGTGAAGCTAATCTCTACCCCCACACCATGGGACGAAGGGGATATGTGGGCAGCCTCGAGGGATGGAAAGAAGCTGGTTTGCTGACACGGAGGAACGAGGATGGAAGTGAATGCCCGATCGAGGATGTCTCTGAGGCGAGGAGGGTGCAGATGTACATACTGGGACGCCAGAAAACGACCAGCGAAGGTCAGAGGATATTTCCTAATGCTGCGATGGAACAACTGGCAAACCAAATTGTAAGTATTTGAAAGTAGCTGTTAAATAATTTACTTATATACTCAAGTGTTTGTTGATCTTAAATCTCGTCATTAACTTCTTTGAAAATTGGACAGTACGAAGCGGCACAGAGAGGAGAAGTGGACTTACACGCTCCTCCTTCTCAAGACGACGCGCTGAATCAAATGCTTGGGAAGAAGGATCACCCGGGGCGTGTTAGAGGATTTGGGGGAGAAGTACGTCAGAAGAACGTATTCCCGCCATCTGCTAGGAAGGGTCAGATGAGTGCTGCTGAAGTCGAGGCGATGGTAGAGCGTAAGTTCGCTGCTGAGCGCCAAGCTAATGACGAGAAAATGCTGCTGAGCGCCGGGCTATCGAGGAGAGGCTGCAGGAAGCGTTGAATGCGATTGCACATGCGACTACTCAGCAGCAGCAGCTAGATCCTCCTCGAATGTCTTCCTCGTCTAGTTGTGCTCCGGCCGCTGACCCGTACCCGTTTGCCAACATCCAGGTTAACTTTGTTTAACTATTTTTCTTCTAAAATAAAGTTATTTAAATAGTATTAGATTGGACTCACTTAATTTCACGTATTATCTCTGTTTATTAAAGGAGCAAAAAAAATGTCGTCTCCAAATACCATTAGACGGGCACCCTGTAGATGCGGCCTACGGGACGGTGTTGCCATCAGGTCCACTCACGCTCATCAGTTTCGTACGTCTACCCCCATTCTACGCGCGTGTGACCTTGGACCTGATAGTTGATGGATTTGAGCATGCATACCTTCCGATGGCGATTGACAACAAATGCACGCTGATCGAAGCGAAGGGAGACATATTGCCCTGGCCAGCATGTTATATTGTTGTCACCGATGAGGTAAGACTGTTTGACAACCATTTAGTATCTAATAAAATGCATTATTTAGCATTAAGTGTCTAATCTAATCTATTATAGATCCCTGAGCTTCCTCGCCGCGTAACCCGGCCCAGACTAGAAGAGACCAGCGCGCCGGCGAATCCTGAGATCCCTGAGGTTCCTCGCCGTGTATCCCGGCCCAGAGAAGAAGAGATCAGCGCGCCGACGAATCCTGTCAGAAGGGTATTTTCTAGATAAATGTTTAATGTTACTATAATAATCAATTAGTAATTATCTTTACATTTATGCTTTACTGTTTGTGTGTGAAGGGTAAGAATCCAGTGAGTCGGGGTGCGAAAGGTAAGAATAGCAGCCCGTCCGGGGTCGCACCAGGACTTCTGAGGCGCCTAAAAATAAGCTCGAACTGCCACAAAAACTTGTTAATGTTTTGGGGCCAAGCAGATGAATCTCTACGACAAGATCATTTTGAAGTCATCTCAAATTAACAACTTCATGATGACGCTTCCAAAGGAGATGTTTCACTACGAAGAAGATATGATGACGGCAATCAACTTTGAGGACATCAGAGATGATGTGTGGAGATTATCTGAACATTAACATTATTCAAGCTTATCTAAAGTAAGTGTTCTTTCCTCATACTGTAAAAACATATAGAATAAGTATCTATGAAGTTGCATTGGCTAACTTTTATAGTACATGTGATATAATAGATGTCTGCTTGAGAGATGTGCTGAGAAGGAAACAACCTCCGTTACTGCGGTGTGCCCGGAGCGTTTGTCGTATGACTCAGTCACTAGGGACCCGGGGAGGTTTTGTGAATACATGACTCATGTCTTCAATGTTGTTGATCAACAGAACAAGTTATTCATTCTAATGCCGTATCACCAAACGTGAGTTCTAATATAAAATTACATACTAATTAGCTAACTTTTTTACCTTCATTTCTCATTTCATTTTGTATTTGACATTGTAGCCACCACTGGGCTTTGTTTATATTCTGCGCTGCCACCGCTACTCTGCTCGTTCTAGATCCACTAGGGCAGTGGACAGAATTCCACACTGAGGACTTAATCAAAGAGTAAGTTTTTATTACTATTTAATTGTTTGTAAGTTTTTTGAACCAAAATTAATGTACTTGTTCATTTTGCTAAACGCTTTTGTTATATGTAACAGTTGTTACAAAAAAACCCCTCAGGGAGAGTTTGGTGATTTGACCGTCGATTACATCAAGGTTTGGTAATTCATGTTTTCATTCGTGCTGCTATTATATTTGTACAATTGTTTTACATTTGTGAATTTTGGTGATTTAGTGCCCTACCCAAAAGGATTCTAAGAGTTGCGGGTACTACGTGATGCGGTATATGTACGAGTTCTGCGGGTACTTCCCAAGTTTTAGGAATGATAAAGACAAGGTAATACGAACGCTGTCTTGTATTTAATTCTTTCGGCAGATTTTTTGTGTCTTTATCTTAATCTCATTATGTGTTCCATTCCTTTTCTTGTTGCAGATTAAAGAGCATTATGCCAAATACAAGACTTATGCTTACGCCGACTTGTTGCATGTCAGAGAGAGCATGGCAGCCATGTTTATGAGAATGGAGTGGTAGACTAGCTAGCTGCTGTAACATATATTTTTTGTTAGTTGCTTCTCTGATTCTGTTAGTTGCTGCTGCAACAGATTATATTGTGTAACAGATTATATTTTTTGTTAGTTGCTCTGATTCTGTTTGTAATGAATTATGCTAGCTGCTGCTGTAACAGATTCTAGCTGTTGTATTGTATATTTCTGTTGCAATTGTGCGCAGAAATGAATTTGCAATTGTGCGCAGAAATGAATTTGCAATTGTTATCTGTGTTGCAATTGTGTAACAGATTGAATATGTTACAGATTTTCGTTCTGGTGCTTTATTAGATGTTATCTCTGTTGCAATTGTGTAACAGATTGAATATGTTACAGATTTTCGATCTGGTGCTTTATTAGATGTTATCTCTGTTGCAATTGTGCGCAGAGAATGAATTTGTGTTGTTGGTATTTGATTCAGGTGGTTCAATTGTGCAGTTTCTGCCCTCTGCTGCTTATCTGTTACAATTCTCTCTCTGTTGCAATTGTGTAGATTTGTAAAAAAATTAAAAAAAATTAAAAAAAAAAAATTACACTTTAGATGACGGTTCTGGCAATAACCGTAATCTAAAGTCCTTTGGGCGCGCGCGGGAAAAGGCTTTAGATGACGGTTATTGCCAGAACCGTCATCTAAAGTGTCGACTTTACGTTACGGTTATTTGTAAAACCGTGATCTAAAGTCCTTTGGTTCGCGCGCGCCAAAGGACTTTAGATCACGGTTCTAAATAACCGTAATGTAAAGTCAATGACACGCGGGCCAGAAAAGGGCCTTTAATTACGGTTTTAAACCGTAATTAAAGAAACGCCATCTTTATTGACGCCCGCGTAAATTACGGTCCAGAACCGTAATTATACACGGTTTTGGACCGTGATTAATGGGTCGCGTTCCACCAGTGACAAGACAAGAGCAAAAAGAATTTTGGGGAACATCACAGCATAGATTGAGTAACTCTTGTTAGAGTTCCCCCCGAATCGATGAGCACAATTTTGGCAAACCACAACCAACTAAGAGAGATTGGAAAAAAGGGAATATATGACTAAGTTAAGAAAACTGCAACCAACACGATCTAGTACCAACAGAGTAAAAACGAAACAGAATATCCAAACTTCACCTAAGACCTAGTCACACAGAGACAGAGTCAATCCAGAACATAGCCAGAGTGACCCGGTGACCCGTTCGTAAGGAGACGGGATTCACTACTTCCCCCTTTTGCTGTCATCAGTAAGGGAAGTTTGCAACAGAGTCTAAGTCAATTCGTACATTAAAAAACAAATAGACTGTATCCATAACGCAAACATACTCATGGACGACAAGGGGCAAGAAGTATTGTCATATTCCACAATACCTTTCATTGCCACATACTCATAACTTGTAATGATCCCTGTTGCATTGCATTGTATTTTTGAAGACTTTATAGCTCTATATTTGCAATGCATAGATATTTAACAAGTTTAAGCACACAGGGACTGTCTCCATCCCCCAAACTTTTCTTTCCACCCATGTAACAGCTTTGGGCCAACTTTCCTAGGTTTCGCATCCTTAGGAAGTTAGGTGATAATGCACCCTTAAAGGCTTAATAACCGAGTGGACGAGGTCCGTTTTGGTTCAAGAGAAACAAGTTAGCGGAGTACCTTACCTTTGTCCTCTCTCCCCTTTTTTTTAGGAGAAAATCGCAAAGGGACACAAAGAACAGACACAGTCTATCAATATGAGAACACAGATTGACTCAAACAGTATGCAAACAACACCTACTAATTATACAGCCAAAGAAGGAGAGAGACTACCGTCTTACATTGATTGAGTCATTCCAATTGCTGAACGGAGTGCCTCGAATCTGGTGGTAGGAAGAGGCTTGGCAAAGATATCTGCTAGCTGATCCTCAATTGGAACAAAGTCAAGTTGAATTAGCTTTTGCTCGACACAGTCCTTCAAGAAATGGAAACGTATTTCAATGTGTCTGGTTCTCGAATATTGGATTGGGTTTCCAAAGATTTTACATGCGCAACTGTTATCACAGAAAATACCAATTTGATCTCAGCAAAAGCATAGACAAAGGAATTGTGCATTGCTAGATGCACTCTTTCGATCATGGAGGGAATTTGTCCAGTCAGAATCACCAAAACCAGATAAAGTAATATAGGGGAACGAAGGTACCATAGATGAAGTTGACTGATTCCTTTTAAGTATCAAAAGATTCGCTTGACCTCCTTGAGATGGGACTATTTGGGTGCTACTTGAAAGCGAGCACATAGACAGACTTGGTCATCAGAATTGATGGCATTTAGACACCTCTTGTACATATTTCTGTCTTTACGTCCGGTGGCTTCTAGAGATCCTGTACGTTCATCAAAAACTTTGCAATCGACAAATGAGAAAAGTACTAAATTAAATTTGTCACAAATTTGAAAAATGCTTAATAGACTATGTTGAAGTCCAGTGACCAGATGGACTCCATCTACCTTAAACTTGGAGGCGTTACCTATGGAGCCAACTCCCACGATTTCACCTTGATTGTTGTTGCCAAAGGTACCCTTACCTCCTTTTTAGGTTGAAAGCGAGCTGAATTTGTCGGGATTTCCAGTCGTGTGTCTGGAGCACCCACTGTCCAAGTACAAATAGTCCATCTCCACGCTCGCTTCCACCTGCAAAAAATCACTTGGAAGTTTTGGGAACCCAAATATACTTGGGTCCCCTTTTTGAAGCAGATTTTTTCAGCTTTTCTCGTGCCTCAAGGATAAGATTGAGTCGCTTGATATTAAATGGCACATCCTTGTGAAGCTTTTCACAGGCACTATCTCGATGTCCAAGACTCCCGCAATAGCCGCAAATCTTAGTGGGAGGAAGATTGATGTATTTTTGCTGTCCTTTCCACCAAGAATCAAAATTTTCTTTTTGTTTTTGGCGCTTGGGTTTGTTGTTGGATTTGGACATATTTTTAGGGATATCGAATTTACCTTTATGCCACTTGGGCTTCGATTGAGTGGATCCAACTCCAGATCGTATATTTACTATCTCTTGGGAGAGTTTTTCAACTTCCTTTCGAAGATTATCACAATCTTGACTAACTTCCTTGATCTTGGAGTTGGCCCACTCGGGCAATTCTGATGGAGTGACCTGTTTGATGAAATTGACTGGTTTGAGAGAGAGTGCATGTTCCTTTTCTTTCAATTTTCGAGAGAGTTACTCAACAGAAGAGGTTAGAGAGATAGCTTGAGATTCTGAACTATTTAGCTCATTCTGCAAAGAACAACACTTGTCAGCGAAAACAGTGAGGTCATGTTTAAGAGAGTCAATCTGAGTGAGTGACTCTTCCTGTTCCCTTTGGTTGGATTCAGTAAGACTCTTGGTTTTGTCGAGCTCCTTTTTAAGGGAGTCAACACGACGCCGAGAGTCTTGCAAATCCAATCAAAGTGAGCAGGAAATAGTCTTATGTTCCTCAGCTTCATCTCTCAAAGCATACATAAGACTTTTTGAGACCTCAAGTTCCTCAGTTAACTCAAGGATTTTTCTGTTAAGATCAGCTTTAAGAGAGTTAGTCTCAGAAGCCATTTTAGCAATCAAAGTCATAAAACCCATAGGAGATATACGATAAAGATCTGTCTCAAGATGAGAGCGAGTTACCTCATTGTCGGGGATCATGGACTCAGTCGCATCATGTGCCATGAGACATACTAGGCCGTTGGACTCTATGTCTTGATCGTCGGAGTCTGAGTCACCCCAACTGACGGCTGCCATTTCTCGATGATTGACTGTCAGCCTAAGCAAGGCTCTAATACCACATGTAGGATCAGGTGGCTGACTCAAACCAACCCAAGGTGTGAGTCTAAGAGTTGGTTTGACTCAATTGAACTTTGTATTTGAGAACACTTGAGACGTAGAAACACTTAGTCGAACTAAGTGCACGGAAGCAGTTGCTCAAGGTAGTAAAGTAAGAGAGATTTAGAGGAGCTAAATGGATTAACACCCAAAAGGTAGAGGGACTCTGTCGAACTCAGCAGGATACACTCCTGGTCCAAACAAAACAACTTATAATGCCCACTCAGTAGATGAGATCTACTTCGTGGTTTTCACTCACTCACCCAATACAATCTCTGATCAGCTCAATGATAAGTGTAGTGAAAACTAGGTCCTACCTAGAAAGACTCTGTCGATATGCACAAACGAATCTAGTACTTCTCTCTCTCTTTTTCTCTATGTCTCTCTCTAAAATAGGCAAAGCTTTCTCTAAACAAATGCTCTGAATAATTCTCTATGGAAAGCTGCAATAAGAAACGAAATGACAACTCTTTTATATAGTGGAGCCGTTGAGGGAGTCTGCTTCTGAAATTTCTGCCATCTGAACGTTGTAGTTGCTAAAAATCCGGTCCTAACTTCTTTATGAACGTTGCTAAGCCTTGGTCCTTAATTTTCGGACAATTACCAATCCATTGGACGACTTGGCAACGTTAAATTATGACTTTCACGTCTGATGTAGTAGACTGACTCTGTCAGTTCCGAAATTTCAGGAACCAATGACTCTTTCCTTGAATTTCGGAAGCTAGAGCCATATTTCGGAAGCTGAAACCAAGTCTTCTGATTAGTGCTGTGTTGAGAGAATTTTGGTCCAAGTCTGAACGTTGATGACCGTTGTAAGTCAATGTAGTTGCTGTACTTGCTCCTTAATTTTCGCAACTGACCGACAGACTCCTCGAATTATCAGAAAGTCAAGGCTTTGGATTTTGCTCACAATTTGCATGAATTTCGGCCAAGGATGATAGTTGATGACTATTATGGTTTAGTGGACGTTGCTCCTTGAATTTCATAACTGATTGATGAATTCACATAGATGGACTATCTCGCTCTTTCAAGGTTGACTGACTCTGTCTTGTTTTGAAAAGTGTGATTGACTCCTTTGATCTAGTTGACTATCTCAGCAACACCTTCATACTCCAACAGGAATTATTCATCGGTGTGTCCCGGAGACTGAAACACATGACATCCTTGTCCACTGTCATTCAAGAGAAGCTGGAGGACACTTCGGGCCAGCCAAGACAACAACTAAGGTGTTGGAGGCAGGTTTCTTTTGGAAGACGCTACATAAAGACTGCCATACATTTGTGTCCACATGTGATAGCTGTCAACGCCAAGGTAACCTTTCACGTAAACTTGAGATGCCCCTGAATTATATCTTGGAGGTTGAGCCATTTGATTTGTGGGGGATTGACTTCTTGGGGCCATTTCCTTCTTCACATTTGAACCTCTACATTTTGGTAGCTATAGATTACGTGACTAAATGGGCTGAAGCAGTGGCTGCGCCTACTAATGATGCAAAGGTTGTGCTGAGATTTTTGAAGAAAAACATTTTCACTAGGTTTGGTATACCACGAGCAATCATAAGTGATGGAGGATCTCACTTTTGTAACAAGCAGTTTGAAGCTTTGTTGCAAAAGTATGGCGTAAGGCATAAGGTATCCTTACCTTATCATCCACAGACCAATGGGAAAGCTGAGCTAACTAACAGGGAGATTAAGTGGATTCTACAGAAATCTGTTAGTTCATCCCGTAAAGATTGGTCTATGAAATTGGATGATGCTTTGTGGGCTTACCGGACAGCTTATAAGACACCTTTGAGAATGTCTCCTTACAAGTTGGTTTTTGGAAAAGCGTGTCATCTTCCGGTAGAACTGGAACATAAATCTTTCTGGGCACTTAAAGTTTTGAACTGTGATCTTCAAAAGGTCGGTGAGGAAAGGAAACTGCAGCTTTGTGAACTGGATGAATTCAGAGAGGAGGCCTATGAAAATGCCAAGATCTACATGGAACGGACTAAGAGATGGCATGATAAATTGCTTGTGAAAAGGGAGTTTCAGATTGGTGACCGAGTGCTAATGTTCAATTCAAGACTGAAACTATTTCTGGAAAAGCTGAAATCTCGCTGGTCGAGTCCATTCACAGTTACAGCTGTTTCCCCTTATGGAGTTATTGGGGGGTCAACGAGAAAGGGGAATCATTCAAGGTTAATGGATCACAGCTGAAGTTTTACCAAGGGAACGATGTTGATATGGTTCATTCAACACTCTGGCTCTAGGATCCTAACTCTTCAAACGGATGCACCAAGGTCTAGCCAAAGACCGAAAAGATGGGCAGCTTGGTGGGAGGCAACCCACCAGTATAAATCTCTTCTACATTTTCTTTTTGTTGGATATAATTTTCTTTTGATCTCTTGTGCATTTTTCACATTTTACTATTCTACTGCAGGAGACCTGACTACCCTCTTTGAATAAATAACTCTGCCTGTTTCCACTTGAGTTCTTCTGGTTTTGCAGGTTTGATCTTTCAGTTACTCCACTTTGATGCTAAACTGAACTCAAGTGTGGGGGAATATCACGGCATTTTTCATCACGAATCAGGGAGTCCTTTAACACTCTTGCTATTTCATTTCTGCATTTCTTATGTGTGTTTTATTTTTGCTTGATTATTGTGGTAATATTTCCTTTTTAGTTCTAAAGATACAATGAGATGTTTTAGAATAGTGGTTTTTAATTTACTAATATATATATAAAAAAAGAAATTTCAACATGTCCAGCTAAGGCAAGCCAGACTCAAAGCCGGACGCTTACAAACCCTAACGCGTCCGGATCCGGACGGAAAACCGGACTCGACTCACTCGCGGGCCGCGTTTAATTTCTTTTCTTCTTTTCTTTCCGCTCTTCTTCCTCCCGTCGACCACGAACAGAACTCACACAAAAAACTCAAATTTTCCTCCTCCACAACCAAACACCACGCACTACCTACCGCACCACTCCGCCACCGTTGCGACCACCAAGCGACCACCGAAAAATCCACAACCCCACCGCCCCGATGCCTGAACCACCACCGTCGCCCCAATCTTCCCCCTCCCCCCGTCGATTTCCAAACCGAGAACCTAAACTGAAACAGATGGCTCGATCTAGAGGAGAAGGTGCTACACGCACGGGGTCTTCTTCGAGGAACCCACGCCCCGACGACCAGTCAGAGCCATCCTCCACCCCACTCCGACCTGATGGCTTCATCTCTGCTACCGCCCGGGCCTGGTATGAGCAGGGTGGGTCCTTCGTCATCGAGCGGCGCATCACCGCAGAGGCATCAGCTGCCACTGGTCTTACAGACATATTTGAGGGTTTGGGTGCCAGAAGTATCTTGCGCATGGGCGAGAGTGTTTTCTCTCCGGAACTGGTACGAGAATTCTACGCCAATGCTGTGGCATCAGACACGACAAATAGCATCACATCCTACGTGCGCCAGTTCCAAGTGGAGGTAGCCCCTAAGACTTTTGGTATTCTTTTACTCCTCCCGGATAATGCTGAGACACATTTAGATTTTACGGAGGATGAGCTTAGGCAGAGTAAGTCTAGGTGGTTACAAGCAGTCGGGAGTACTACTCGCCGACGGGGTGAGGAAATTAAGACTGTGCTCCCATATGCTATCCTCCCCTCCCTTCCCTAGAGGACCCTTGCAGAGATCCTCAGTCATCAGATCCGGCCTCATGCCGGAAATGATGCTTCTGACGAGGACTGTGTTCTCCTCGATTATCTCCTAGCCGCCCCACGTCCACCTTCTCAGCAGCTCTCACTCCCCATCGTGATGTTCAGACAGCTGCACAAGGTGGTGACTTATCAGAAGACGAAGAAGAAGATCACCCCCATCTTTCCCATCTTTATTCAGCATCTTCTTACCGCCACCCTCCCCGAGGAGATCTTCACCGATATTGAGATGAGGGAGGGGGAGACACCCATCTCCGTTGGGACCTTCAGGAGATGGGGTTTCGTTTGTCTTGATGATGGCATCTGGGTGAAGGGTAGCTCAGGTCTAGGGTCCACAGGCACCTCTGAGAGTTCCAGCTCTACTCCGGCGCCTACTGCTACCATGGAACCTCCTATGCCCCCAGTGATGAGCATCCCGCCAGAGATGCAGACCATGATGGACTCCATTCTCCAGCAGCAGCAGAGGATGGAGCAGCGCTTTGGGGGTATGGAGTAGCGCTTTGGAGGGATGGAGCAGCAGGTCGAGGATATGCAGCAGCGCCATGTGCGCATGGAGGGACACATTGATGACATCCGCCAGACTCAGGAGCACCTCCAGTCAAAGCAGACTACTCTCCGGGACACCCAGGCTCTGATCACCCAGCGCATGGAGCGCAGTGATGCCTTTCAGAGAGAGACTGCTCAGTTCATGGCAGAGGCATCTACTCGGCAGAGAGAGGCAGCCCAGTTCATGGCCGACTCCTCAGCTCAGCAGGCCCAGACTAGCCAGCTCTTATAGATGCTCATGGCCCAGATGGGCGTGAGACCTCCGCCACCACCGCCGCCTCAGTGACAGCCATCCCCTCTTTACTGCTTTCTTTTATTTTGTTTGTTTTTCTGTACTTTTCTTTTTCTTTGACTTATTTTACTTTTGTTTGTTAAAACTAACAGTAAAACACGAGACTGCAGGTGAAGTGGTAATGGTTATATTAGGCAGTGTTTTAATTCTCAATTGCTAAATTTCTTGTTTCTCTGAGCAGTGCAGCGTTCTTAAATGATTAATTTACATGTCACCTCTACTGTGAAACAAACGGCTATAAGTACAGGAAATGGAACCACACTACTTGTGAACGTCTGCTAAGCTTGAATTATGGGGAGTATTCTTTCTCTAAAATATTACTCATACAATTCAAATATTCCCTATCGTTCGAGTTAATGCATTTTATTCTGTGGTTGTACATGCCAGTGGAAAATTAGCGACTTTTACTCTGCACAAAACGCATACTATCTGTGACTCATGAGGAATATCTCGACCCCTGCAAAACTTCAAGTGTGAGGAAGAATATCTTCCTCAATCTATGACACCAGGGGAGTCTCAGTTCCAACTTTAACTTACTGATGTTTCGCTTTTGCTTGCGTTAAGGGTTAATTATTACACATGCATCTATTATGAGTATCGCATGTTTTGAAAGTTCTTTTACTTGCATTTCTTTTATGACCAATGAGGACATTGCTCCTCTTAAGTGTGAGGAAGGAAAGACCTTTCCCTGAAAACATGCTAGGTGTTCTTTAATGCCACACTTGCTTTTTGCTGCTCTAATGCCTGTGCACACCGAGTGAAATTAAACCAAGTAAAAACCGTAGGAATCTTTTTACTTGATGAGGTTTGTATAAATAATTTTATTTAAAAATACTCTCTTTTCACTAAAATCTGGTAGATTGGCTAGTTGTGGAAACCAGATTATTTTAGCTTGGGATTTTGGAAATGAAGTGAATGTTTGGAATGAAAAGGATAAGGCAAGGTACTTCACTGATCAAATTTTTTTCCTATCAATAGCAGGCCTCGTCTATCCGGTTATTAAGTCTTAAGGGTGCCTTAACACCTATCTACCTAAGGTCTCGGGATCTGGGATAGTTGGCCCAACACCATCTCAAGGATAGAGAGAAAAGTCTGGGTTACAGAATAACTCTGCAAGATCTCGAATATTAGTTTGTTTTATACATAATTCTTGAAGATAAATGCTTTCGCTTACAAAAGAGATAATTGCAGTTAAATTTATACTTTTGATCATGAGTGCGTGGTGTTGAAAGGTATTGCGGAATAAGGCATTACTTCACACCCCTTGTCATCCAAAGGTTAGAGGAATGAAAATTGGTGGAAAGTCCCAAGCTAAGCTAACTTGTTTTCTACAATCTAGTTTCTCTATGCTTTTACAAAATTGTTCTTCCTTCACTGTCTGTGAAAACCTACCTCTAAGGAGCAAGATTATTCTTTCATGTGTCACTTTGCTTGATTTCCCTCTGCACCTGTTTAATCTTGAGACTATGTGACGGTTTTAGAGATATTCTTATTCCTTATTTGCTTGAGGACAAGCAAAAGCTTAAGTGTGAGGAGTAGTCCCATAGGCTGAAATAAATCAATTCAAATTATGCCCTCCTCACAGGCAAGCAAGTGATGGTTCCGTGGTGGTTTAGTGGATGTGAAAAGTTGTTGAAAATAATCCTAGATCTTAGACCGTGAATAAAGTTTCTTCTTGCACGAGTGTTAACACAAGTAAGGAAATAAGAGGTGTTTCTATCTCGAGCTGAAAGCCACTGTGTTCTTGAGCGTTGTTGTAATCTAAATTCCTTCTTAAGAAGAAGACCATCAAGAGTCTGGTTTAGAGAATTCCAGAGATGTAGATTCGAACTATAGGGCACCGATGCCGCCACTCTGTCAATATCAGCCCGGAATTTGTGAATCTGGTTTTTTTCCTTCCACACTTTGTGGCTACCTTAAAATCTCAAGTGGTTTCCACATGCACCAACCTTTGTCTGATAGTCACAAGGCAATCCAGATGTAGTCCAAACATTTTGGACCAAATCTTTGCAATCACTATCCATTGCCCAACAATTTTCAAATTGAAATGGTTTGGAGCCATGGTGAACTGAAGGTTGTAAGGTCAGTTTGATTGGTTTATGATTAGAATGTTCTCAACGTAGATGAAAGTTTTGCATTTGCAAACAACTTAAGCCAATCTTCATTGCACAAGAAACGATCAATTATGCTTTTAACATTGAGATAGTTCTTTGCTTTGTTGTTGTAACTGTAACGAGCTCTAGTACATCCTAGATCACATGAGTGGCAGTTAGCAAGGCATGTTCAAAAGGCAGTCATAGCAGATATGAATCAATTGTGTCGTCCTAAGTGTTCATCATTGTACATAATTTCATTGAAATCTCCCCTAAGAACCCAAGGTCTTTGTCATTGTGCATTCAAACATCGCAAAGGTCCCAAGATTTCCATTTATCACCATGGTCTAACCAACCGTACATACCATACCCCCCAGATTCCGCACCAAACTATAAACATGTCGACTAGAATAACTTAATAAGGTTACATCAATAGAATCATCCCAAAAAAGAGTCACCCTACCCTTCCTACCCAAACTATCCCCTGCAATCAAACCAAAACCTTTAAAACTAGATGCCACCAACAGCATCTTCAAAACAAATTTTTGGTTTCAGCCAAAAACAAAAAACTGAGTCCTTCCATCCTAACCAAATCCCTAACCCACATAACTGCTGCGGGAGCACCAAGCCCACAACAGCTAGCCATTAGAAACGACATTTATGCTGGGTGGCTCGGGGTGTCCCCAGAGTCGCCTATGAAGATTAGTGGGATGAATCTCGCCTTCTTCTAAATCCTCTAACTGCACAACAGGGTCAGGGTTGGTTGCAGGTGGAGTAATCTTCGTAGGCTATTCTTGTGTAGCATCAGTAGAAGCATCATGAGCAATAGCAAGGTGCGTAGCCTCATGTGGAGATCACATGTTAAAAAAGCCTTCAGCAGGAGCATCCAAACGAAGATGTCCACTACCCTGAGTTCCTGCTCGCAGCCAGACTCCATATGGGAAATCCTCTGTCGTTGCTTCCGTGAGATAGGGCAATAGCGAGCAAGGTGGGGGCCACAGTGAAAACAGAGGTTTGTCAACCTTTCATAGGTAAGGCGGAAAACCATAGGGTTTCCTCTTACAGAGATTGTAAAAAAACGAAGCAGAGCACGGGTGATATCAGTCATAATCTGGACACACATAAAACCTCCAACATACCTTCGATCATACTCATGATACTGGATAAAACTGTCCAATACGGTCGCCAATCCTCTTTACGAAGGAGGAGTTCATAAACCAGAGGGTAACATCGTGTATCTGTACCCAGAAAGGTGCCCACTTAAACTCATGTTCCTTTGGTGTTTTTGACTAATCAATCTCAGAGAGAGCAAGCAGGTTGCCACCAAACATCCATGGGCCTCGACTCATAACATCTACAACTTTTTCCTCATCAAACTAGAATAAGAAGATGCAAGATCCTAGATTTCAAATTGATAAACTCATTATTAGTCTTCCAAACTTTGGATAAAGTACGCTTCATGGCCTTCACGTTGACACTTTTCGCCATAAAGAGCTTCCCAATGAGATAGCACTGAAAGTTGTTGCTTGGCGCAAGTTTAACTAAATATTCAACATCGACTGAAAGTTCTTCGTCGGCTGCCAGTGCATTTTGAAGTAAGGCCATTAAGGTTTATGGAGGAAGAATCCATAATGAGTTTTTAAGCTAGTAATGGAAGCTCAAAGGGTTGGGCTTAAGAGATTAAGGGTCAAGTAGTAGAGGAATGTAGAAAGGTGCAGTAAGGTAGATTTGTAAAGGCGTGAAGGACAGATTACTAGGTTGAATGATATATATTGATGAAAAACCACGTGACCGCAGAGGGGAAGGTAGCTTAGGTGAATTAGGGATAATGATTTGCATGATTTAGAGCATAGATCATCGATGTAGATACCTAACGTGCCAAGTTGGTGCTGCGACAAAGATTTGGTGTGGAGATGTGCTATTGACATCGAAGCGGCAGGCTGTGCTAGCCGGTGCATGGCAAGGAATCTGAAGAGTTCTTGAGAGCCCACTACTTGGGAGGAAACCCAAAATAGAGGGGAAAAAGTGTTATTTAATGAATATTACCGCTTTTGTAGAAAAAGGCGTGTTTGAATGAGATTGCCTTGTGCATTATTTATGCACGGTGGAGAATAGTAAAAGCAGTTTTAAATTTTTTTGTTGAGCTGACATACACTACTGTTAACAACAATTTTTTATGGTATGAAGGGTAATGTAAATTTTGTTAAAATATGACCATACTATTAAAAACAGTTGTTATAGGATAAAAAACAAGTTTTAATAAGACTAATTAATGATAACTGCTAAAAACAATCGTCTAATACAAGTATAAAATACAATTGTCTTATGAGATATTAATATGTGTTAGTCTCAATAGGTAACTACTTAATAACAATTGCTAATAAGCATCTTTTATTGAACAGTTCTCTAAAGCTAACTTATGATACATTGGCAAACTACTATTAAGCAACAGTTTAAGTTGACCGAATATAAGATAATTGGATCTGATACAACTATTAATGACAGTTGTTTTTAAATTTTTAAACAATTGTCGTAAAGCTTTTTTGTAATAGTTTAATGTGTCTTCATTAACGAGAGACGCATTACAGATAACATTCTTCTTTGTTCCACCCTAATGGAGCACTACCAAAGAGCTCACATCTTCTTAAGATGCCTAATGAAAGTGAACATTTGAAAAGTTTTGGATTTAGTTAATTGGGAGTTCCTTCAGTGTACCCTCTATTTGACCACAAGGTTCGTCTAGTCGATCATGCAATACAATGTGTTATTGTCACCTCCTCTTTTAAACAACAATGACTCTACTATATTAGCTTATTCCTAGGAAAGTGTGGACTTCCCTAAAGAGATATTTCATACCTACATTTTCTTGTCATGGACATGCGCTCACTCTCTCTCGACTAAATTCACAGTGGCCATCTGAGAGCGGAGGACACTTGGAACCAATAAGAAACGTACAATGGATGGAAGGGCTAATGACACGAATGTTGTGGATATATCACATAGAAAGACTCCACACCCAGGGAACAGGAAAGGAAAATCGGTTTCTCCCAACCAATTGTAGTAGAAATATGTTACTATCTATACCTAGGTAGTGTACCTATCATTTTGCGGAATAGTAAATTGAGTGGGGGTGTCTATCTCAGGGATCTCGTTCACTTAATTGATAATTTATAAACTAACTGAGAAACTAAAGTAAGAAAACAGTAAACTCACTTTTTCAGGTTTACTTAATTTAATAAAAAGAATAGCTCAACAAACTATTAAAAAATAACAAAATAATAAAATAGTAAAAATAACCTAAATAATGATTGGAACTCTTAAATCTAAAGAAGCGCCCCGGATTGTTCTGCAAACCTTTACTTTATTAATCTATTAACAAACCCTTCCCTAGTTCTACAATAAACTCAAGAATCTTAATTAACCCGTTGATCGGTCCCTGTACAACGAATCCTAAGTGGCAGAAATAACAAGCCGCAAACCATGCCCAAGTCCATTTTAACCAATCGCTTTATTACCAATTCCTATTGGAGACAAATTAACCTATAGGCAAACCATGCTTCTAGTCGTTAATCCAGTTTAACTTCCTATGTCTTGTTTACTAATCTCAGCACCGCATTTTGATTAGAAAACTATAAATATTGCTTTAATAATTGATCAGAAGATTAAAGCACATGAAGAACTAGAATTAAACTACTACATTAATAATCAGAGAAAAGATTACAAAATAAATCTGAAGATCCGGTTTGCTACCACAATCCGATGAGCTAAACTAACTACGCTAACATAGAACTAAAAACCGGAAAAAATAACAAAGAAAAACGTTAAACAGATTAAGATAGAGAAGAGAGAAAACTTTGATTAATCAGGTTGACTCTGGATACCTGCTCCGTCTCTGCTGTCATGTCGATCCTTGGTCAAATATATGATGTGGCAATGGTGGAATTGTGGGGAGTACGAATTATGGTGGTGATTTGGTGTGGTGGTCGTTGATGATGGAGCGATGGTGGATGATAATGGCATGAGTTGTGGTGGTGATTGTTGGTGTAGGTTGGAGATGAATAAGAGAGGCACAAGACCCTCTTCTGTGGAGGCATGCTGATTTTGCAGCCCTAATCATCATTATATAGCTATTTCTGCCGGATCTGTCAAAATCAAAATCTTTTATCTTTTATTTTACTGAAACACTACACTTCTTGCTGCTTCTTTTGTCGTGTGTGAAGATGTAGCTCCGGACACCTTTTTCCGTGCTATTTTTTATTTTTTTTAACTTTTGACTTGTGTCCGGACATCACCTCTGAATAGTCGAATATAAATTCAACGGGGCCTAAATTCTTTGTTTGGACTATGTTTTGCTCCCCATTTGTTGCATTGCGAAGCTAGTGAAGTGATAAATGCAATTCCATGACTTTGACCTGCATTTGACACAAAATATATCAGTTCACATCAAAACATAAATCTAAGGAAAAGCATATGATAAGTGAGAAATATGGCATGAATTGTTATCAAAATAGGAAGAATTAAAGCCCTAATAATAGATATAGTTCGCACTTATCAAACTTTCTCACACTTAGCTTTGGCTTGTCCTCCAGCAAATAAAGAATGTGTCTACTTTAAGCACCGTAGTATTGAAACTTAGGAACAAACAACTGCCAAAGGAAATCAAGCAAAATGACAATCAAAAGAATAGTTCTGCTATTTGCCGTAGGTTTTTGCAATCAGTGAAAAAGAGTAGAGTTAAAAGTTTGGAGAAGTTAGATTATAAAAACTGAACATATAATTGTTTGGGATCTTCCACTGTTTCTTTGAACGAGGTCCCTGAGATCAATAACCCCCACTCAATTCACTATTCCGCAAAATAATAGTTTATTTTTTGATAATTGGGCATAAGCCATTTATTAAGTAATCCTGGAGAACCAGGTGGATGGGTTACGTTCGGGCCTCATTAAAACCTCCCTAGAAAAAACCCAGTGGGAAAAATTCTAGGGGGGGAAAAGAGTACCCACTACATCCTATTACAACCTAAGGTCCAACTAGGTAAGAAAAAAGGAACAATAGCTTGCTCATAACAATCCGAGCAATAATGATACAGACTCACGACTCTCCCATAGTCATATTAGATTTGGCACACCCAACCTACTATAAATACTCTCTTAAGGATACAATTCCTACAAACGGTTCTACATGTCAGGGGAAAATTTTTCCATCAGATCTTCGTCCAGCGCCATACCCCAAGCTTAGTCTGTAACACGATACGCTTGACATTGCAGGCCTCTCCTCAAAAAATCACATAATTACGATGCATCCACATATAATACACCCCATAGCTAAAAGTAGATTTCCATATTCGCTTAGCTCTACCCGTAAAGGGAACCGAAAACCAGTCATTATATATAGCACTTACCCCTTCTTTGAAGACAAACGAAACATTCCACCAATTCAGAATGAGCTCCCAAGTCCTCTTTATCTTCAAGCAATGAAACAAGACATGCTCCACACTTTCCATAACTCTGTTACACCAAGGGCACATACTCCCACCAACTGGGACAACATTCCTCTCAAAAAGAATTTCTCTAGTCATCAACCTTCTCAGGAGTGTAAACCACAGAGTCATCACCACCCTAGGCTCACACAAGCCTTTCCATATCTATTGAAGCACCAGGAGCCTCGGCATTCCCTTTTACGAGTATGTATGCTATTATTGAATAAGGTTTACACAAAGGCTTGAGAATAGTAATTTCGCCCATTCAAAGGAAGGTCTTAGGGTTTCAGGATCTGGTGGACCTTTCATTAAAGAATCTCATGATCATTGGGAACTGGGAAGGAGCAACACATGATTGTCATTTGTTATTTTCTTTTATGCTATATGACCTAATAAGTTTCGCTAGGATGCTTGTGATCCAAGCTTATCGATAAACCTATTCCTCCTTGAAAAGAAAAACTGAATGATTGAATATGTGTTATAAAAAATACAATTAGTGGATGTACATCTAATCATCCTTTGGTCTACCTTAGACCTTTCGTCGGTATAACTCTCGTAACCTCCCCAAAGTCTTCATTAGTAAACCTTTGATCTTTTGTTTTACTACCACTCAAAGGTTAGGTAACGGCTAGTATTGTATACTATATAAGGATGTACAATGGAGTGATATGGAGTATGCTTATTACCGTTTATCTTATCTACTATACTCCCTTCTATCCTCTCAATGTTATATCATGTTATCAACACGATAGTTTCTACTAAAATATATTATTCTCTCTACCATACACCATAGACAAAAATATTGAGTCCTTACTACCATTTTTCAGATGATGGTTATTGTTTATCTTTAATCCTACCTGAAATCATTGAGCTTTGTCAAGAATCTGTGATGCCAAAAAAAGTTTATATGTTGAAGCCGCATTTGATGGGTACTCTACCGATTCTAGAAGGTGTAAGTAAGTTTAATCAATTTTATCGACATAGTCATATTAACAGGTAGGTAAGTGAGGCGTAACATTTGAATAATTTATATTTTTTGAGTATACTTATATATGAGTTTCTAAATCAAGGTAGAAGTCCTTATATTTCTTTTTATTTGTTATACAATAAGTACAAATCTCACTATTTATTATATTATGATACAAAATGACAATCTTTAATTTATGAAAATAGTGGAAGAGATATTTTACAAAAAAAAGGAAGAAATTTTGATACTTGTTTATGAAGTTTCACCTTTTGTAAGAAAGAAAAATAGTAAAAGGATTGTTTTTTATGAGATTCACTAGTAGAAAAATGACCTATTTCAACGCCCCTATCCCGGCGGTTGTTAAAGACACCGCCGAGATAGGTCCTTCGTATGCTTTTTAATTAAAAAAAATAACACCTATTTCGGCGGTTCCTAGTTACAACCGCCGAAATTGATATATTTGGTAGTCTATTTCTTCGGTTGTGTTTAGTCTTTATTTACGTTAGTTTAGGCTAATTTGTTTTGCTTTTATATTTATAGATTTAATTTTTCTTTTTCAATATTTATTTTGACAAGGATTAGTGGGTTTTAACCTACTGTTATTTGTGTGCGCGAGTCTTCTAGTAATGAGGAATTGTTTTAGTTTAATTTTTGTTTTCCTAATTATTTAGTTTTGTTTCTTTGTTTTCATTTTCTTAACTTATTTTATCTATTATATTCCATTTTTATTTCTATTTTCGTTTTATTTCTTAAATTATACTTTGTTTATTTTTTCCATTGTTATTCTATTTAGTTAATTTTGTTTTTATGTTTCTTTTCTATTTTATTTCTATTCTACTTTTTCTTTTTCTTTTTGTAGGCTGATTAGTGACGATGTAGAGTGGTAAGGATGAGGTGAGAAGATTGTTGATTGAATTGAAATGGGTGTGTATGCAAGAGGAGATATCCTCTTATCAAATATTGGTCAAGGATTATCAACCACCTCAACAATCCAATCGAGAGCTATATTGGTGGGAATTTGAGCAGGCTAATACACAGTACAAAGAAGACCAGTTGAGATATTACTATTTCAATCACAACAAACATCAATCTACACAGGGGCTAGACAAATTCCTCCCAAGTCATGCCAAGCCGCTAGAATAGATTCCAGTGGTGACTCCAAGGAATGAAGATCAATTCGAGCCAGATACTTTTGAGGCTACAGGTTCTAATGAAGAGATGAAGAAACTTATTAGGAAGCTACTATCTGACGACGAGTTGAAGCAAATGTTGGTCAGTTACAATTCTCCTCCATCTCCATCCCTAACACAAGAGGAGCAACTAGAATTTGAAGATAGTTTGTCTGTATTTACCTGCGAGCTGGTAGAAGCGCTAGTCACGATTGAGTTCATAGAAGAAGAAGAAATCAAAGCTTATACCTCAATCGTTTGTCTAAATGAAGTTTCCATGGAGCCTCACCAACCGGAAGAGGATATCTATATTCTCGAATCTGAGGAGAAAGCACCACCATCAATTTGTCATCAACTTCAGCCTTGCCCCCAGCAGCCTCAATAACAGGAGAATGACGTTTATGTCCTTGAATTTGAGGAAGAAGAGCCATTCACACATGGTCTTCTGATTGAGCAGCGTTACCGGCAGTATCTGTCCTCAAACACCAGGTTTTATGAAGTATTTACTTTCCTATTTTATTTGCCGAAGTAACGCTTTGTTTTGATCCAGGTGGTTTGCTTTTTATTACTGCCTATTTCGTTTTCCCGTCAAAGCCATTATCTACTTTTATTTTTGATCCAGGATAACGAAGCCAGAGACTAGCCAAAGACTATAAAGACGGACATCTTACTGGGAGGCAACCCAGTGGTTAAATTTACGTTTTATTTTTGTTTTTGTTTCTAGTTTTATTTCTGTTTTTATATGATTTACCTTTGTTATGCTGAGAAAGGAAACAGGGTACGCGAACAGAGTAGAGAGCAGAGCAAGATGATAGGTCCTGACATACAGGTGTCCGGACAGGCCCAGAATTGTGTAAAATTTTGTTTTCTCTTATTTTTCAGCATTACTTTGGTATTAGGTAGTTTTTTATTTATTGAATTTGGTTTTCTAGGTTTATTTTATCTTATTCAGAGGTGGCAGTGGCGCCTGTGTTTTTAATGCAACACTTTCAGTGTTTTTGTGGTAGTTGTAAGTGTGTACAAGTGAAATTTTATTATGGTGTTTGATGTTCTCCAAGGCTGGACACTTGCTGGGACGTAAGTGTGAGAAATGTTACTACCCCAATGTTCGAGCTTAAGTGTGAGGAAGGGAATTTTCCTCAATCTACGATATCAGGGGAGTTTCAATTTCTATTATTTTTAATGTTTGTGTTCAGCTTATCATGCTATAATTGATTATTTATTTTATCAGTCCTTGATAATTTGAATAAAATCCTTCATGAGTCTGACATATTATGAAAGGTCTTTTTTTATTTTTATTTTTGAATAATGAGGACATTGCTCCTCGTAAGTGTAATGAAGTAGAGACCTTTCCCTGAAAATATGTCAATTGCGCTTAAATGTCACTCTTGTTTTTGTTTGTCCTATTGCTTTGAAATAATTGTTTATTTTAAGTGCCAATACAAATTGAATCTCTTGGTGAAAATTTTTGTTGAGGTTTTTGAAAACGAGCCTGATGACTACCTCAAGAATCTTTCTGCTTTAGGTTGTTTGAATGTATGGTTTTATTTAAATTATATCTTTTTCACTAAAATTTGGTGGATTAGCTGATTATGAAAACCGAGTTAGGCTAGTTTGGGATTTTGGAAATTATGTGAAAGTTTGGAATGAAAGGATAAGGCAAGGTACTCCGTTGATAAAAAAAATTCTTAACAAAAGCAGGCCTCGTCTATCCGGTTATTAAGTCCTAGGGTTGCCTTAACCAGGGGCGTATTCAAGGGGGTACACGTGGGTCACGTGACCCCATGTTTTTCAAAAAATGTAGAGATTCCTATATGTATAGTAATTAGAGTTTATATGTATATAGTATAGTGACCTCATATGTCATAGAGTTGTTGGTG
Organism: Limonium bicolor; assembly: GCA_023374045.1. NCBI lineage: Eukaryota > Viridiplantae > Streptophyta > Magnoliopsida > Caryophyllales > Plumbaginaceae > Limonium > Limonium bicolor. The sequence goes on along the minus strand of CM041779.1, from coordinate 136,056,944 downwards.
GTGTAGTGGTAAGGGGTAAAAACATTGAGTAAATTATTCTGGGTTTAAATCTAACTATGAGCAAATATGTTGATTTTTTTTTTCTTCAAACAATAGTGACCCCACATAATTTATATTCTGGCTCCGCCCTTGGCCTTAACACCTATCTCCCTAAGGTCTCAGGATCTAGGATAGTTGGCCCAACACTGTTACAGCGATATAAAGAAAAGTCTGGGTTATGGAATAACTCTGGAGTTCGTAATTATTCGTTTGTTTTGTACATATTTCTTAAAGAAGAATGTTTTTGCATGCGAAAAAGTTAATTGCAGTTTAGTTTTTGTTTTTTATCATCAGTACGTGGTGTCGAAAGGTATCACGGAATAAGGCGTTACTTCACACCCCTTGTCATCCAAAGGTTAGAGGAAGAAACAATGGAAGATCCCAAACTATTCTATGTTCAGTTCTTATAATCTAACTTCTCCATGCTTTTAACTCTACTCTTTTTCCCTGTTTATGAAAACCTACAGCAAATAGCAGAACTATTCTTTTGATTGTCATTTTGCTTGATTTCCTTTGACAGTTTGTTCCTAAGTTTTGATACTATGATGCTTAAAAGTAGACATATTCTTTATTTGCTTGAGGACAAACAAAAGCTAAGTGTGAGGATGTTTGATAAGTGCGAAATATATCTATTTTAAGGCTTTAATATTCTTCCTATTTTGATAACAATTCATGCAATATTTCTCACTTATCATATGCTTTTTCCTTAGATTTATGTTTTGATGTGAACTGATATATTTTATGTGTCAAATGCATATAAAAGTCAAAGAATTGCATTCTTCACTTCACTAACTTCGCAACACAACAAACGGGGAGCAAAATGGAGTCCAAACAAAGAATCTAGGCCCCGTTGAAGTTATATTCAATTGTCCAGAGGTGATGTCCAGACTAGTGTCCAGAGGTGATGTCCGGACACAAGTCGAAAGTTGAAAAAAAAATCACGGGAAAAAGAGGTGTCCGAACATATGTCCAGACACGATGACAGAAGTAGCAAGAAGCACAGCGTTTCAGTAAAATAATAGATAAAAAATTCTGATTTTGATAGATCCGCCACAAACAGCTATATAATGACGATTACGGCTGTAAAATTAGCACGCCTCCACAGAAGAGGGCCTTCTGCCTCTCGTATTCATCTCCAACCTACACCAATAATCACCACCACCACTCACGCCATTATCATCCACCATCGCTCCATCGTCATCGACCACCACACCAAACCACCACCATAATTCATACTCCCCATAATTCCACCATTCTCACATCATATTTCTAACAAAGGATCGATGTGACGGCAGAGACGGAGCGGGGATCCAAAGTCAACCTGATTAATCGGAATTTTCTCTTTTCTCTATCTTAATATGTTTGATGTTTTTCTCTGTTATTTTTCTTGTTTTTAGTTCTATGTTAGTGTAGTTAATTTAGCTCCCCGGATTGGGGTAGCAAACTGGATCTTCAGATTTATTTTGTAATCTTTTCTCTGATTATTATTGCAATAGTTTAATTCCAGTTCTTCATGTGCTTTAATAATCTGATCAATTATTAAAGCAATATTTGCAGTTTTCTAATCAAAATGCGGTACTGAGATTAGTAAACAAGACATATGAAGTTAAACCGGATTAATGACTAGAAGCATGGTTTGCCTATAGGTTAATCTGTCTCCAATAGGAATTGACAATGAAGCGATTGGTTAGAGTTGACTTGTGCATGGTTTGCGGCTTGTTATTTCTGCCACTTAGGATTCGTTATACATGGACCGGTCAACGGGTTAATTAAGATTCTTGAGTTTATAGTAGAATTAGAGAAGAGTTTATTAATAGATTAATAAAGTGAAGGTTTTTAGAATAATCTAGGGTGCTTCTTTAGATTTAAGAGTTCTAATCTTTATTTAGTTTATTTTTACTGTTTTATTATTTTGTTATTTTATATTAGGCTGTTGAGCTATTCTTTTTTTTTAATTAAGTAACCTGAAAAAATGACGTTTCTTGTTTTCTTAGTTTAATTTCTCAGTTAGTTAATAAATTGTCAATTAACTGAACGAGGTCCCTGAGATCGACAACCCCCACCCAATTCACTATTCCACAAAACGATAGGTACACTGCCTAGGTAGAGATAGTAACATATTTCTGCTACACCAATCTCCAACTCTAACAATTGAACGCGTCCATGAGAAGGATCCGGAATAACACCCAAAGTTCGACCACAAGAGAGTCTACCTAGAAGACTCACCGTTAATGGTTATTTGTAGCATATTAGTTATGAGGCTTGCCTAAGACACTTTCTTAATCTTGTTCACTTATATTGCCCTGCCTTTTATTTAATCTGTTTGTTATGATTGACTATATATGGTTATGTTGTTTTTTACGTTAACTTGTAATAGTAGTCCATGCTACCAGGGCTACATTTATGGTAGAATTGCTGCCCTTAGTAGTTGGTATGGCTTAAAGCCATTTATCTATGGACTTGTTAACTTGATTACCTAAACTTAATGCAATGGCTATTACGATAAAAAAACTTCACACTGCCCATACATTCTTTTCTCACCCCCTCTTTTAAGTCCTTGCACCTAGCTGACGATGAAGCCCTTCTGTTCTGCTGGGGAAGGGGGCCTTGAATCCATTTCCATTTTCCTTATCTATATAGTGAACCTACTATGAGAGGTTTTGGGGCTTAGGCTTAATCTGAAATGTTCCACGGAGGGGTCCCCTTCTAAACAACTATTGTAATTATTTGATCAAATGGACTCTTTGTTGGTGTTTTCCCCTTAAATCAGGTCTCCCTACTAATCATTCAAGTCTTCAAAAGTTGTCTATTCTGGTTGTCGCTCTATTACAAGCAAGGGCGGAGCCAGAAAAGTTTTCTAAGGGGAGCGAGAATTTTTTTAATAATATTAATTAATATTTTAAAATTAATTTTAAATTTCTTAAACTAATACTACCCTCCTCCTATTCAAACTATCCGTCATTTTAGAGATGAATATGGACAGATTTAAGTCTAAATTCATCTATAAAATGACAAATATTTTGAATCGGAGGGAGTATAAATTTTCAATATTTATAATTATATTTTAAAAATTGATATTAGATATATAGTTTGACATAAAAATTACATTAAGATTGAAATATATAAATTAATAAATAAAGAATTTTGTTTTACCTTTTTTTATTCTTGTTTTAAAAAAAGAAGTTTGAGTAATGCTAATATTATTTTAGTTTGCAAAATCTGTAATAAAAAAACTAAAAACACTTATATTATGGATATTATGGGTACATGATTACTAAGACTGACATAATAATTAGTTTTACTATTGACTATGTTGCTAAAATAAAAATATTAAGAGTTTTCTTTTAACTATAAACTAAAATGATTTTTTACAATATAATTCTAAAACAAATATTACATATTAATAGAAATAAAACTGATAATAAATAAAATTTAGTAATATCATGATCATATTTATAAAATATTATAGGGGCAGACAAATATCTAGTAACATAAATAAACTATATATAAAAAGACTAGAACTGATGTAAGCATGTACCCGAGGGAGTTGGGGGCCACACACCCCCTGTCTCCGCCTCTGACTACAAGCGAAGGAGACCCATAAATTACGTTCGAAGAGCAACGTTTGCATCTACTATCTATGCAATCTGGAGCGATAGATCGAAGCATGTCATGGCCAACCATAGCAAACGCCTCCTGATTCAAGATAGACATTAAGTTCATCGTGGAGGTGCGTTTCCTACACAGACCGAAGGAGATGAGTTGTAACTAGTTGACTCATTTGTTGAAGAGTTATGATGGTGACCTAAAAGTTTGCCTCATTTGCTATGAATAATGAAGGCGATTTTAGCTATTGCCTCATTTCTTGAATATGAACACAGGGAGTGTCATTTTTCACCTCTATTTGTTATGGTGGTAGGTGTTTCATTAACAGACAAGGAAAGTGAGTTTATGTTAGGATAGTCTCGGTTGTTATATTTCAGTCAAGTATTAGGAACTAGCTGGCAGGTTCTAGCAACTTCTATTAGTTACATATGCTAGCTAGTCTTCTTTCTACTCTGTATATATATACTCGTCATTCTTATGTTCAGTCATTCATTCAATAACACAACAGAATATTCATCGTTCTCTCTCTCTCGATCGCTCTCCTCTCTGCTCTTCCTCCATCACAACATGGTATCAGAGCAGGAATAATCTCTTCTCCTTCTTCGTTTGCCTCTTCTTCTTCTCTTTTGAGTTCGCTTTGTCATGGCGACTGAAGGAAGCGAGACGGCGAGAATGGAAGAGCTGCTGCGATCATTCTCAGAAGCGAGAGCGAAGCACACAACAACAGTAGATGTCTCAGATCCGTTGTACATTCCGACGTCCGATCATCCAGGTATGATCATCGCGTCCAAATTTGATGGAACTGGCTTCCAGACATGGAAGCGTACCATCCTCATTGCTCTCATGGCTAAAAATAAGATAGGGATTCTAGATGGAAAGGTCACTCGACCTGAGGATGATGAAAGTAAGGCTTTAGCATGGGATAGAGCTAATGGCTTCGTTATGTCATGGTTGTTGAATGCTTTGGATCGGGAAATATGTGAGAGTCTAGTTTTCCATACTACTGCCAAAGATATGTGGGACAGCCTAGTGGCCAGATTCGATCAGATCGACGGCACTAGGAGATTTAACCTGAAAAGAGAATTGTGCAACTTAGAACAAGGCAGCGATTCTGTGAGTACATATTTTACTAAGTTCAAGCGGATTTGGGATGAGTTAACGTCTGTGGTGAATTTAATATCCTGTAAATGTTGTAACTGCGGATATACTGAGAAGATTAAGAAGGTGTTAGAAGAGGACAAGTTACTTGATTTTCTAATGGGGCTAAACGACTGCTATATGAATATTAGAGGAAATATCTTAATGATATCTCCTCTCCCTACCTTGGAGAATGCCTACTCGCTTGTTTTATCTGAGGAAAGACAACGCGATAGTGGCAAAAAGAGAGGATCTGAAAGTTCCTTTGCCAATTATGCTGGAGGAGGTAATCGTCCCATGCAGCAGTTGAAATGGCAGAACAATGAAAAAGGAAAAGGAAAGAAAGCAAGAGAGACATGTACTCACTGTGGAAAGATGGGACATACTGAGGAAAAGTGTTTTGAGAAACACGGTTATCCGAATGGTTGGAAGTTTGGAAAAAATAAGAAGATAGGTGCTAATTCTGTGATTCAGGAACAGAATTTTTCTGATTCAGTTAACTCACCGGTTCCAGGGATGTCTCAGGAACAACTGAGTTTGTTAGTTGATTATCTGCAGAAGGTGAGCACTGGACACAAAGAAGAAGCTGGTGCCTGCAACTTTGCAGGTAATTTTCAGACTGATGTCCTCCATTGTTCTTTACATGTTGAAAAGAAGAATAAAAAACAGCAATATCATCATCCTTGGGTTATTGATACCGGTGCTACTGATCATCTGATTAACAATGAAGCTATATTTTCGAATAAAAGACAGATGAGTAATAAGCATCATGTTACTCTACCAGATGGTCATGTGCAAGAAATTGCAGTCACTGGAACAGTTTCCATTACTGACAACTGTTGTTTAGCAGATGTTCTTCTTGTTCCGTCTTTCAGATGCAACCTTTTGTCTGTTAGCAAGTTTGTGAAACAGTTCCAGTGCAAAGTTTTGTTTCACGATGGTTACTGCTCTTTGCAGGACCAAACATCGAACTATGAAAGAGACATTGGATGGGAGGACAATGGTCTCTATCTTCTGGATACAGCAGCACTGGAGGAATTCTTTGCTCAAAGAAGTCAACAGCAAAGATTTTGTAATTCAGTAGTTTACAATAAAGCAGTCCTATGGCACTACAAACTGGGGCATGTCCCTTTTCAGAAACTTGTTGATATTGGTCTGATAGAAAGGAAAGATATTCCTGTTAGTTTTGTTTGCGATGCCTGTAACAAAGCTAGAGGACATAGACTGCCTTTTCCTGTTTCTCAGACACGAAGTAATGATTGTTTTGACATAATTCATATTGATACATGGGGACCGTGTTCAGAAAGCAGTTTTGATGGAAATCGGTTCTTTCTTCCTATTGTGGAAGATAAGAGTAGAAGTGTATGGGTAAAACTGATGCACAGCAAGTCACAAGCTCTCAGTTTTATCAAAGAATTTGTTGCTATGGTTGAAAGGCAGTTTTCAAAGAAAATAAAGGTTGTAAGATCAGATAATGCATATGAATTAGGATCTTCAACAGAAGGAATTGAATTTTATAAAGGCTTGGGGATAATACATCAGAGGTCCTGTCCACACACGCCTCAACAGAATGGCGTGGTGGAAAGAAAACACAGGCATCTATTGGAAGTTGCTCGAGCCATATATTTCCAGTCTGGAGTTCCTTTAAAATTCTGGGGGGAGGCAGTTTTGTATGCAACTGTTCTCATCAACAGATTACCATCTGTTCCTTTACAAGGACTCACTCCCTATGAGGTTTTGTATGGTAGTAAGCCTACTTTTGAAACCTTGAAGGTGTTTGGTTGCTTGGCCTATGCCACGAATGTTGAGAGTCACAAAAAGAAGTTCACACCACGAGCTAGAAGGTGTGTTTATCTTGGTCCTAGCTTGGTGAGCAAAGGTCATAAGCTGCTAGACCTAAGTTCCAACAGGATCATTCATAGCAGGGATGTTGTTTTCTATGAACAACAATTCCCCTTTTTACATGACTCCAGCTACACAGAAAACTCTTCTGATCATCGCTCCCCAAATTTCTCATCATCTGACCAGGAACAGCACATCTTTTCTTCATCTAATGACTCTTCTGATGAAGTTTCTCCACAATCTGGTTTTACAGATGACAGCAGTCATGTTCCTGTTCCTGTAGAGACAACCCCTCAAGAACAGAATAATCTAAGTTCTAATTCTCAGCATCAGATTGCTACAGATCCTTCTCAACCCATTACAGTTCGAAGGACTGGGAGAGTTAGACAGCAGCCAAACTATCTGCAAGATTATTTTGTTGGCATCAGTTCAGTTTTTCCTTCTCCTGAAGAGATGCATACAGCTGTTCTCTCTGCTCGATTACAGAAACCAGATTCAGAGAACAGATTAAGCATTGCTTCCCTGACAGACATTACACCAGTCAGTACTTATTGTTTTAATTCTGTCTCTACTGCCAGAGACATACAAGAGCCACGAAATTATACTGCTGCTAGTCAAAGTACGGAGTGGACTTTAGCTATACAGAAAGAATTAGAGGCTCTTGAGCGAAATCAGACTTGGGAAATTACTACTCTACCCAAAGGGAAGAAAGCAATTACTTGTAAATGGGTTTACAAGGTTAAATTGAAAGCTGATGGCTCTTTAGAGCGATACAAAGCTCGACTGGTTGTTCGAGGATTCACACAAAAGCCCGGAGTTGATTATACAGACACATTCTCTCCTGTTGTCAAGATGACAACAGTTCGTACCTTGGCTACTATTGCTGTCAAAAGAGGGTGGTTTCTACAACAACTTGATGTTAATAACGCTTTTCTTCACGGAGAGCTTCAAGAGGAAATTTACATGAAGATTCCTGAGGGTCTATGCGTTGAAGGAAGTAATAAGGTGTGTCGGCTAAAGAAATCACTGTACGGTTTGAAGCAAGCTTCAAGGCAGTGGTATGCCAAGCTCACCTGTTTTTTACAGTCGCAAGGGTTTGTAAGTTCAGAATATAACAAGAATCCTTCATGATTTGGGTGTAACAGAAATCACTCCTGTCCCTCTTCACTGTGACAACAGATCTGCTGTTTTCATAGCCACTAACCCAGTGATTAATGAGCATACAAAGCACGTGGAATTAGACTGCCACTTTGTTCGAGAACAAGTTCAACAGGGCCTAATTCGTGTACAGCACATCTCAAATAAGTTTCAGCTTGCTGACATGCTCACTAAGAATTTACAAGGAGTATCATATCGTTCTCAGTTTCCTTCCATGGGCATTTCTACATCTCTTACTTTCAAGAGGCATCTTCATTCTGCAGCTACCTCTTGAGGGGGGGTGTTAGGATAGTCTCGGTTGTTATATTTCAGTCAAGTATTAGGAACTAGCTGGCAGGTTCTAGCAACTTCTATTAGTTACATATGCTAGCTAGTCTTCTTTCTACTCTGTATATATATACTCGTCATTCTTATGTTCAGTCATTCATTCAATAACACAACAGAATATTCATCGTTCTCTCTCTCTCTCGATCGCTCTCCTCTCTGCTCTTCCCCAATCATAACAGTTTATCTACTTGCCTCATTTGTTGAATATTAATGGAGGCAAGTAACACAGCTCTGTCTCTATTGCTTGTGGTGGTAGGTGTTTTCTACATAGGCCAATGCAGGTGAGTTTTACCTTGCCTTACTTGACTTCAATCATAGGAGGTGAGCAGTGTTGCCTCCATAGGTTGAATTAGTAAGACAAACCTTTTAATCGACGAATTTTGGAGACGAAATAGGTAATGGTTATGTTGTCTCTAATTATCTGTATAGACAATTTGCAAGTTTCTTGCCTCCATACTAACCAAGCACATGATATTCTTGGACTAATTTAAGCCAATGCATTCGACATGAAGATATATAATTATTCCAAGGAAAGAAGTTGAGTGGAACCGTACCTGCCTATCATTATCTGAACAGAATAAGACTACCGAAAGTGTTGGATCCGAAACTGTACCCTTCTCAAAACATAATTAAAATAAGGTAGGTTATACCTAACCTTTTTGACTGCAAAGAATAAATTTAAGGAATCTGCGGAGGCCTATAAATTGGAGTTTCATTTCAACAGTTTCACCCAACCAAATCAACAGATCTTTATATCGAATACCTAACCTCTTCCCTTCCTACAAACAAGTTTAAAAAGAATTCAGTCTCGCATGGCACCTCCTACTGATAATAGTGATCATCTTACCAAGGTTGGTCATGAGGCGTTTTCTCTCTTGGAGAGAGCCGAAGAGCGCATGCGGAGGAAGCAGCAGCAAGCTAGACCCCGCTATGACAAACAAGCTTGTCACCCAAGTAGGATATGGGTATATCCAGCTCCTTCAAGGGATGAGGGAAGCAACGCCATTGATTGCTTTGAAGCAGTGAGGAGGTATGGTGGCATGCTGGTGAGTGAGAAGAGGACAACGAGAAACTACTATTGGTCCAGGTTTACCAAGTATTGAAAGAAAATGCATGAAGCTATAACCTATAGATATATAATGTAAAAATTGCCCCCTTACAGAGTTATCAAAGCACTCAAGTGTGGAAGCTTTTTAATTAGTATACGCGTGTGTTCTACTGCTATAGACTATATTAATATTATGTTGCTAGCAACTACTATAATCGTCTTATGTAAATCTGAACGTATCTGTATACATGCACTTGTATCAGCCGCTTGTCTTGACCAAGTGTGGATAGTTCAATACATTAGGACCTATGGTTGACTTATCTAAAAGGCAATGTTAAATTCGTGATCACCTTGGGTACGTGCAGTAGACCGACTATGCCTGCAAGTCCTGCAGCTGTGCGGGTCCTCTAAAAAGAGATAGGAGGATATGGGATTACTAGTGACGTTGGTGGATGTTGTGACTATTTCGTTTGTAAGGGGATCTGAGTGGGTTGGCTGATTGTCTTTCTTTCGCTGCTAGGGATTAGGATGGTGCTAGGCGATTCTTGAGCAAGTAGCCTATTGTGGTAAAATTATTGTACTGGGTGGACTAATTAGACCCGTCCATTGATTGTACTTGGATGTGGTGGGTACTCTTTTTCCTCCCCATGCTTTTTCCCATTGGGTTTTGCGTAGGGGGGTTTTAATGAGGCCCGATCATAACCCATCCGCTTCAAATTTTAATATAATGGCTTTATGCCCCAATTATCAAAAAAAAAAAAAAAACCTCCAAAAGAAAATAAAAAAAGGCAGCAAGTATAGTCTCATTTGATTAGATCAAAGGGGGTATGTAGTTGCCTCTGTTTCTCAAATTGTGGAGCAGACATTTCTTTTTGCCTCCTTTGATCTTGTGTAAGTTGTCTCCATTGATAGATCGGCTGAGATGACTCTTCCCTGTCGCCTCTATTGCATAATGCCCACATAAGCTTAAGTAAGGAAAAGTAAATTGATTGTTTCCATTGATCTTACAACACGGAGAGGTAAGTTTTAGTTATGACCTCAATTGCATGAATACTGTACGGAAGGAATACTAAAGTAAAGTCCCCTCTGTTTTTCTTCTTTCAACTCATACAGTGACATCCTTGGTCATGTCGCCCAACTCACCTGAAGCGAATAATCTCGTTACTCTAACGAAATCTCCATTGCCATTGTGGCTCACCATCATCCTCTTTGCAAGACCTAGCAAAAGCAATTGATCGAAGAGATAGAGAAGTTCTTTATGAACATATGCACAAGGGTTTTGGTTTATGTAGAATAGTTGAACACCATTCTTCTCTCACTAATCTGGATAATACTGGGCGGATGGACCGTTTTAAGCCCTAGCTTTGTCTCGGGGGCCAAAAATTTTTTTTGACACTGTCACTCTTTAAAATATTATGTCATTTTTTCCTTTTTCAAAAATTTATAAGAACATATTTGACAAATTTTCAAAAGTTTCAGGGTCCGCTATGATTCGCTCTGAAGATCAATGAGGGCGATTAGTTTACTTCGCCTCTAATGAATGAGATCAATAGAGGCAACATATATTACACCGGAAGTAGACCTGGCAATTTTGATCCAACCCGAAACCCAACCCATACTATTGCGGGTTAGGGTCTTGATTATTGACCCATTTTTTTTGTTGGGTTAGGGTAATAAGCTAATTTTGTGGGTTGGGTTAGGGTAAAGATCTAAACCCATGACCCGAAACCCGAAAATATATTTGTTAATAATAAAAATTAAAAATATTAATTTACATATATATATATATCATTTTCAGATTAAACTATACCTTAGCCTTAAGCCCAAGTACAATTGGACTATCCAACCTTTAATAATATCACACAAACTTAACTAAGCAAATGACCCAACAAATTGCATATCAAACAAAGGGGCCAACCAGACCTCAACATAATGTTAAAAACCCTAATGCTCGTCTACAGGCTCACACCCATCTTTAATCTCTACATCGTTGTTCACCCAAGGTTTGTTTTTCTTATTCTCACTGCCATTACGTTCTTGAGAACATAGATATCTTTAGATTATCTAGAAGGGTGCCAAGCCCCCATGGCTTGGTCGGTAGAGGAGTGGTATCCTAGAACCAAAAGTCCTGGGTTCGAAAAATAAACTTATTGAAAAAAGTACAAGTTATTCTATTGGTGCGGTACTTTAGATTCTCCACATAACATGGAATTCGTTTAAAGTTGAGTCGATCAAGCTGAAATACCCCAAACCTTAATATATTGTTTAAACACTTAAATATGGTGTATTAAGACTAAAAAGAGTCTTAGAAACATTAGTAAACAAATTTAAACAAAAGAAAACACAAAATGTGCTTTAAAGTCAATAAGAGCCAAAATGTGCTCTAAGCTTGGGATAAACTTGGTTAAGACCTAATGAACTTACCAAGACCTCATTTATACACTAATGAACATATTAAAACCAAATACCAAAGAAAACCAAGCTTGAAAACAAGTTTAAACACAAAATGTGCTTTAAGGAGTCTTAAAGCACATTTTTGAAAAATTGTCTTGTAAATGAGTTTTGAGTGGCTAGATGTCCATCATTACTCTTAAATATATATGTGTACTATATAATATCACATTTGGATGTATATATCAATGGGAAATCAAAAATTTCACTTCTATGTGCCTTGTTTTCATGAATAGTGATTTTTATAAGCTATTTTATAACATATGTTGTATTAAGTAATTAAATTGACAAACAAAGACTAAAGTACCCTCATATTAATAAAGGGGGCCAGTTTTCTTAAGTGTGGTGACTCACCACTCACTTGTTATTTTGATAGACAAATAAAGATGACTAATTAAACTTACTTTTACTTTATTACTACAAATATCTTCAAAAAAGTAATTCAATCTCACTTTCTCATTTCCTTCCTTGTTCACACGGCTCCACACTCTCTCCAACCTCTCTTCTCTTCTCCTTCTCTTCCACGGTAATACCACACCACCTCATTAAACCTCTTCTTTGATCTCTTGTAAAATCTAGCTCACTTGTTCAAATCAAAAACAAACACCACCATCTCTTCCTCTCATCAAGCTCTTCATTTCTATCTTCTTAAAATTCCAAGACCACCATTTCGGTGCTGTAGACACCAAAAATTCTCACCCATATTATATTGGAGCAAAATATGAAAGTAAACATGCTTCTAGAAACAAGGCGGTCGTCCCCGTTTTCGACCAAAGGAATTTCTTTCTACCGGCATTTAAACCTCACATTCCTATGGAAAAGGAGCACGAGCTTTTTATTGAAATCTGTTTTAACTGACTTCTTTTCGTATAAATATTTTGTTGCTTTTTAAAACATTTCACGGTTTTTGATTTTTCCATGTATTATTTTACGTGTTCGATCGATTTATACTTTATACTTATTTGTTATTTCTTTATTTCTTTTTTTGACTTTCTCTGTTTTATCATCAATATTTTTACTATCATTTTGTGTGTCCTTTTACTACCATTATTTTCTATTTACTTTGAGTGTTTTATCTTCATTACGAGCTTTAATTTTCATCATTTCATGTACGTATGCTTTTCTTTTATTTTATATTTCTTTACGTTTTGAATCTTATTTTTTTAATTGTATTACATACTTTCATGTCATCAGATTAATCATCTCATTTTATTGTACACTTTCTTTTGGATTCGTCGTATTTTTAGGAGAGTTATCCAGTAAATTTTAGAGCGTTTGTTTTATTTCTCTCATGTATATACTGAAATTCGACCTAGCTTAATTGGTTAAAGTACTTGTACTTAACCCATGAGTCTCGGGTTCGATTCTTGGCGTGAACAAAAGCTTTTTCCTTGTTTCCGCTTCAGCCCGCAGCTTGGTTCTTCTGTTATTTCGTTGCTTCATTTAACGAGTTCTGTCATAGCTTAACCGGTAGAAGCATGCAAGGGGTACGCAAGAGGTCGCGAGTTCGAGACTGGGGAGCTGCTAAAACCTGTTTTTGCTTCTTCTATCCTCCTTGGTCCGATTTTCTTTTACCTAGGTAGAGCCCATTTCTCTTGTCAGCCCAAAATAGTAAGCCCATGTCTCAACCCTAATAAGACATCTGTGCTATACCCATATTATAAAGAGACAGGAACCCTACTGTACAGGGCACGCAAAAAAAAAGAGAGCCGACAACTTCCTCTGTTTGGAACATTCCCTTCCTGGCAACTTTTGAAATCAAAACCCACACCCCGAGCCTTCTTCTCTCGATTTTTGTTCGCACCCATCAGAAATCATCCCACGACTACATTCAACACCCACACTATCGCTGTTTCTTGGAGACCTTCGTTACTCACTACCGCCTCCATTGTCATCCTTTAGCAGAGTAAGTGAGGTTTATCGTCTTCCTCCACCCTCGAATCCCGACATATCTGGTTTGAATGCATTTTTCTTTTTTTCACCGAAAGCTTTCTCGCCCTCTCTTGTATCTCTTTCCCTTTCTCTTTCGGAATTGAATTCGCTAACCAAATGAACCGAGACCGGTGATGGTAAGAAAGTTTCGACTCTGTCAGGACCTTGGTCTTGAGAATGGAGTCAGTCCCGATGCTGTCCCTGTCATTTAGTACTCACCTTCTTCACGCTGCTATTTCTTCGTTCTCTTGTATATTATCGTAAAACCCTTGATTCTCACTGTGTATATCAGTCACAGATGAGTATTAAGGGCAGTTATCATCCGCATTCTTATTTGCTATTCGATAGTTCTGCTATACCTTACTTGCGAAAGAACTTCAGTCGCATTGCACATGTTTCGTTATTCCTGTCGATATGTTATTTCGGGTTTCATCCGGTAGCCTAATGAGCTCTTTGTCTCTCGTATTTTCTTTTGTGCTCGAAAGCGATTTCTCACTAGGTTGAGACATGAAGCTCAGTTTATGACTTCAATCTCACAATCTGTACCAATCTGCACATTATATTCGTTTAAACTCTGCCGGATAAGTAACCATTCGAGTGTCTGGTCTTTATAAGGGGTGACATGAACTTCGATTCCCTATTAATCTGTATGATATTATGTTCTGTTGTGACTCACCCCACCTCGAGATGAAGGTCTCGGTCTTTGATTCTGTTTCCTCATCCTCTGCTTACCCACATACTGACTATGCATACTCTGATTTGATATTTGTGATGCGTTTTGAGGTAATGTTGTATCACCTTCTGGGATGCCAATCTCGTTTTGCTTCCGTTAAGTTCTCTAAGGCCTATACAAACTCGTTACTAGACAGTTTGTGTACATCAGGTGGGATTCCAAACGTTTCTGGTATTATGTTTGGATTCGAAGCTATTTTGGGGTTCTCATTTCTTTACGTCTTTGCTTCAGAATACATTTATGATATTCAGTTAACTCCTCACCAGTGTGATCTGTATATACTTCTATTTTTGGGACTGATATTCTTCTCTGATGGGTTCAGTTTGGAGAGGGCTGCCGCATACCATAGCCAGTATCTATCTTCAGTGTTCTTCTCCCTGAATCTAGCATTTACAGATTTAATCTATCTTATTTTCTCTACGTCTGTTTGTTCATATCTGTCGAGCTAACATCTCTTATTTCTCCCTGTGGATGTCTGTTTTGTCTTGCAGTGGAAAACTCCCTTATTGTTCTTCTTGCGGTACCCATCCCTAACCTAAGTCTGATAATAGCTTGTAGAATATCTCAGTAGCCATGTGTGGAATGCTCCTGCGATTATATTGTGAATTTATTTTGCTTCTGATGGCTGTTTTGTTGTGTAAATATGTGTTGTCTGAGCAATTTAACTCATCTGCAAGTGTAGCCTATTCTGGACAGTTTAGCATCACATTGTTATCAGTGGTTATCATGAACCTGTTAAAAGGAAAGGCTAGTTTCAACTAAAGGTGTTAATCTGTCTACTAAGGATGTTAGGGTAGCAGAGCCAGGATAGATAAATCTGGAAATGGAATCTGGTTTCTTATTTTAGCTTTCTGTTATAGTTTGTTCATAAAGTGTGGATTTCCTTCTATATTCCTGTTTTTGTACATGGTGATATTGGGTGTTGAGTGGTATAAGAGTAGGATGGTTGTTTTTCTGTTTACCTTGGGGATTTTAGTAAGCAAATAAGGATGTGGAAATGATAAAATGGACTAGCAACTCCACTCTAGGGTTTCCCATTTCTGCTAGTTTCTTTAGGACAAGGCTGTTCACTGTTCGGTACAGATTAATTGATGTTGTATTTTGATAACCTTTTCGGACCTTTCCTTCATTTTCTGTATACTCTTTCTCTTGAATTAATTCTCTTGCTTACTAACCTTTGTGTGGCCATTGAAAGATAATAGGTAGAGAGAGAAAATTAATTAGCAACCCCACATTAGGACCCACTTTTGTTGCTTTTAACTTGTATTATAGTGACTCAGAATTAGGAGATTTAAATTTGTCACCTAGACGACCTTGAGCATTCATGTCCATGCGTACACTACCTGGACAGCCTCCGATTTTTCTTTTACATGTACATGATTTATTTAGGTGGCTTTTGAATTCCTTGTATACAAATCTTTCGAATCATGTTTTGAAGTTCATGTTTATATACGAGTTATTTATACAGTCTCTCCTCTTTTAAAGCTCATGTATATATCTTGCTCATCTTGGTGGGCTGGACCTGTTTGGTCCTAGGTAACCCTCGGCCCAAATTTAATTTTGCTTCAGGCCCAGCTCATAAACAGCCAAACGGGCTGGGACAGGTGGCCTTAGAAAGCCCATTAGGTTGTCCCTCTTATTGGGCCCTTAAGGCCCACTTTAGAAAAGCTTTAGGTTTGGGTATCCTCAATGCATACGGGTCCTAGACACGGTCCATTCGAGGAATACCCGTTTCTCATTAAAACTTTCCAAATCATCCCCTAATTTCAGAATAAAATGTACAGTCAACAAAAATCCAATCCATTTGTAAATTCGAACTTTTTCTCATTCAGACATGTCTTAAACCTAGTTTCAAACTCTTTTTTTTAGAAAGCCCAAATCTCCAAAACTGGGCCTGATTCCATCAAGCCCGGCCCACTTCCCTTTCCGGCCCACTTCTCAGTCCAGCCCAAACCACCAACCCGGCCTAATTTAACAGCCCAGTCCGAAGCCCACTCGATTTCGGCCCAAGGCCCAAACTCAAGGCCCAAAACCCGAGACTCAAACCCCAAGGCCCAGACTCGGCCCAAACCCACTTAAACCCAAACCCGAAGCCCAAATCCAGGGCCCAAGGCCTAAATCAAAACCCAAAATCAAGTCAAGTCCAACCAAAACCCAATCTCGGCCCAAACCAAACCGGCCCATCAGCCCACCTCGGCCCAAACCCCAATCTCGGCCCAAACCAAACCGGCCCATCAGCCCACCTCGGCCCAAACCCCAATCTCGGCCCAAACCAAACCGGCCCATCAGCCCACCTCGGCCCAAACCCAATCTCGGCCCAAACCAAACCGGCCCATCAGCCCACCTCGGCCCAAACCAAACTCGGCCCACAATCCAAGCCCAATTCCCTTGGCCCAAACCAAACTCGGCCCACAATCCAAGCCCAATACCCTCGACCCAAAGCCCAACAAGGCCCAAGGCCCAACAAGGCCCCAAGGCCCAAACCGACTAAATGCCCGTTCCTTAGCCCATTATCCAAACCCAAGCCCAAAGCCCAAACTCGGCCCAGTTTGGCCCGAGCCCAAAACCCAAACCCGAAGCATGGCCCACTACTCCTCAAAGTCGGCCCATCACCCAATTTGGCCCAAACGCCCACACTTGACCCAAACACAACCTCGGCCCAAAGCCCAACAAGGCCCAAAGCCCAACAAGGCCCCAAGGCCCAAACCGACCAAATGCCCACTCCTTGGCCCATTATCCAAACCCAAGCCCAAAGCCCAAACTCGGCCCAGTTTGGCCCGAGCCCAAAACCCAAACCCGAAGCATGGCCCACTACTCCTCAAAGTCGGCCCATTACCCAATTTGGCCCAAACGCCCACACTTGACCCAAACACAACCTCGGCCCAAAAGCCCAAACCCGAAGCCCAAACCCGAAGCCCAAACCCGAAGCCCAAACCCGAAGCCCAAACCCCGAAGCCCAAACCCCGAAGCCCAAACCCCGAAGCCCAAACCCAAGGCCTAAAACCCGAAGCCCAAACCCATGGCCCAAAACCAAGAAAGCCCAAAACCATAAAAGACCCATGTCTCAAATAAGGCCCAAGTCCACAAAGCCTAAGTTCACAAAAATTAAGTTAAAAACCTTGAACCAAAGATTGACCTTTGACCAAAAACCTTGACCTTTGACCAAAAACCTTGACCTTTGACCAAAAACCTTGACCTTTGACCAAAAACCTTGACCTTTGACCAAAAACCTTGACCTTTGACCAAAAACCTTGACCTTTGACCAAAAACCTTGACCTTTGACCAAAAACCTTGACCTTTGACCAAAACTTGACCTTGACCAAAAACCTTGACCTTTGACCAAAACCTTGACTTTGACCCAAAACTTTGTCCTTGACCAAAAAAGTGTTGACCTTGACCCAAAACGTTGACCTTGACCTTGACCCAACTTGGACTCAACCCGAGCTCAATCTAGTTCAAGCCTAAACCTCAATCCAAACCGAACTCGAACCTCAATCCAATCCAAACTCGACCTCAACCCATCCAATTCAAATCCAATTCGTTTTCAATCTCAGTTCAATTTTGACGCATTCACTTCAAACCCGACTTGTAAATTCCATTCAAATCCAAAAATCCAGAGAATCCTCCTTCTCGAATTTCAAACAGTCTTTTTTTCAAAGTTCACCAAGTTTTTCAAAGAAACCATTTTGTAGGATTTTAAAGGAAAAACTCTTCTCACATCAGAAAACTCTTCTCTATTGCAGAAAGTTCTTCTCACATATACAGAAAGTTTTCTCCTAAAACGTTTCTCAAAATCAGTGTTTCTTCATCGAGAATTCCGAACAACTTTCAAAGTTTCTAACTTGGTTTTCAAATCCCAATAATTTGTTTTCGGGGAGCAGAAATGTCTAACCCCTTCAAAACATTTTCTTCCTGGTTAGACATTGCTTGTTTCTCTTCCAAATTAAAAATCCGAGGCGGGGCACTGGGGTCATAACCTCCCTAGTCGCAGTCTGGATCTCTTTAGGCGGGGCATTAGGGTGACAACCTCCCCTAACTGCAGCCTAGATTTTACAAGGCGGGGTGCTCGGGAAGTAACGACCTTCCTAGTTGCAGCCGGGATTTTAGAATCGTCTAACTCCCTTCCGCTCGATTTCAATGTTTTTGGTTTTTAATGTTTTAAAACCCGGGAGTTAGAGACGTTATTAGGGTTTGACCGAGAACATCTCATTCATGGTGTTTCTCTCTGAACCCTATTTTTCGACATAATTCATTGCCCCATCTTTCGAGCCTTGGCACTTACCATCAATTAAGTGTCGTTCGAGGGGTACATAGGGTAATCCCTCGGGATTATCCGCCCTTTCACAACAAAAAATGATTTTCCAGTTTTAAAACCTTTAAAGAGAGACAATTCCGAATAAACCAATCCAACATTTCCATTAGAGCTCTAGGACCCATAAAACTTCTTAATCCTCCTCTGAACCAACTCTAAGTCACCTAGGACCTCCAATTCTTGAAGACTCTTAGAAGCCTGAAACATCTTCGAAACCTGAATACACCAACTGACCCGAATACCCCTTAACCCACAACACGACTAGAACACCTCCCAAACACTCAAACCTTCTTTGGCTCCCACAAAAATTCAATCCGTCATACTCCAAGTCTTGTACATACACTCAACCTCAAGCTTTTTCTCAAATCTTCATTCTATTCACCATTCCTCTTCTTGGCGCTAGCTTGGCAGAAAAGCTCGCCTCATCCACTCTCTCTCCTCTCCTCCCGTCCTACTCCTACCCTTGGCTTTTGGTGAATCTCTTTAATAAGGTTTTGAAAGAAGGTAATCCCGACAATTGGAGACCGAGGTTTCCTCGGGCACCAATCCGAAGTCGTGGTCGTTGCCACTTCTAAGGGGTAACCCAGTGCGAACCCACAATAGAATCTCTGCAAATGACCAGATAAGTCCTATCCATAGGCAATAATCTCAGAGTCAATTAACGGTTCTTAGAACCCTTCTCCTCCTTCCTAGTTCCTTAGGTCAAACTAGGTGGCGACTCTAGTCAATCCGCCTTATAGAGGCATCAGTCCGCGTGGGGCCCATCGAGAGCGGGTGTAGTGTTCACTTACACTCCCCTTATGCTTTCTGGGAAAGACGGACGATTCAGTAGGTATTTGAGGGTTGCCAGAATAACGGGTTTCCACCTCCACAGAATGGCATTTCTAGGATCTAGGCTTTAGTCAGGCCATATTTAGATAGACCCCCCTCATACCGAAAAATCACCCTCCACAGAATGGCGACTCTGCTGGGGAAAACTTGAGTAAGTTTTTCTTAAACTCAAGGAAGACTGAACTCCATCAAAATTGTCGAGATTTCCCCACTTCTTTCAAAACCTTCAAGAGATTCATTTCGAAAGCCATAGGACTACTCTACTCCACACTTAGAGTGTGTTTAAGAGAAGTTAGATGAGAGTTCAAAGTTCGAGATCGGCCTTGAGTGCCATATGTGTGCTTTACCATTTGCATGCTTCACTTTTGTGTTTATTTTGTGTGTTTATGTTTTATGTTTACTGCTCTTCATGCATGACATAATATTTATTGCTTATTTATTACTTTTGTAAATGGGGCCTTCCCAGAAGGAGTCAACCCATTGTTGCATCGGGTAGCATAGGACATGCATTCCTCTGTGTCACCCGATTTGTCCATGAGTCACGGGATCCCCAACCGGTCCACGGTTGATTCCCCATGAGCTGGGTCCTTCCTAGAAGGAGTTAACCCACGAGGTAATACGGTCCAAGACCAACGCCTTGAAACTCATGATCCAAAATATCCTCCATTACCCGAGTCTAAACCAGCATATAGTGAGCCATGAGCCTTCAGTGTCCAGCTGCCTTATCCGGTGTCTAAGATGGGCTTATGGGTAGTCACCCCCTTTATGCCGTGTCTGACCACCCTTTGCCTTACCCTGAAGATTGCATGGGCTCAGTTCTCCATGATTCCGCTGCACCACAGTGTCTCTAAAGCCCAATGTCACGCTACACGTCCATAGAGGATCCGTATTTACCGGATACCCATACATGGCACAACGTAGTCAGTGAATAATTTGGACTTTAGACACACCTGACCGTGCAGACGAGGGGAGACCGGTTCCCATGCAGTACTTCCCCAAGTTTCCCGAAAGTGAGTATGTTGTGATAATCACCGGCCGTGACTCGTGTGGCTAGTCTGGAAGGTGATTATCCCAATCATTCGCACTCAGCTCCACATCAATAGCCACGATTTACTATGCAATACATGTGTGCAAACCTTTTTCTCAACAATCTGTTTTAAAACGTTCGGAATTCTCACTTGTGTCAAAACTGTTTTACTTGCTACCATTCAAGAATTTTGAAACCTAAACTCCTTTACTTCAAAATCAAAACCGATGTTCAAAACCTTTTCAAAAACCGATTTTAGCAAAACCACTTTCAAAATGATTTTTCAAACCCTTTCTCAAAATTAGTTTTTCAAAACTAATTTCCATTTCCAAGGACGATCATACTAGTAATTGCTTAATCGTTCCCCCGACTCTTACTTATCATATTCTCTCCCTTTCTTTTCCATTTTATTTCCTCTTTTTTGCAGGACAAAATGATGAACAGACTAGTGCCAGTGCCTGGAGAGAAGAAGTGCCCTCGGAAAGTGAACAGAAGCAAGGCAGAGGAAAGACCCAGTGAAGGACAAGCTCCAATGACCCCCTACCAAGTGGAGCGTCACCAGGAGTCGACCTTTGCCAAGGAACTCAGGGACTACTGCGCTCAAATGAAAGGCCCTGACGAGCCGTTGTTGGCAGGACTTGCCCGAATGTGTAGAGTGGCCGTTGACTATGAGGCTTTGTTCGAGTCGGTCACTTATTGGGATTCGACAGACCATCTGTACCGCTTCAACCTCCAAGAGTTGGTTATCTTACCCGCTGAGATGGATGCACTACTTAAGATCAAGCCCCATCAGAAGATGCCCACCATCCCCGTCGAGCGGTCACATACACCGAAGTTTGCAGCTGACTTCCTGGGGGTAAGGATCGAGGAGGTTGAGAGTTTCAGTAGCATGAGCATACGCCTGCGAGATCTTTTGCAACAATTCTATCAACCATATTATCCCAAAAGCACCAAAAGGCGAGTGCTTGACCTCTGCATCATGGGGCTTTATCTGTTTCGACAAAGAGACTTGAGGATCAACCCACGAGTAATCTACCTGCTGAAGGCCTTAGAAGAAGGAAAAAGTATCGGGACGGTGGTCGTGGCCGAGATGGTGAGAGCTTTGGACCGCTGGAAGGAGTCCGGAGCCTTGGAAACCTTTTTCTTAGGAAGCCCGCTCCTTCTCCAAATATGGTTGTTTGATCACCTTGGGCTGATGAAGAAGGTGGAGGTGTATAAAGTGGTGAATATAGATACTTTCCCGACTGCCCGGAAGCGAGCACAAAAGCCTGAAGCAGGATGGAGAGCTTACTTTATGGACCGTTGTTATGATTGGCAGATTAATTGGATTTTGCGTGACTGGGATGTTCAAGGGGGAACCGTTCAATCAGCTCACCAGGAGGATGGGCTGACATTGCTAGGCCTAGAAAGGTTTATCACTATTTTTCCCTTCAGAGCGATGCGCCAATTCGGTCGAGAGCAGACCGTACCCGGAGCCAGAAGCAATGTCTCAGTAGATCGTCGGTACACAGATAGTAGCATCAACTACATTGCTGGGGTTTATAACTCCGGAATGAAGTGGGCCATCTTCAAGATTAAGTACTTTGGTTTGAGCAAAGAGTATCAAACATGGTTGACTATGCGCGTCGATCGGATGATAAAAAGTGCTTATGACCCGCACCACTCAGTAGTTACCCAAGATCCGCGACTGCCGATTGTGGAGGACCTGCAACCGATTCCCACTACCCGTCAGGAAAGAAAGAGGGAGAAGGAGGAGTGCAAGCGGCAGAAGACTATCGGTTGATCTCCTATGCTATATCACCTATTACTAGTAGAAGTTCACCCTTTTGAGTTGGATGTAACTCCCCTTTCCCCCTAGTATGGAGTTCGGCTATGTAATTGAAATTTGACTATTCGGATGTAGTTTTCCCTTCTTTTGAATTTGGATGTAACTCCCCTTCCCCCTTATCGTGGAGTTCGGCTATGTAATATTATCTGACATTATGTTTTCCCCTATGAACTCGGATGTAACCCCCATTTTCCCCGACATATGCAATCGCGATCGAGCAATGAAATAGTATGACGTTTATTCTTGGAAATGGAAATCGGCTTGTGCGCCTTTTCCGCTTTATCTTTTTACAAAAGGATTTAATTATTGAAATACCTCGTTTCATCAACATCGGGGATGACCTCCTTTTCACCTCTCCCTCTCTCACCTTTTTAAGTTACATTCATACTGACATCCTCCATGCGTTCCATATTCCCTGGTATCGCAGAAAACCAACCAGAGCAGAGCAGAGCAAAGTGTCAGGAGTTCTCTCCCAGTTTTATCAACATTACTCGACTGTGGAAAAGAGATTCCCGAGGCAGGCTGGCCAGTGACACCGCAACTGAAACCTCGTCGGAAACCATGGACCAAAACCTGATCAATCCAACGGCCCCAGAAAACGCCCCAGCCACCTCGGCTATCGAGGCGAGCGCAAGTGCAATCCTAGGAACTGGTGGCAGTGGATTACACCTTCCTGATCCAAGTGTTCTTTACCGTATGCTAGAACAGTCAACAAGAATGAAAACATGCTGAAACAGGCCGTTGAAAGGCTAGAAGAGCAACTGCGCCAAGAAAGGGCAGCCAAAGGAAGGACCCGTACCTTACGGATGACCCCGACGAGGATTATATTGAGGACTCCCCGCACCACAACCGATGCTTTAGCAATCAAAACCCTATGTTCAACACCACCATACCACAACCGATCACAGGGAAGGGACGTACTGTCATCCACCCTGTAACCGCCACATTCCAAACAGCTGACCTGCTTTCGGGAGCACCTATGCCACCTCCGATCATGACCACGGTCCCCAGTACCAACCACCTTCCCCGGACTACCACCGCTCCCACCCGCTGGAGCCACTGTCCAAACAGCCCATTTATACCAAGCCAAACAACCAAAATTCATTCATCCCAACTCACCACACCCTGACCCCATCCAACTCAATCAATACCAGTACACCACCCCCGGACATGCTGTCCGTTTTGAGGAAGCAATTCCCCAGACCCAACTGTTGCCCAACCATCTAACCATTTGATTCATGGTTACAATCAGGCCCCACCTGCAGAACACCTTCCAATGGACTTCGGTCAAATGAAGAAGTCCTTGAAGGAAGAGTTACTGGCAGAAATGCAGCTCGGAGAGCGAGCGAAGATGTGGGTTTCCGTCATTTCCGACTGAAGCCAAGTTCCAAATTGCCTGAAAACCTAAAACTGCCAGAAATCTCCAAGTACGCTGGGAAAGGGGATCCTAGGCACCATCTTGCTCAATTCGACAGAGTCATGACTATGCACGGCCTTGACGATGACATGAAGATCATTTGTTTTCCCAGCTATCTGGAAGGAGCTGCTCAGACATGGGTGTCAAGGCTAGATTTCTCCGGAAAGAAACTAGAGGATGTTTATCAAGCGTTTGTGGAGCAATACAGTTACAACACCCATCTAGGAATCACTCGTAGAGATCTGGAGACAATGAGACAGAGAAGTGATGAAACTGTTATGGAATTTATCACCCGGTGGAGGGAGGTAGCTGGCCAGATGATTGACCGTCCCACCGAAGACGAGCAGATCAGAATAATCACCTCATGCCTGGAAAACCCCTATGCAGATCATCTCAAGTCTCTTGGGATTTGCGACTTCAAACATCTAAAAGCTGCTGCTTCAGCTGCCGAAGAGCTAGCACTAGCTGGAAGATTAAAAGGGTTGAATCTCCCCGGATCGGGACCCAGAACTTCATATCATCAGAACCGTCAGAACCGTGATAGCAACAACAATCACAACAACAACAACAATAACCACAACAACAACAACAAGACTGTCCCCACACCTCAGGTAAACCAAGTACAACCCCGAGTTCTCACCGATTACCCACCTCCTACCTCTCCCCGGGTAGGTGTTTACCAGGCACAGTCCTCAGGATCAGGCCAGAATTACAGGGCAACCCCTCCCCCTCGTGATTACCAGACTCGACCCCAGCGTCAGTACTCGGCCTTAGGAATGCCCCTGAGCAAAGCATACAAAAAGTTAAGAGAAAATGGTTTTCTCTTGAAGCATCCAAACCCTAAGCCTGGGGTCACCCAACTCGGGTCTGACTTAAACAGCTTCTGTGACTATCACCAGATGAAGGGTCACAGTGTAGACAATTGTAGAGCGTTGCGTCATGCGGTACAGGACCTGATTGATGCAGGGGAAGTTCAATTCCCTAAACCACTCCCAACACTCAGAATAACTCAATCCCATCACATCTGAACATGATAAGTCTGGTAAGGAAGAGAAAGAGTCAGACTGGGAAGGATTGTGAAAATAAATGCCATCGGAAGTTCCTCTGAGCCGGCCACCCAAAGCCCCCCCACCACATGTTGTCACCGTACTCGATGCATTCCGAACCCCCGTCCAGCGATTCATTACGACATTCAACCCATGATGGGAGAGTATCTAGGACGCATGAAATGCGAAACACAGTTGAGCGTCTAGTAGGGCAAGGAAGGGTGTCCATAATCACTCTGCTGGTGTGAGTCGACATATGGAAAAGAATCTCGAGATACTGGTGGGCTAAACTTTGAAGCCTTGGAGCTGCATAAAACCATGAAGGTGTTGGAGGTGGTAGAAGCATGGTGCCGGCAGAAGATTGTCGGAAGGCGAGGAAGAAATCCTGAATGCAATGTCATCATGATTACTGATGAAGAAGAAGATCCACCGGCTATAACCCCTGTTAAGGACCATTTCTGATAGCAGCGAGAAAAACAGGATGATGACTTTGAGAAAATCAGACTTAACGAGCTCAGGAAGGCATTTCAAGCCCGCTGAGCTCGCAGAAGAGCCAGAAATGCTACAGCAGAGAGTCCACGACCTTACTCTGAATGAGTCAGAGAACAAATTGGTGGAGAAGAGGAGCTCTGAGAAAGCTGAAGACAACCAGCATACCCATCACAATTTGGTCCCTGCTGACCATTTCAGAGAGCATAAAGATGCGGTGCCGGCACTGAGAATGGATAAGAAACGCCACGTCGGTCGAAAGCATCGTAGCCCACTTGTCTCGGACCCCAGACCTCTCCATAACATTCACTGATGACGAGATCCCTCGTCAGGCGGGAAAGGCCCTCTACATAACCGTGAAGGCTGGGGGATTCCAAGTCCCCAAGACTTTGATTGATGATGGGGCTGAGGTGAATGTCTGTCCGCTCGCGTAGCCCGTCATATGGGACTCAACGACTTCAAGCCGGTGGATATGACGTTGAGTGCCTATGACAACAGTCATAGAAAGGTTTTGGGAACCCTGTCACTTCCAATCTTGATCGAGGACGTCTCCCTGACCATCGAAGCAATGGTCATAGACATATCCTCCACCTTCAACCTTCTGTTAGGACGGGAGTTCATCAATCAGATCAAAGGAGTCCCCTCAGTCGTCCACCAGAAGCTGAAATTCAAACACGAGGGGCGAATCGTGGAGGTTTTGGGAGAGGCCAGAGCTGAGTCCCCGCTATTTGAGATTAATACACCGGGGGGTCGAGAGTTAACACTTGGGGGCTTCACGGTGGAGAGGCCACATTCACAGGTAAGTCAAACTTCTTCCATCACTCCTCTCTACTTCGACCCTAGTGTCTATAGCCCCGCATCACAACACATGATGTCTCGGATGGGCTACAAACAGGGGAGTGGGCTAGGCAAGGAGCTACAGGGCATGGAGGAGCCGCTAACCGCGTATATCGGAGGTCGAGGAGCCGGGTTAGGATTTACAGAAACCAGGTATGATGTTGACAGATTCACATGTAAGAATTCCCGTAGATTCTTTCTTATCAGTTAACCTTGAACCATGTGTATCTGTGAGTTGTGATAAGCAGAAAGCAGTTCGAGCTCAGGGAAGTCAGGAGGCAATGGAGTGGGAGAGCTGGTCGACCACTTTACTTCCCCTACTCATGCCTTGAAGACCATGGCGACAAGGGATGCAACCAAGGAATGCCCGAGGATGCAGCGGAGAGCAGTGTCACGATCAAACCAGTCATCAAGGACCCCGCACCCCGGTAGATGGCCATGGAGCGTGTCTTGTCGTCTATCATAAGAGAGAGAGCTGATTCCCCGGGAGCCTTACTTAGTTAGCCTAGTTAGCAGTAGCGATAGCGATAGTGATAGTGACGGTGATAGTTTTAGTGATGGTGGTAGTTACGTTGTATCAGGAACGTCGAATGCAAGTAGATTCGGATTAAGGGATGGATCGCCACCACTTATTTTCACTTGTAAAAGTGGTGGCAATTTTCTTACAATCTCTGAGCTTCCAAGCTCGTCGGATATTAATGAAAATTCAGTTCGTTCAGATTTCTCGTCTATTCTGTCTTCTCAATGTTTGATTCATCGCAAAATCTTGAGGCCGAAGAAGAGGAGTACGATGAGGAGAGTATGCCTCCCACGAACAATATTCCACCCACACCCAGATTGTGGAGACAGGTAGCAATCAATATCGGAACACCCGATAACCCTAAAACCTTGCAAGTTGGTTTGGGTCTGAGTGAAACAGAAAAACGTGACTTGACTTCCCTGCTAACTGAATATGTCGATGTTTTTGCTGGAGTTACGCAGACATGCCCGGGATCGATCCCGACATTGTCCAACATCGAATACCGTTGTACCCTGATGCCAAACCTAAGAAACAACGTTTGAGAAGAATGAAACCCGAGCACCAATTGAAAGTGAAAGAGGAAGTTGAGAAGTTGTTACGTGTTGGCTTCATTCGGGTCGTCAATTACCCCGATTGGCTAGCCAATATCGTAGCCGTCCCAAAGAAAAATGGAAAGGTGCGAGTATGTATTGACTTTCGGGACTTGAACGAGGCTAGCCCCAAAGACAGCTTTCCCTTACCCCACATTATCCTTGTTGACAATACCGCCCAACATGCGCTACTGTCATTCATGGATGGGTTTTCAGGTTACAATCAATCCGATGGCCGTAGAAGACCAAGAAAAAACGTCTTTATTACACAGTGGGGAACCTTTTGCTATGTGAACATGCCCTTTGGCTTGAAAAATGCCGGAGCCACGTATCAAAGGGCTGCCACTACCTTATTGCATGATATGATTCACAAGGAAGTGGAGGTATATGTAGACGACATGATCGTCAAAGCTGCCCAACGGGAGACCACTTGATAAACCTGAGAAAGTTCTTTGATCGGATGCGGAAGTACCAAATGAAGCTAAACCCCGAGAAATGTACATTCGGAGTGACCGGGGAAAGCTTTTGGGCTTCATGATCACTACTCGAGGAATCGAGGTAGACCCAGATAAAAAAAGGCCATTCAAGAAATGCCTCCTCCGAAACCGAAAAAGAAATCAGAGGTTCTTAGGCAGAATTCAATACATCAGAAGATTCATCATGCAGCTAACCGAGACCTGTGAGCCTATCTTCCGTCTGTTGAAGAAAGATGCGTCTAAGGTCTGGAATGAGCAGTGTCAGGAAGCCTTTGAAAGATCAAAACCTATTTGCAGAACCCGCCCGTCTTGGTACCGCCCCAGGAGGGTAAGCCAATGATTCTTTACCTAGACAGCTCGGGAAACATCCATGGGCGCCATGCTGCCCAAGAACAAGGATCCCCACCGCGTGAAAAGTCAATCTACCATATCAGCAAGAAATGGGTCGATGCAGAAACACGATACTCTGACATCCACAAATTTTGTGCTGCTTTGGTCTGGGCTACGAAGAAGCTAAGGCACTACTTGTTAGGCCAAGAGGTTCATCTGATTGCACGCATGAACCCTATAAAGTACCTTCTGGAAAAGCCAATTCTAGACGGTCGCTTATCCAGATGGTCCCTATTGTTGTCTGAATTCGATATCACTTTCAAAATTCAAAAGTCAATCAAAGGGAGTGCCATAGCCGAACACTTAGCAGAATGCCCAGTAGCGTCCGAGTTCTTTGGCAATGACGATTTCCCGACGAGCAAATCATGACATTACGAAAACTTGCTGGAGGTTATACTTTGATGGTGCCGTCAACCATAAGGGTAAAGGGGCAGGAATCTTGTTGATCCACCCTGAAGGGGATCTACTTCCAGCTGCTGTAAAAATCAATTATCCGGTCACTAACAACATGGCAGAATACGAAGCCTGCATCCTGGGACTTGAAATGGCATTAGAATTGCAAGTGGAGGAGTTAGAGGTTTTTGGCGATTCTAATCTCGTTATTTCGCAAGTCAATCAGACTTGGGAGATCAGAGAAGAACGATTGATCCCCTACCATGACTACCTTTCATACTTGATCACCTGCTTTCGAAATGTGACTTTCAAGCATGTGAACCGGAGCCAGAACATCTTTGCTGACTCTTTAGCCTCCTTGGCTTCAGTAGTCCAGGTACCAACCGGTTCACTATACTTCCCCTTGTGGATAACCATGACTAATGCACCCTCGTTTGAGATTGGAGCCATCGAGACAGGGGAAGTCGAGGATGAGTGGTTTGTGGACATCGAGAATTTCCTTAGAAGAGGAGAGTATCCGCCAGAAGCCACTAAGCAGGACCGCATTGCTCTAAGAAGAATGTCAAGTCAGTATGTGATCTGTGGAACCAGGGTCTACAAGAGAATGCCGAATGGAATCCAACACTTGTGTGTGACCCGAAAAGAGGCTATAAGATCGTCGAGGATGTCCACGAGGGAATAGTGGGACCCATGCTGGAGGACATTCCCTATCCCGGAAAATCCTCAGACTAGGGTATACTGGACAACAATGGAAGCCGATTGTCACGAATTCGTGAAAAAGTGCGCCAAGTGTCAGACCCATGCTAACTTGCAACACCTGCCTCCCTACCCCTAACAGCCATGGCGGCCCTTGGCCGTTCTCTATATGGGGAATCGACATCATCGGAGAAATCCACCCCAAAGCTTCAAATGGACACCGCTACATCCTTGTAGCGATAGATTATTTCAGCAAATGGGTAGAGGCACGGTCGTTCGCAAACATCGGATCAAGCAAGTTGCCCAGTTCATCGAGCGAGATATCATATGCCGATACGGAGTTCCATCAGAGTTCGTATCAGATAACGGTCCCCAGTTCGACGGAGACACATCCGGGTCATGGAAAAATACAACATCCGTTACCACAGATCATCTCCATACAGACCTCAGACCAACGGAGCGTCGAAGCCGCCAACAAAGCCGTAAGAGTGCACTGGCAAAAATGGTTGAAACGTACAGAGATTGGCCGAAAAGCTACACTACGCTCTCTGGGGTTACCGAACACTACGTCAGAACTGCAACCGGAGCCACCCCGTATTCCTTGGTGTATGGGTCAGAATGTGTTTGCCAATCGAGCTTGAAATTCCAACTCTTCGGGTCACTAACGAGCTGAAAATTGCTGAAAGTGACTGGTTCAACAGCGCTATGACAGTCTTGCTCTTCTTGATGAAAAGCGTCTACAGGCATTATATCACATCCAGGGTTATCAAAAGAGAATGGCTAGAGCGTTCAACAAAAGGGTCAAAGAACGAAACATCCAAGTGGGCGACCTCGTCCTAAAAGAACTGAGAAAGGACTTGCCAGACCCACGAGGGAAGTTTAGACCGAACTGGGTGGGCCCTTATCTGGTCAAAGAAATAACCCCTCACGGCGCGGTATTACTGACAGATTTGGACGGAGAGGAATTTCAAAGTCTTGTCAATCTTGACCGGCTGAAACGATATTATGTCTGAACCGTCATAAAAGCCAAAAACACACGCATTCATCCAAAAATCAGAAAAAAATGCATCCACAAAAATGCATCCACAAAAATGCATCCACAAAAATGCATAAAAAAAAAACGCATCCACACAAAAGTTATCATTATCATCTGCATTAGGTTTAGTAATTGCATTTGCATTTGCAAATCCCTAGTGTCGAGGTGCATCTAGATCTTTAATTCTAGGAAAGTCACATAAGTCATCAAAGGCCGCCGAATTCTCGTATCATTTTCCCCGAAGAGGTCTCGAAAAGATCCCTAACCTCCCGTGAGAGTTGAGTGCATGAGAGAAACACAGAGCGTGCAAAACCCAGAGCGCTTGATGCATTTAAATTTTAAAGCACCATGTGAGGATCTCCCTTCACGGAACTAAATATTGACGAGAAAAGCGCGTTACCGTTCATGTCAAAATTTGAGAATAGTAGAGGAAACAATTATCTGTCGATAGGGATGACGAGGCACCTAGGATCGAAGAAAACCTCCACAAGGCCAAAAGCCTTATTGACCCTGAAAACGATCCCTTAGTGAACCCCGCTGAGCCTTCCATTGAGAATCTTTTTGAAAACAGCTCCACGATATACCACCCCACATCACACAACCATGCACCCCTGCAAGAGAGGATAAAAGAGCCGGAGCCATGGTTCCTTCCTCACCATTTAAAACATGGAAGAAAACCTGAAAGAGATACCCAAAGAGGATGAAAACGAGAAAAGCGGAGCACGAAACGCCCAAAGTAGTGAAGAGAGGAAATGAGAGTCTCACACCATTCGATATCTCCACACTTGATAAATAGACGAGACCAGAAACATCAAATATGAAGAATGCAAAATAGACTACTCAAAGAAAGTGCAAATCAAAATGAGAGCACATAACAATCCACACAAATACGAAAGGAGTCCAAAATCCATCCACCCATGGCGAGTGAAGCATATCCTCCGTTGCACCAAAGCTACACAATCCTCAAACAAATCCTCCAGTCCCATGTGACATACCCTGCAGCCCCGTTATAACCCATCGAAAGACCTCCGACTTAGAGATAGTATTTGCTTGATTCGAAAAGTACCAAATTTGAAACATGAAAGGCCACAACGCGTCCGATCTTGTCAATACAATCATGCACAAACGAGTGTCACAGAGATCAGTAAGGAAGAAAAAAAAACGAGTGTTCACCACCCCGATTAAAGAAAGCCTAACTGACCTTAAGAAAGGAAACAGAAAGGTATAAGAGATCCCGAGAGACCTCTTTCAGGAAGATTTTTCAAGAAATAAGTGGCTCAGAAATGACTAATCTGACTTGACTAGAATTCTTGGCTGAGCTCACCTTGACGCGACATCCTCGTTGCATTCAATCATATCCAAAAAATGCATGTAGAATAGATTTGCATCCATCGGTTCGGACATAATATCCCACACCACGGAAAGAGAAGAATGAGCATGCTCTCTTAGAAGGGGAAGCCACAGCACAGAACCTGTCTCCTTCACCGGCCGGCACGACAGCAATTCTCGGAGACCGCACAGCCATCAAAGCAAAGGATCAAAAGCCTTCGGGCGCCACTCAAAGAAATGCCCCACAAGACATTCCTCCTCGCCACCGAACTCCTCACTCGCCAAAATTAATGAACTACGTAAGGTCTGATCTCAACAGGGAGTTGAGTACGTAGGCAACCCTCTCAGGGTGCGACCCCGTCCCAAGCAAAACCCCTCCTCCCCTCCGACCACAAGACCGTCGCCATCACTCTATGGAGAAATCCGCCTCAATCGAGAGGATCATCTCAGGGCTAAACCGGAACCCTCAGACCATATCGAACCCGAACCCATCAACCATCCCAGAGTCTTTGCTCACAAGGGAGCCACAGATCAAACTGGAGCCATCCGATCATACCGGAGCCCTCAGATCATATCAAATCCAAACTCATCAACCATCCTAGAGTCGGCGCTCACAAGGAAGTCGCGTATCAAACCGGAGCCATCTCGAACTCTGGAGCCAAAAGTCATACCGAATCCCGAAACCATAGTGCACATCGGGCCAAGACCACCGAAAACAAAACCAAAACAAAAGTCCCACACTGACCAAGTCAAAGGCGACATCGACCGAAAGCATTAGACCATCACATCCCTCACGGAAGCAACCAGAAAGCATCAAATCATGGACCAATCCACAGCCAGAATCATCCTCAAAACAGCCAACCACTGAAAAACAGCGAGTTTCGTACAACTCCATAGAGTATTATAGGCTCGTCATAAGCCCTCATACTTTCAATTGCATTCTAGGCCCGTCATAAGTCCTAGAGCTAGACACCGAGTTCTAGTTGAGGCCCGTCATTAGCCCTCATGCATAACCCATATACCGATTGTATTCTAGGCCCGTCATTAGTCCTAGAGCTAGACACCGAGATCTAGTTGAGGCCCGTCATTAGTCCTCATACATTTCGAAGATGCATTCTAGGCCCGTCATAAGTCCTAGAGCTAGACACCGAGTTCTAGTTGAGGCCCGTCATTAGCCCTCATGCATACCCCATATACCGATTGTATTCTAGGCCCGTCATTAGTCCTAGAGCTAGACACCGAGATCTAGTTGAGGCCCGTCATTAGTCCTCATACATTTCGAAGATGCATTCTAGGCCCGTCATAAGTCCTAGAGCTAGACACCGAGTTCTAGTTGAGGCCCGTCATTAGCCCTCATGCATAACCATATACCGATTGTATTCTAGGCCCGTCATTAGTCCTAGAGCTAGACACCGAGATCTAGTTGAGGCCCGTCATTAGTCCTCATACATTTCGAAGATGCATTCTAGGCCCGTCATAAGTCCTAGAGCTAGACACCGAGTTCTAGTTGAGGCCCGTCATTAGTCCTCATGCATAACCCATATACCGATTGTATTCTAGGCCCGTCATTAGTCCTAGAGCTAGACACCGAGATCTAGTTGAGGCCCGTCATTAGTCCTCATACATTTCGAAGATGCATTCTAGGCCCGTCATAAGTCCTAGAGCTAGACACCGAGTTCTAGTTGAGGCCCGTCATTAGTCCTCATGCATAACCTATATACCGATTGTATTCTAGGCCCGTCATTAGTCCTAGAGCTAGACGCCGAGATCTAGTTGAGGCCCGTCATTAGTCCTCATACATTTCGAAGATGCATTCTAGGCCCGTCATAAGTCCTAGAGCTAGACACCGAGTTCTAGTTGAGGCCCGTCATTAGTCCTCATGCATGGTTGATTGATCGTATTCTAGGCCCGTCATTAGTCCTAGAGCTAGACGCCGAGATCTAGTTGAGGCCCGTCATTAGTCCTCATACCATCAATCACCGCAATTTGGGGCCCGTCATAAGTCCCCGTGCACCCGCGCCCACAAGAGCAAATCATAAGCCGTGGTGAGAATTTTTTGGCGCCCCGTCAACCTTGATCCAATTCTGCAAGCCATCTATTGCAGAATTGAATCAAGGGGAGCCATCTGTAGACACCAAAAATTCTCACCCATATTATATTGGAGCAAAATATGAAAGTAAACATGCTTCTAGAAACAAGGCGGTCGTCCCCGTTTTCGACCAAAGGAATTTCTTTCTACCACGGCATTTAAACCTCACATTCCTATGGAAAAGGAGCACGAGCTTTTTATTGAAATCTGTTTTAACTGACTTCTTTTCGTATAAATATTTTGTTGCTTTTTAAAACATTTCACGGTTTTTTATTTTTCCATGTATTATTTTACGTGTTCGATCGATTTATACTTTATACTTATTTGTTATTTCTTTATTTCTTTTTTTGACTTTCTCTGTTTTATCATCAATATTTTTACTATCATTTTGTGTGTCCTTTTACTACCATTATTTTCTATTTACTTTGAGTGTTTTATCTTCATTACGAGCTTTAATTTTCATCATTTCATGTACGTATGCTTTTCTTTTATTTTATATTTCTTTACGTTTTGAATCTTATTTTTTTAATTGTATTACATACTTTCATGTCATCAGATTAATCATCTCATTTTATTGTACACTTTCTTTTGGATTCGTCGTATTTTTAGGAGAGTTATCCAGTAAATTTTAGAGCGTTTGTTTTATTTCTCTCATGTATATACTGAAATTCGACCTAGCTTAATTGGTTAAAGTACTTGTACTTAACCCATGAGTCTCGGGTTCGATTCTTGGCGTGAACAAAAGCTTTTTCCTTGTTCCGCTTCAGCCCGCAGCTTGGTTCTTCTGTTATTTCGTTGCTTCATTTAACGAGTTCTGTCATAGCTTAACCGGTAGAAGCATGCAAGGGGTACGCAAGAGGTTGCGAGTTCGAGACTGGGGAGCTGCTAAAACCTGTTTTTGCTTCTTCTATCCTCCTTGGTCCGATTTTCTTTTACCTAGGTAGAGCCCATTTCTCTTGTCAGCCCAAAATAGTAAGCCCATGTCTCAACCCTAATAAGACATCTGTGCTATACCCATATTATAAAGAGACAGGAACCCTACTGTACAGGGCACGCAAAAAAAAAGAGAGCCGACAACTTCCTCTGTTTGGAACATTCCCTTCCTGGCAACTTTTGAAATCAAAACCCACACCCCGAGCCTTCTTCTCTCGATTTTTGTTCGCACCCATCAGAAATCATCCCACGACTACATTCAACACCCACACTATCGCTGTTTCTTGGAGACCTTCGTTACTCACTACTACTACTACCAACTACCACCACACTACTAACCCCGTAACTAACCGCCTCCATTGTCATCCTTTAGCAGAGTAAGTGAGGTTTATCGTCTTCCTCCACCCTCGAATCCCGACATATCTGGTTTGAATGCATTTTTCTTTTTTTTCACACCGAAAGCTTTCTCGCCCTCTCTTGTATCTCTTTCCCTTTCTCTTTCGGAATTGAATTCGCTAACCAAATGAACCGAGACCGGTGATGGTAAGAAAGTTTCGACTCTGTCAGGACCTTGGTCTTGAGAATGGAGTCAGTCCCGATGCTGTCCCTGTCATTTAGTACTCACCTTCTTCACGCTGCTATTTCTTCGTTCTCTTGTATATTATCGTAAAACCCTTGATTCTCACTGTGTATATCAGTCACAGATGAGTATTAAGGGCAGTTATCATCCGCATTCTTATTTGCTATTCGATAGTTCTGCTATACCTTACTTGCGAAAGAACTTCAGTCGCATTGCACATGTTTCGTTATTCCTGTCGATATGTTATTTCGGGTTTCATCCGGTAGCCTAATGAGCTCTTTGTCTCTCGTATTTTCTTTTGTGCTCGAAAGCGATTTCTCACTAGGTTGAGACATGAAGCTCAGTTTATGACTTCAATCTCACAATCTGTACCAATCTGCACATTATATTCGTTTAAACTCTGCCGGATAAGTAACCATTCGAGTGTCTGGTCTTTATAAGGGGTGACATGAACTTCGATTCCCTATTAATCTGTATGATATTATGTTCTGTTGTGACTCACCCCACCTCGAGATGAAGGTCTCGGTCTTTGATTCTGTTTCCTCCTCCTCTGCTTACCCACATACTGACTATGCATACTCTGATTTGATATTTGTGATGCGTTTTGAGGTAATGTTGTATCACCTTCTGGGATGCCAATCTCGTTTTGCTTCCGTTAAGTTCTCTAAGGCCTATACAAACTCGTTACTAGACAGTTTGTGTACATCAGGTGGGATTCCAAACGTTTCTGGTATTATGTTTGGATTCGAAGCTATTTTGGGGTTCTCATTTCTTTACGTCTTTGCTTCAGAATACATTTATGATATTCAGTTAACTCCTCACCAGTGTGATCTGTATATACTTCTATTTTTGGGACTGATATTCTTCTCTGATGGGTTCAGTTTGGAGAGGGCTGCCGCATACCATAGCCAGTATCTATCTTCAGTGTTCTTCTCCCTGAATCTAGCATTTACAGATTTAATCTATCTTATTTTCTCTACGTCTGTTTGTTCATCATCTGTCGAGCTAACATCTCTTATTTCTCCCTGTGGATGTCTGTTTTGTCTTGCAGTGGAAAACTCCCTTATTGTTCTTCTTGCGGTACCCATCCCTAACCTAAGTCTGATAATAGCTTGTAGAATATCTCAGTAGCCATGTGTGGAATGCTCCTGCGATTATATTGTGAATTTATTTTGCTTCTGATGGCTGTTTTGTTGTGTAAATATGTGTTGTCTGAGCAATTTAACTCATCTGCAAGTGTAGCCTATTCTGGACAGTTTAGCATCACATTGTTATCAGTGGTTATCATGAACCTGTTAAAAGGAAAGGCTAGTTTCAACTAAAGGTGTTAATCTGTCTACTAAGGATGTTAGGGTAGCAGAGCCAGGATAGATAAATCTGGAAATGGAATCTGGTTTCTTATTTTAGCTTTCTGTTATAGTTTGTTCATAAAGTGTGGATTTCCTTCTATATTCCTGTTTTTGTACATGGTGATATTGGGTGTTGAGTGGTATAAGAGTAGGATGGTTGTTTTTCTGTTTACCTTGGGGATTTTAGTAAGCAAATAAGTGTGGAAATGATAAAATGGACTAGCAACTCCACTCTAGGGTTTCCCATTTCTGCTAGTTTCTTTAGGACAAGGCTGTTCACTGTTCGGTACAGATTAATTGATGTTGTATTTTGATAACCTTTTCGGACCTTTCCTTCATTTTCTGTATACTCTTTCTCTTGAATTAATTCTCTTGCTTACTAACCTTTGTGGGCCATTGAAAGATAATAGGTAGAGAGAGAAAATTAATTAGCAACCCCACATTAGGACCCACTTTTGTTGCTTTTAACTTGTATTATAGTGACTCAGAATTAGGAGATTTAAATTTGTCACCTAGACGACCTTGAGCATTCATGTCCATGCGTACACTACCTGGACAGCCTCCGATTTTTCTTTTACATGTACATGATTTATTTAGGTGGCTTTTGAATTCCTTGTATACAAATCTTTCGAATCATGTTTTGAAGTTCATGTTTATATACGAGTTATTTATACAGTCTCTCCTCTTTTAAAGCTCATGTATATCTTGCTCATCTTGGTGGGCTGGACCTGTTTGGTCCTAGGTAACCCTCGGCCCAAATTTAATTTTGCTTCAGGCCCAGCTCATAAACAGCCAAACGGGCTGGGACAGGTGGCCTTAGAAAGCCCATTAGGTTGTCCCTCTTATTGGGCCCTTAAGGCCCACTTTAGAAAAGCTTTAGGTTTGGGTATCCTCAATGCATACGGGTCCTAGACACGGTCCATTCGAGGAATACCCGTTTCTCATTAAAACTTTCCAAATCATCCCCTAATTTCAGAATAAAATGTACAGTCAACAAAAATCTAATCCATTTGTAAATTCGAACTTTTTCTCATTCAGACATGTCTTAAACCTAGTTTCAAACTCTTTTTTTTAGAAAGCCCAAATCTCCAAAACTGGGCCTGATTCCATCAAGCCCGGCCCACTTCCCTTTCCGGCCCACTTCTCAGTCCAGCCCAAACCACCAACCCGGCCTAATTTAACAGCCCAGTCCGAAGCCCACTCGATTTCGGCCCAAGGCCCAAACTCAAGGCCCAAAACCCGAGACTCAAACCCCAAGGCCCAGACTCGGCCCATAACCCACTTAAACCCAAACCCGAAGCCCAAATCCAGGGCCCAAGGCCTAAATCAAAACCCAAAATCAAGTCAAGTCCAACCAAAACCCAATCTCGGCCCAAACCAAACCGGCCCATCAGCCCACCTCGGCCCAAACCCCAATCTCGGCCCAAACCAAACCGGCCCATCAGCCCACCTCGGCCCAAACCCCAATCTCGGCCCAAACCAAACCGGCCCATCAGCCCACCTCGGCCCAAACCCAATCTCGGCCCAAACCAAACCGGCCCATCAGCCCACCTCGGCCCAAACCAAACTCGGCCCACAATCCAAGCCCAATTCCCTTGGCCCAAACCAAACTCGGCCCACAATCCAAGCCCAATACCCTCGACCCAAAGCCCAACAAGGCCCAAGGCCCAACAAGGCCCCAAGGCCCAAACCGACTAAATGCCCGTTCCTTAGCCCATTATCCAAACCCAAGCCCAAAGCCCAAACTCGGCCCAGTTTGGCCCGAGCCCAAAACCCAAACCCGAAGCATGGCCCACTACTCCTCAAAGTCGGCCCATCACCCAATTTGGCCCAAACGCCCACACTTGACCCAACACAACCTCGGCCCAAAGCCCAACAAGGCCCAAAGCCCAACAAGGCCCCAAGGCCCAAACCGACCAAATGCCCACTCCTTGGCCCATTATCCAAACCCAAGCCCAAAGCCCAAACTCGGCCCAGTTTGGCCCGAGCCCAAAACCCAAACCCGAAGCATGGCCCACTACTCCTCAAAGTCGGCCCATTACCCAATTTGGCCCAAACGCCCACACTTGACCCAAACACAACCTCGGCCCAAAAGCCCAAACCCGAAGCCCAAACCCGAAGCCCAAACCCGAAGCCCAAACCCCGAAGCCCAAACCCCGAAGCCCAAACCCCGAAGCCCAAACCCCGAAGCCCAAACCCAAGGCCTAAAACCCGAAGCCCAAACCCATGGCCCAAAACCAAGAAAGCCCAAAACCATAAAAGACCCATGTCTCAAATAAGGCCCAAGTCCACAAAGCCTAAGTTCACAAAAATTAAGTTAAAAACCTTGAACCAAAGGTTGACCTTTGACCAAAAACCTTGACCTTTGACCAAAAACCTTGACCTTTGACCAAAAACCTTGACCTTTGACCAAAAACCTTGACCTTTGACCAAAAACCTTGACCTTTGACCAAAAACCTTGACCTTTGACCAAAAACCTTGACCTTTGACCAAAAACCTTGACCTTTGACCAAAAACCTTGACCTTTGACCAAAAACCTTGACCTTTGACCAAAAACCTTGACTTTGACCCAAAAACTTTGTCCTTGACCAAAAAAGTGTTGACCTTGACCCAAAACGTTGACCTTGACCTTGACCCAACTTGGACTCAACCCGAGCTCAATCTAGTTCAAGCCTAAACCTCAATCCAAACCGAACTCGAACCTCAATCCAATCCAAACTCGACCTCAACCCAATCCAATTCAAATCCAATTCGTTTTCAATCTCAGTTCAATTTTGACGCATTCACTTCAAACCCGACTTGTAAATTCCATTCAAAATCCAAAAATCCAGAGAATCCTCCTTCTCGAATTTCAAACAGTCTTTTTATTCAAAGTTCACCAAGTTTTCAAAGAAACCATTTTGTAGGATTTTAAAGGAAAAACTCTTCTCACAGAAAACTCTTCTCTATTGCAGAAAGTTCTTCTCACATATACAGAAAGTTTTCTCCTAAAACGTTTCTCAAAATCAGTGTTTCTTCATCGAGAATTCCGAACAACTTTCAAAGTTTTCTAACTTGGTTTTCAAATCCCAATAATTTGTTTTCGGGGAGCAGAAATGTCTAACCCCTTCAAAACATTTTCTTCCTGGTTAGACATTGCTTGTTTCTCTTCCAAATTAAAAATCCGAGGCGGGGCACTGGGGTCATAACCTCCCTAGTCGCAGTCTGGATCTCTTTAGGCGGGGCATTAGGGTGACAAACCTCCCCTAACTGCAGCCTAGATTTTACAAGGCGGGGTGCTCGGGAAGTAACGACCTTCCTAGTTGCAGCCGGGATTTTAGAATCGTCTAACTCCCTTCCGCTCGATTTCAATGTTTTTGGTTTTTAATGTTTTAAAACCCGGGAGTTAGAGACGTTATTAGGGTTTGACCGAGAACATCTCATTCATGGTGTTTCTCTGAACCCTATTTTTCGACATAAATTCATTGCCCCATCTTTCGAGCCTTGGCACTTACCATCAATTAAGTGTCATGTTCGAGGGGGTACATAGGGTAATCCCTCGGGATTATCCGCCCTTTCACAACAAAAAATGATTTTCCAGTTTTAAAAACCTTTAAAGAGAGACAATTCCGAATAAACCAATCCAACATTTCCATTAGAGCTCTAGGACCCATAAAAACTTCTTAATCCTCCTCTGAACCAACCCTAAGTCACCTAGGACCTCCAATTCTTGAAGACTCTTAGAAGCCTGAAACATCTTCGAAACCTGAATACACCAACTGACCCGAATACCCCTTAACCCCACAACACGACTAGAACACCTCCCAAACACTCAAACCTTCTTTGGCTCCCACAAAAATTCAATCCGTCATACTCCAAGTCTTGTACATACACTCAACCTCAAGCTTTTTTCTCAAATCTTCATTCTATTCACCATTCCTCTTCTTGGCGCTAGCTTGGCAGAAAAGCTCGCCTCATCCACTCTCTCTCTCTCCCTCCCGTCCTACTCCTACCCTTGGCTTTTGAGTGAATCTCTTTAATAAGGTTTTGAAAGAAGGTAATCCCGACAATTGGAGACCGGTTTCCTCGGGCACCAATCCGAAGTCGTGGTCGTTGCCACTTCTAAGGGGTGTAACCCAGTGCGAACCCACAATAGAATCTCTGCAAATGACCAGATAAGTCCTATCCATAGGCAATAATCTCAGAGTCAATTAACGGTTCTTAGAACCCTTCTCCTCCCTTCCTAGTTCCTTAGGTCAAACTAGGTGGCGACTCTAGTCAAATCCGCCTTATAGAGGCATCAGTCCGCGTGGGGCCCATCGAGAGCGGGTGTAGTGTTCACTTACACTCCCCTTATGCTTTCTGGGAAAGACGGACGATTCAGTAGGTATTTGAGGGTTGCCAGAATAACGGGTTTCCATCCTCCACAGAATGGCGATTTCTAGGATCTAGGCTTTTAGTCAGGCCATATTTAGATAGACCCCCCCTCATACCGAAAAATCACCCTCCACAGGTGCCATGGAGTTCCACCATTGAAGGAGCTTGAGCTTGTATTTTTACATATTGTTAC
This sequence comes from Limonium bicolor, assembly GCA_023374045.1. Classification (NCBI taxonomy): domain Eukaryota; kingdom Viridiplantae; phylum Streptophyta; class Magnoliopsida; order Caryophyllales; family Plumbaginaceae; genus Limonium; species Limonium bicolor. The sequence continues at coordinate 136,015,954 of CM041779.1, read as the reverse complement.
TCTCCCTTGCTTCTAGGTAAGGAATCTCAAATAAAAACTTCATTTCCTTCATGTTTTGTTGTGACCGAAAATACATATTGAAGGAGCTCTTTGTGTGACCTTGTTCTAGCTTCATTCCAACTCTTCATGGACTAGGTGGAGTCCTCTCTTGCTAGATATTCAAACTCTCTTCAAAGAGCAAGGTAAAACAACTACATTAATGTTTTGAAACAATGTAAAATTAGGGTTTACAATGAGATGGAGCTTATAGCTTGAATACTCATTATAATGTTTGTATATTGTTTAGAACTTGTCAAAGAATCAAATACCCTACCGGTTTTTAAAGGAAACAAGAAAGAAGTTATTTGGGAAAAGAGGTAAATCTACTAACCTAATGTTGTTTAAATGCCTTAGGAGAAATGAGCTTACAATGCTTGTTGAAATTACCTAAAGAGCAAATGGTGAATGACTTAGTAAAGTGTTCTCAGAGCTTAGTAAAAGGCATATGTGTTGTTGAGTGTATTTGCAGGTTAAAGGCAAATATATTGTGGAAATTCATGTTTATGATTTATGCATCTTAAGGGCCTAAGAGCCATGTCATTTAAGGGCCTAAGTGCCATGCAATTTAAATTATGCACTATATTGTGATGTAGTGCTTTGTGAGTGGAGTTTGTGTATAATAAGTGCTTGATGGATTTTTAGTGTTCTTTGTTGTTGTGGTAAAACAATGTGTTTTGGTTTAGTAATGTTCTAGGAGAACCTATGTCGAAATTTAGGTAGTAAATGAGTTTGATAAGTTAAGGAGTATTTAGAATGGTTAAGTGTTGTTCTTGTGTGAGAACATGCATTAAGTTAATTTAGGATGTAACAAAGATTTGGGCATGAGCTTGAGGTTTTGTATGTACCAAAGTCATTTTTGGACTTAGGTAAAGACTTAGGCAAACTTTGGTAAATAAGGAGAAAGTGTAACTTGGAAAAGAACTTCAAGAATGACATAAGGAGCTAGTTGTGAGAAATAATGCTTGGGAGATGATGTTAAAATAAGGAGAAAGCATTGGGATAGTAGTTATCATAGGTATGAAATACCATTGGGGAAAACTAAGGAGAAAATAACATAAGTGTTAAGGAATTTTACAAGGAAATAAGTAAAGGCTTAAGGAATTAGAAAATGAGTTTCATAGATGTTGTATGTGGATATAAGGGTACCAAATGTTGTTAGGAAGCATTAAGAGGCCTTGGGAGAAGTTTGGTGAAGATTTGACAAAGTTTGGATAAGTTTAGAGGACGTCCGACCCAGGGGTCCGACCCAGTTTTGGGTCGGACAGCCTCTGTTAGACGTTAGGGAAGTGTTCTGTAATGGTCCGACCCAAAAGGGTGGGTCGGAATGGGTCGGACGGTCATATTTCAAAGGAGGAAAATGTTTCTGGAATGGTCCGACCCAGTCGAGTGAGTCGGACGTGGGTCGGACGGGCATGTTTGTAAGGCGGTGAATGTTCTGTAATGGTCCGACCCAGAAGGGTGGGTCGGACATGGGTCGGACGTGTATGTTCTGAGGTCGATGAAATTCTCTGTAATGGTCCGACCCAGTCGAGTGAGTCGGACGTGGGTCGGACATGTCTCTGGAATGGTCCGACCCAGAAGTTTGGGTCGGACATGGGTCGGACAAGGTGAGGTTCTTCAGACCCGAAAACCACTGGAAGGGTCCGACCCAGTTGTGGGTCGGACGGTGGGTCGGACATGCAAAATTTAAAAAAAAAAAGAAAAAAATGTGACTTATGGAGTTATCCCTAGGGTGTATGATGAAGGTAACCTAGGGTAAGTTAGACATTAAACATGTCAAATAATTATGTTAAACACTTAGTAAATTTGGAGGTTAAGTAAGTTAATTAACCGACGTTCTTGAATCATGTATAGGAGTGACCTACGGTGGAAACAAATCAAGGCAAGGACCAAGGTATGGTTTTCTTGCAGTCTGTTGCCTACCGGTTCACACCGGCTTGTGTGTTGTGTGTTTTTCTGTGTGTTTATGACGTTATAAGATCTAAACATGTAATGAGTTTACAGTTGTTCATATAATTGTGATGTTATGATGTGACTCATTTCCCTTGTGTGTCTAACATGACTTACCACCTATTGTGTGTTGGTTGTTAAGTTCCACTATGAACTTCTAACAGGTGTTAACTGGGAAGTGAGGAATCCGGTTGTCCGGTCATGCATGCAAGTTAAGAGTAGATATCTGAATCAGATTCGACTCTTATGTTGTTAAGATTGTTCTCCTTAAATTGGCGTTCGATCTCCCGCTAGCTTCTTCCAAAGCTTACCTATTCTGACTTATGATCGGTTTAGTGGGAACATGTGTTTGTGTGGTGTGTTCGGGTCACTAAATCCGAACCATCTGTGACTTAAGTTACTCGTTCGTCTAACAGAACGGTAATGAGTGTGTTTAAACGAGCTTAGCATGAGAGTGAATCACTCTCTAGGCTCTTGTGTTATTTGACCCTTGTGGTTTGTTATTGTGGAACGAAGATCCACTGTGTATGTGTTGTTGCGCTGTGCACTACTGTTGCTATGCCACATGTTATGTTATGTTATGTATATAAATGAATGCCATGTTATCATGACAATTAGTTGCGCGTATCCCGGTAGCCGATGGGCTGCGCGTTAGCCATACCAGCCAAGGGTTGCTGACCCCTCGGGGGATCCATATTTCTTTTTCTACAGGATGAGGATCGAAGAAGCGGAGTGGCTCTAGATCCTAGGATGTGATTTACTTTTGTATACTTTTGGGATGATGGCCCGGGATGCGCCTGTGCTCCCGTGGCGTTGTATATTTGGTTGTTGCAGTTTTACAGTGATGTTTAACAGTGAAGGAAGTATGTAATACTCGGTATTGTATATGATGTATTTATGGTTTAGTTTTTATGCTCGGGAGTCTGATCATCAGACCGGTACAATTGTATTTATTCTGCCTTGTCAACCACGTGGGTGGTTGGCGGCGTTGTAGCACCGAAGCGTTAGTTACTGTTTAGTTATTCTTTCCGCTGCGATTTCATTTAGTGTTATGTGCGTAGTAGGGGTGTTACAAAAAGTGGTATCAGAGCGAAGTATCGCTCTAATGACTAGAATACCGAGCTTAGGAATATACCGAGTTAGGAAACCTAACTACAGTTACTTCAGTGAACATTATGGAAAGGTTAACCACTAAGTGTGGATATACCTTATTGTCGGGAAGCGTTACAACCGTTGGACCGATAAGTGTGAAAGCATATTGCTAATGAATATTCATGTGAATACAGATGGCAGGTAGACCGCGCGGTAGAGGCCGCGGAAGTGGTACTAGTGATGCGGGTGACCAGGGCGAGAACACTACGGCTCAGGTTATGGCTGAGGCTGTAGCAGCCGCTGTGGCCCAGATGGTACCCCAGCTTGTAGCTGCGATACAGCAGGGGCAGATACCCGGAGGAGTTCAACCACACCGTCACCGCCACGAGAGACCAACTGGGTCAAGGCATTGGCAGACTTGAGACCCCCTTCATTCATGGGGAGACCGACCCACGTAAGCTGGAGGCGTACATCTCCGAGTTGGAGACCGCCTACGAGACCTTGGCTGTACCTGCAGAGGCTAAGGTCCGTCTTGCCGCTACCTGAAGGGTTCGGCACAGAACTGGTGGAAGCTTGTGAGAGAGGACCGGATGGCGGATCCTCAGTTTGGATGGAGGGAGTACACGGCTTCTGCTGCGAGCCAAATACTACCCTGTGCACGTTCAAGAGGCCAAGCGCCTTGAGCTGGATAGTCTGAGGCAGGGGGACAAGGTGTCGGTTGATGAGTATTACACTGCCTTCACCGGCCTTGTCCACCTGTTACCAGACCTGGGATACTCGAACCGGGTGCTGGTAAACCGTTTCTATAACGGTCTCAGCCACCGTCTTCGCTATGGGATGGGGCCAGCTGAATATACTACCTTGCAGGTAATTTAAATAAAGAGTGATGTGAATATGTGTAGTCTACAAGTGAGTATTGATGTGAGTTTGTGAGTATGTATTGCGGGGCATGACTGATCATCCTCAATTCAGGAGTGCTATCATGCCGCTGCTAAGGTGGAGATCACCGTCCGTCTGAGGGACGAGGAGAATGCGCACAAGCGCAAGGCCACGAGCGAGGGCCAGAGTTCGCAGGGGTACGGGGGAGGAAAGAAGAAGAAGAAACCTTATCCCCAGCCCCAGAAGAGTCAGCACCAGGGTGACAAGGGCCAAGCCCAAACCACCACAGCTGAGGAGCCACTGAAGCTCACATATGCTTATGCGGCGAAGCCCCTACGCTCTTACCCACCTAAGGGTAATTATTTAATCTTGTGTGATAAGTGAAGTGTATGTTGATAAGTTGTGAAAAAGTACTGAATGTGTATTGTGATAGCAGCTAGCACGGGCTCTGGACCGGAGCGCCACTATTACTGTAAGTGGTGCAATGGAGACCAGCCCGCAAAGACTGCAAGGGAAATGAGGTGCAGTGTCGCTACTGCGAGAAGTGGGGTCACCGTGACCACGAGTGTTACCGGAACCCCAACAGCAGAGTTAACAAGCCCAGAGGGCAGTGGAAGAGTAAGGCCACAGCAGCTATTGATGGCCCCTACGACGGCTAACCAGCCACCCACGGATCAGAGGCACACTGATTCCCAGAAGGGGAAGGGGTCGGGACCTAGCAAGGCCGCCCTGATGTGGTGGACCGGTCTGAGGCGCCAGGGCCCTCTTCTAGACCAGTACCGCCTAAACTGTTGAATGTAATAAGTGATTGCATACCGCATTTTGCTTGTGTGTATTAGTGAGTCCAAGTGTATTATCATGTGAGTAAGGAGTTAAAGTATAGTGTGGAAGACACCTAATTAGATAATTCTAAACTTAAAGGAACCTTCAATATATGTTATCCAATCCCACCCACACCAAACCCTGAATGACCACCATCGACATCACCGACTTTCCAATAGAGCAATGTCAGGTTATCCAGCCAGGTATGATACTTCTAAACGGATACCTGACACCGGAAGCACAAATCCATGTCATCAGACGATGCGACGAACTTGGAGCTAAACCTGGGGTTTCTACACACCTGAATATCCGAACGGATCAAGAATGCAATTGAAGATGATGTGCATGGGTAAGGACTGGAACCTTACACCAAGTCATATCAAGAAGTGCGAGCTGAAGATGGAGCAATAGTACCAAGTATACCTGAGGAGTTCCGTGCGGTCGTTAACCACGCCGTGGGAATTGCTCAACAAGTTGAAACGGATTCAATTCCAAATGTGGAAGCAGATTTGTGTATTGTGAACTTCTACCAGAAAGGTGGACGGTTAGGTTTACACCAAGATAAGGACGAGTCACCCGAGTCTCTAAGTAAGGGAGTACCCGTGGTGTCTTGGTCCATTGGTGATACCGCAGTATTTGTGTATGGCGAGCAGAAGCGTGCTAATCTCGCAAGGAAGTTAATACTAAAGTCAGGAGATGTGTTAATCATGGGTGGGCAGTCAAGGATGCTATATCATGGCATCAGGAAGATCAAACTGAATACCGCATCGTCGGCAGTGATCAATGCCACACACATGAAACCCGGACGTTTGAATTTGACCTTCAGACAATTCTAAAGCCTTGTATACTTTGTAATGTGTTAAGCCAGTATATGTTAAGAGAGTTACGTATGTCTTAAATTGTATCAACCATGTAAACCAACAATGTTGTAAAGAGGAAGTGTTAATGAATAAAGTGGAGTTATTGAAGTATATCAACTGTGTTGTTACCCAGTACTTATTAGTTTGCCAATGAATTAGGCTGTGCACTCGGAACGGGAGGTACACTGAGTGTCTGCAATGAGGCAGAAGCCGGCAAGAGCGGCACAATCCTCACCGGTACCTTTCCAGTGAATGGCGTGGATGCATCGATCTTGTTCAACTCTGGAGCCTCACACACATTTGTTTCGCTATCTTTTGCGAAGAGGTTGGGGTTAGATGGAGAGGAGATGCCAGACTTCTTGGTCACTCTCCCATCGAAAGAGCGGATCAGGTGTACCCGCTACCACCGAGATGTCATTGTATGAATCAGAGGTGAAGAGTTCCCGATCGACCTGATAGAGTTCGACGGACTTGGATTTGATGTGATTGTCGGGATGAACTGGTTGGAGCGTACAAGGGCAGAATCCTGTGTGCCGAGCATCGACTGCTTCTTCGGAGTCCATCTGGGTTACCATATCATACCGCCAGAGGCCCAGGGAGCCTTCGACTCAGATCATCACCGCCATGGCCATGTATCGTGAGTTACGACGAGGGAGTGATGTATACCTCTGCTATGTCCAGGACATAGAGAGAGACCCTGAGTTTAGCCCAGATGTGCCGGTAGTGTCGGAGTTTCCTGATGTATTTCCTAAGGAACTGCCTGGCATGCCGCCAGCACGAGAGGTTGAGTTTGAGATCGACTTAGTTCCGGGCACTGGACCCATTGCGAAAGCACCTTATCGTATGGCTCCAGCAGAGATGACAGAGCTCAAGGAGCAGCTGAGAGACCTACTCGACAAGGGCTTTATCCGCCCTAGTGTTTCACCATGGGGAGCGCCGGTCCTCTTCGTGAAGAAAAGGACGGTAGCCTCCGCCTGTGTATTGATTATCGAGAGCTGAATGTTGTTACGGTGAAGAACCGTTACCCTTTACCACGCATCGACGATCTATTTGATCAGCTGAGGGGAGCATCAGTATTCTCCAAGATAGACCTACGTTCCGGATACCATCAGATTGCCATCCGTGATAGTGATATCGAAAAGACAGCTTTCAGAACTAGGTATGGGCATTATGAGTTCACAGTTATGCCGTTTGGCTTATCAAATGCACCAGCTAAGTTCATGGACTTAATGAACCGCTTGTTCCAAGACCAGTTGGACAAGTCTGTGGTAGTCTTCATCGACGACATTCTTGTGTATTCGAAATCAAGAGGTGAGCACGAAAGCCACCTGAGAAAAGTGTTACAAACATTGAGGAGGAATCAGTTGTATGCAAAGTTTTCGAAATGTGAATTTTGTTGAACCAAGTATCCTTCCTTGGACATGTGATTTCTGAGGCCGGGATCGCTGTTGATCCGGCAAAGATAGATGCAGTGCGCACCTGGCCTAGGCCGAAGACAGTCACTGATATCAGGACTTCCTCGGTCTGGCAGGTTATTATAGGAGGTTTGTGAAGGACTTCTCCAGTGTCTCGAAGCCGATGACTTCCTTAATGAAGAAGGATGCACCATTCGAGTGGACAGTCGACTGTGAGAGTTCTTTCACGAGTCTCAAGGATGCTCTGACATCTGCACCAGTCCTGACTATACCAGACGGTCCAGATGGTTTTGAGGTCTACTGCGACGCATCAGGCAGAGGTATGGGTTGTGTATTGATGCAGCACGGGAAGGTCGTAGCATACGCCCTCCCGTCAGCTGAAGAAGCATGAGGAGAACTACCCTACCCACGACTTAGAATTGGGTGCCATTGTCTTCGCATTGAAGATATGGCGACATTATTTGTATGGGGTAAGTGTGACGATTTATTCTGACCACAAAAGCTTAAAGTACTTGTTCACTCAGAAAGAGTTGAACATGAGGCAAAGAAGGTGGGTTGAATTTCTGAATGACTACGATATTAATCTGCAATACAAAGAGGGTAAGGCAAATGTGGTAGCTGACGCACTGAGTCGCCGAGCACACTCTCTCCATTCGCTAGTCTCTCATACTGGCTTGGTTGAAGAGGTGCGGAGTGCTCAGATGACGGATCAGTACATGCTGGAAGATAAGATGAAGGCGAAGTACCCATCATTGTTTACTTCTTAGTTCTTATGTGTATAGGGTACGGGGCGTACCCCTTTTCAAGGGGGGTAGAGCCGTTTCGGTTGTGTGTACGACGTGTATTTGAATGCATCGTCTATGTTATGTTGTTATGTTACAGACCGTTGTGTCTGAATGATGTGGATAATGTTGTATGGACCTTGTGTCCAATGTTATGTACCCAATGTTATGTTGTATGGACCTTGTGTCCAATGTTATGTAAGTGTGTTGTTAATGATGTATAGAAGTATTGTTTATAAGTATCCCGTGTTCTAACATTTAGGATATGTGGAAGTATGAACTTTGAGGGCAAAGTTCTTTTAAGGGGGGTAGATTGAAATACCCCAAACCTTAATATATTGTTTAAACACTTAAATATGGTGTATTAATACTAAAAAGAGTCTTAGAAACATTAGTAAACAATTTAAACAAAAGAAAACACAAAATGTGCTTTAAAGTCAATAAGAGCCAAAATGTGCTCTAAGCTTGGGATAAACTTGGTTAAGACCTAATGAACTTACCAAGACCTCATTTATACACTAATGAACATATTAAACCAAATACCAAAGAAAACCAAGCTTGAAAACGAGTTTAAACACAAAATGTGCTTTAAGGAGTCTTAAAGCACATTTTTGAAAAATTGTCTTGTAAATGAGTTTTGAGTGGCTAGATGTCCATCATTACTCTTAAATATATATGTGTACTATATAATATCACATTTGGATGTCTATATCAATGGGAAATCAAAAATTTCACTTCTATGTGCCTTGTTTTCATGAATAGTGATTTTTATAAGCTATTTTATAACATATGTTTATTAAGTAATTAAATTGACAAACAAAGACTAAAGTACCCTCATATTAATATAGGGGGCCGGTTTTCTTAAGTGTGGTGACTCACCACTCACTTGTTATTTTGTTAGACAAATAAAGATGACTAATTAAACTTACTTTTACTTTATTACTACAAATATCTTCAAAAAAGTAATTCAATCTCACTTTCTCATTTCCTTCCTTGTTCACACGGCTCCACACTCTCTCCAACCTCTCTTCTTCCTTCTCTCTCCACGGTAATACCACACCACCTCCATTAAACCTCTTATTTGATCTCTTGTAAAATCTAGCTCACTTGTTCAAATCAAAAACAAACACCACCAATCTCTTCCTCTCATCAAGCTCTTCATTTCTATCTTCTTAAAATTCCAAGACCACCATTTCGGTGCCATGGAGTTCCACCATTGAAGGAGCTTGAGCTTGTATTTTTACATATTGTTACTCTCCCTTGCTTCTAGGTAAGGAATCTCAAATAAAAACTTCATTTCCTTCATGTTTTGTTGTGACCGAAAATACATATTGAAGGAGCTCTTTGTGTGACCTTGTTCTAGCTTCATTCCAACTCTTCATGGACTAGGTGGAGTCCTCTCTTGCTAGATATTCAAACTCTCTTCAAAGAGCAAGGTAAAACAACTACATTAATGTTTTGAAACAATGTAAAATTAGGGTTTACAATGAGATGGAGCTTATAGCTTGAATACTCATTATAATGTTTGTATATTGTTTAGAACTTGTCAAAGAATCAAATACCCTACCGGTTTTTAAAGGAAACAAGAAAGAAGTTATTTGGGAAAAGAGGTAAATCTACTAACCTAATGTTGTTTAAATGCCTTAGGAGAAATGAGCTTACAATGCTTGTTGAAATTACCTAAAGAGCAAATGGTGAATGACTTAGTAAAGTGTTCTCAAGAGCTTAGTAAAAGGCATATGTGTTGTTGAGTGTATTTGCAGGTTAAAGGCAATATATTGTGGAAATTCAGTGTTTATGATTTATGCATCTTAAGGGCCTAAGAGCCATGTCATTTAAGGGCCTAAGTGCCATGCAATTTAAATTATGCACTATATTGTGATGTAGTGCTTTGTGAGTGGAGTTTGTGTATAATAAGTGCTTGATGGATTTTTAGTGTTCTTGGTTGTTGTTGGTAAAAACAATGTGTTTTTGGTTTAGTAATGTTCTAGGAGAACCTATGTCGAAATTTAGGTAATAAATGAGTTTGATAAGTTAAAGGAGTATTTAGAATGGTTAAGTGTTGTTCTTGTGTGAGAACATGCATTAAGGTAATTTAGGATGTAACAAGGATTTGGGCATGAGCTTGAGGTTTTAGTATGTACCAAAGTCATTTTTGGACTTAGGTAAAGACTTAGGCAAACTTTGGTAAATAAGGAGAAAGTGTAAACTTGGAAAAGAACTTCAAGAATGACATAAGGAGCTAGTTGTGAGAAATAATGCTTGGGAGATGATGTTAAAATAAGAAGAAAGCATTTGGGATAGTAGTTATCATAGGTATGAATACCATTGGGGAAAACTAAGGAGAAAATAACATAAGTGTTAAGGAATTTTACAAGGAAATAAGTAAAGGCTTAAGGAATTAGAAAATGAGTTTCATAGATGTTGTATGTGGATATAAGGGTACCAAATGTTGTTAGGAAGCATTAAGAGGCCTTGGGAGAAGTTTGGTGAAGATTTGACAAAGTTTGGATAAGTTTAGAGGACGTCCGACCCAGGGGTCCGACCCAGTTTTGGGTCGGACAGCCTCTGTTAGACGTTAGGGAAGTGTTCTGTAATGGTCCGACCCAAAAGGGTGGGTCGGACATGGGTCGGACGGTCATATTTCAAAGGAGGAAAATGTTTCTGGAATGGTCCGACCCAGTCGAGTGAGTCGGACGTGGGTCGGACGGGCATGTTTGTAAGGCGGGAAATGTTCTGTAATGGTCCGACCCAGAAGGGTGGGTCGGACATGGGTCGGACATGTATGTTCAGAGGTCGATGAAATTCTCTGTAATGGTCCGACCCAGTCGAGTGAGTCGAACGTGGGTCGGACATGTCTCTGGAATGGTCCGACCCAGAAGTTTGGGTCGGACATGGGTCGGACAAGGTGAGGTTCTTCAGACCCGAAAACCACTGGAAGGGTCCGACCCAGTTGTGGGTCGGACGGTGGGTCGGACATGCCAAAATTTAAAAAAAAAAAAGAAAAAAAGTGACTTATGTAGTTATCCCTAGGGTGTATAATGAAGGTAACCTAGGGTAAGTTAGACATTAAACATGTCAAATAATTATGTTAAACACTTAGTAAATTTGGAGGTTAAGTAAGTTAATTAACCGACGTTCTTGAATCATGTATAGGAGTGACCTACGGTGGAAACAAATCAAGGCAAGGACCAAGGTATGGTTTTCTTGCAGTCTGTTGCCTACCGGTTCACACCGGCTTGTGTGTTGTATGTTTTTCTGTGTGTTTATGACGTTATAAGATCTAAACATGTAATGAGTTTACAGTTGTTCATATAATTGTGATGTTATGATGTGACTCATTTCCCTTGTGTGTGTCTAACATGACTTACCACCTATTGTGTGTTGGTTGTTAAGTTCCACTATGAACTTCTAACAGGTGTTAACTGGGAAGTGAGGAATCCGGTTGTCCGGTCATGCATGCAAGTTAAGAGTAGATATCTGAATCAGATTCGACTCTTATGTTGTTAAGATTGTTCTCCTTAAATTGGCGTTCGATCTCCCGCTAGCTTCTTCCAAAGCTTACATATTCTTACTTATGATCAGTTTAGTGGGAACATGTGTTTGTGTGGTGTGTTTGGGTCACTAAATCCGAACCATCTGTGACTTAAGTTACTCGTTCGTCTAACAGAACGGTAATGAGTGTGTTTAACGAGCTTAGCATGAGAGTGAATCACTCTCTAGGCTCTTGTGTTATTTGACCCTTGTGGTTTGTTATTGTGGAACGAAGATCCACTGTGTATGTGTTGTTGCGCTGTGCACTACTGTTGCTATGCCACATGTTATGTTATGTATGTATATAAATGAATGCCATGTTATCATGACAATTAGTTGCGCGTATCCCGGTAGCCGATGGGCTGCGCGTTAGCCATACCAGCCAAGGGTTGCTGACCCCCTCGGGGGATCCATATTTCTTTTTCTACAGGATGAGGATCGAAGAAGCGGAGTGGCTCTAGATCCTAGGATGTGATTTACTTTTGTATACTTTTGGGATGATGGCCCGGGATGCGCCTGTGCTCCCGTGGCGTTGTATATTTGGTTGTTGCAGTTTTACAGTGATGTTTAACAGTGAAGGAAGTATGTAATACTCGGTATTGTATATGATGTATTTATGGTTTAGTTTTATGCTCGGGAGTCTGATCATCAGACCGGTACAATTGTATTTATTCTGCCTTGTCAACCACGTGGGTGGTTGGCGGCGTTGTAGCACCGAAGCGTTAGTTACTGTTTAGTTATTCTTTCCGCTGCGATTTCATTTAGTGTTATGTGCGTAGTAGGGGTGTTACACAAGCATATATTACATTTCATCCTTTTGTTCCATCCTAATTAGTGCGCCAGCTAGCACTGGATGTTTTTAGATTTTTTTCATTAATTTCTACACTTAATTCATCTAAATTATTGTATGCTTAAAAATGGGTTGGGTGGGTTGGGTTAGGGTTGAAGGATTTTAAATGGGTTGGGTTAGGGTCATGATTTTCTGACCCATCCGTTTTTTGGTTGGATTGGGTTGGTGATATTTTAAATGGGTTGGGTTAGGGTTGATATCAACCCGACCCAACGACCCAAATTGCCAGGTCTAACCGGAAGCAACTAACATTGCCTCCACATATCGTATCATTTAAAGAAAATAATGTAGTCACCTCCACAAACTATTGAGGTCAGCTTTTAGTGGCAAATTGAGGGAAACTTTTAATTTGCTTGTATCATTCTATTGAGGCAATATTAACACCATGGACATTACATGTAATGATATTCACACGTTGTAACTAGGTAATAGTTTTCAAAATGTCTTTTTGCTTCAATTATAAAATTAAGTTAGAATCATGCTTGTTGCATCCGTATATGTTAAAAGATGAGAGAAAAAAAATTAAAATTGAAGAGAGGAAAACACTTTAAAGACATTCTAATTGTAATGTGAGTGTATACATATATTGCAAAATTAAAGTATAGGAGATTCTACAAGAGTCCAGCCGTAGTGAAAAGGGAAACAAGACGAGGAAGGAAAGAAACCCATTTGAAACAAACTAAAAGGCTAAAACAGAGCAACGGGAGGCAAGAAATAACAAACTTGAATAATTTAAAAATGATGTCATTTGATACAAAAATGAATTAACTAGTTAACGACGTTGGTCCAATAAGCAGAAAAAGTATCTTCCAAGAGTTTTCGGCCAGTGTACCATCTAATTATAAATAGCCTTGTAACTTTTCTAAGATAATACAACCAAAACCTTGTAATTAAGAAAAGTAATCATATTTTCATCCCCTCATCAAATATTTTATGGGAGCGGGTCTCCGACACAAGCAAGCCGGATCCTCCCGATCAAGACCTTGGCCCCAAAAATACCAAGTCCTCTACTGTCCAGCTAGATTGAGTCGGATCACACCATCTAGGACCCCGACCAAACTCCCTTTGCGCATCATCCTGGCTCTGGTACCATAAAGACACTCATGACTTCCCAAGCACGCCGCACCATGTTATCCCATCAATTTCATCGGACAGTTTATCGCCTCAAACCATGAACCTCTTATAGCGTTCTCCATTAATGCCCAATGTGTCCTTCACCAGACACAAATAAGCACATACAAACAGAGAGAACTTCCTCCTTGGTAAAGCTTCCTCTAGATGATACATCGCTACTCCCCATAGGGGTACCCTACATCACCAAGTAGGCTAGATGGTTGGTAACCTTCTCGAAAAGCAAGCCATCTCATCGATCTCCTCCTTATAAGTAGTAGTCTCTTCTCGTTTAGTAGGGGTTGACACATTGATGATTCACAACAATACACTTACACTTGTACTCTCACTCTCTTCACTTGTATTCTTTCAATCCTACTAAGAACCTTTATTTGCCCAACTTGTTATCTATATGTTAGAATTAGTTGGTTGCTCTGAATCTATCGATATTAGGGCTTGAGATAGATCCTAGGTAACCAATTATTCAGGCATTAACGTGGGTCTCTATCAACATGAGGGTTTTCTGAGACAGAAACCTAAATCGTGAGAGCTAAATCAATGTAATTTATGATCAGTGGTTTTGAGATAGAGTTCATTGCTGCTTAAGGGAACTTGTGCATAATGCTACTTAATGAGGTTAACCTTAACTGGTTGTGAAGGTTAAAATTAACTAAGTAAGAATTGGCTCATGTTGGGTTTAGAGAGTCATTATCTATTATGCCATATTTGTTTAGATTAACTGTTTCTGTTGTTTAGCTACGAGTTCAAGAGTTGACAATTGGAGGAAAAGGGAGGATGGGTGTAAAGATCCATCTCGGGCTACATGTATCCTAGTTTAGTTAGTTTAGTTTAATTTATTGTTTTCCTTTATTTTCCCTTAACCAAACCAAAACCCAAAACCCCCCAATTTACATTTATGCTCTTTTATTTACATTTTTGCACATTCACTAAGGTTATAATTGATTAGATAGTTACAAAATCTCTATGGATACGACCCTATTGAGCTACAACGACTGGGTTCACTGCCCATAGTTAGCAAGATAGTTTAATCATTATTTTGCTCAACAACCTGGTTTGTTATAGTTGACCCATATGTATCTTTATAAATCAATTATTTTTTTACTCATATCCCGATGGAAAAGGGGTATCACATACTCCCCCAGACAAAAAATGAGACATACGCTTCTTAAGTCTTATATCCAAGTCCCAAGGACCTCCTCGGTAGGTGTCGGGTAGTCCATCCTGACGTGTTCTTGAGTCCACTCTGACTATTCGTAATACCATATATTGACAATTGTCCAATAACCTAGCTCCCAAACCATCCAGGCTTGAAAACTCGCCTTCTTAAGCCATTCGTCCTCACTTGGGCCTAAAGGTGGAAGACCTTGTTGTTGTAGTTAACCCATATGTATCCTTATAAACCAATCTCTTTACTACTCATATCCAGGTATGCGATAAGGGTATCATAATTCTTCGGTTCATTTTATAATTTGGTTCTACTCGAAAACCAAATTAATGAAATATTGTTTTCGATTTCATTCTCGGTTCCAACCTTTAAAAAATTCGGTTATTCGGTTTTCAGTTATTTTAGCTCTCAAATTGAAATTCGGTTATTTGGTTATAACCGAACAAACACCAAAAACCAAACTTTATTCCTAATTCAATTTTCAGTTAGAACCAAATAGCCAAATACTCAACCCTAGCGATGAGAGACCGGTGAGATGTTTGGATGGGCAAAAAGTCTTTTAATTAGACACCTCTTCAAACTCAGAGACAATCCGAATATTTGTCGTAGCGCCATTAGAAAGGTATGAGTTGAGGCGAAGGAAAGGAGAAATTGAAGAAGAGGACGGAGTAAAGGTTAGAAGCAGGGGTAAACTAGAATGCTGAAGAGTGAAAGATAAAATATAGATAGACTAGATTAGAGAAGAGGCGGGTGAGATATTAGCTTTAGAAAGAGAGGGGAAAATGAGGAGGCTGAGGAGTGCAACACAAGGCAGCCACCTAATCATTGCATGCAATACGGTGGCGAAAGAAGAGAAACAAATGAGAGGTGAAAGGGCACGGACGAATAGAGGATGTACATGTGAAGAAAGGAAAGACACTTCTCCGCCTCAGGGAGTTGAAA
This sequence comes from Limonium bicolor, assembly GCA_023374045.1. Classification (NCBI taxonomy): domain Eukaryota; kingdom Viridiplantae; phylum Streptophyta; class Magnoliopsida; order Caryophyllales; family Plumbaginaceae; genus Limonium; species Limonium bicolor. Next base: position 136,000,493 of record CM041779.1, on the reverse strand, counting down.
CACAACGAGGATAAGTGTTTAAGATTGCATCCATTTCCATACAACCAATTTCTTAAGGAAGGTATGTAACAGAGAAACAATTTCACTAAAGGTGTTAGGATCGGTGAGGATTATATGAGATATAACTTCGCACAAAAATAAAAGAGAGTGATACAAGACGTAACATGGTTAAGCCCAAAGCCTAATCCACGCGAGAAGACGAACACGAAGATCATTAATTTTTTAGGAGGATCTTAAGAGATTTTTCCTAAACTCCAACTAATGCTATTATGTTTCTCTTGTATCTAGAGATGTTGTCTTAAACCATGGAATACAATGCTACTTATTGCCTAGGATGACTCCCCTCACTACCCAATTGGATAACATGTAACATAACTTATAAAGGTTACATAAAGTCAGGTATAATGGATCACTAACACCGCTTAAATAGCCACTTGAAATGGCTAAAAACTCTTCCAAAACTCCTCCTTTATTTATGGAAAACTTTATAAGACTTCATAACTTACCATTTTAATTCTTATGAGCAACTTAACAATCGGAAGATGAAACTTTCCAACTAACTTCATAATGGATTGAGTCATTATCTAAACAAAAGGTATGTTGCAACAAGCATTTATAATTCGTGACGAGACAAGTTGTAGAGTTTTCTGCATGTAGGTGTAGTTGGGCAATGGTTGAGTTAGTTTTAGGTGTCGTTTGAAAATGACTTTTTAGACTTTTATGAGCTTTATGTAAAAAGTAGATATTAGTGTTAGTTTGTGATTGATCCATTTATAAAATTTGGACCCACAATTCTTCACATAGCATAACCATAGTGGTTAACTAGAGTTGTTTAACCAACTTTAATGAAATCGCTGCTTTTGGGGCATTTTTTCGAACAGAAAATTCTGGCTCCACTACCATTACACTTCTCACAAGATGACATTTGGCACTGAATGACTCAACCATTGAGTATGCTCCAATAACTCAACATCTTCGATCTTAGGCAAGGCAATGTCTTCTTCTTTTTTGATAATTAGGGGCACAAGGCCCAAAATGCCAACAGGCAGAACAAAACAAAATTGCAACGTCTTCTAGATTCAGTTTGACTACATACTATTGAAGTTCACCGATCAAGTTCCTGGGTTGGCTCCAATTTAGTTAGATGCATGAACACCAGAGATATATATATTCGAGAGAGAGTCGTTGTCTTAATGGAGCGCGTCAATTTCGATAATGCATATTGATCAACATGGATATGAGGTGGTTGACTAAGGGCATGTGGTATGAATTCCACCCAAAATTGTCAGTAAGAAAATAAAAAGAAGTCTGCAGTGGTGTGGAATCCACTCACTTTCTCTTTCATCGTTGCTTAATGTACGGAAAATGTTTTGATTGGTTAGTACTGCGTCGACTGAAAATATGCTTTTGATTTTAATTAATAGATAAAATATTGCTTGTTTGAGTGAATAGACATACCGGTAAAATAAAAAAGAAATAGTGAGAAAATAAATATAGATGGAGTGCGAAGATTAAAAAACTCCATTATAGATATGAATAAAAATTTATAGAGTTGCTTAGATAATAAAATAATATTTTTAATTACATAAAAACTCTCGGCATAGTGTAATATATACGAATATCAAAACATGTCCTCTTGTTTGGCTACACCTACATCTACATGCGGTGTTGGGTAAAGCAGACACGGAAAAGAAATTCGAGGACTAATATTTATAAGACCGATGCAAGCATGCATCCGACAGATAATTATTTCACAAAAAGAGATATTGAATGGAACCATACCTGCCTACAGCCTACCTTTATCTGAACTGAAGGTGACTGCCGAGATTGAGCGGTTGATCCGAAATTGAACATCTCAAAACTTATAAATAAGGTAATTATATATCAAAGCGCTTTTTGACCGCGCTGAAGAAAAAGAATCACATGGGGCCTATAAAATGGAGGTTTATTTCAAAGTTTGACATGCAAATAAAGTAAACTGATCATCGATTTTCAGCCGAAAATATTAACTCATTTCTTGCCATTCAACCAGCCAACCCCTACTAGCTACTGCATGCCCTTAATCGAATGGCTACTCTGACTAACAAGGATCATCTACTCGCAGGGTGGTGATCTAGGCCCCATTCTTTTGCAAATAGAATAAACCAGCTGATACCTGATATAGGCTGATGACTGATTTTAAATTAGATGATTGTGTAAAAAACCTATATAAGTTGTTCTTTTTGTATTAGAGTTTTGAACTGATAAATCAACTGATAATGTGACTGACAATATTAAACCAACTGATAATGTAACTGGTAATGCGTAAACCAGCTGATTAACTAACTGATAATGCTGTTTTGAATAAGCTTTATAACTAAATGGTATCCGACTCATAATATAATAAAAGAATGAACTGAACCTGATAACCAACTGATAAATCATAAACCAGTTGATTCTGGTGCAAAAGAATGGGGCCCTAGAGGGGCCCCTGAATTTTTCAAAATTGTAAAATGCTCTTATGAATTTTTGAAAAATACAAAATAACATAATGTTTTAAAGAACAATAGTGTCAAAAAAAGATTTTACCCCCCTAAACAAAAGTTTTGGGTCCGCTACTACTTACTCTAATTGGTCTAGAGGCATTTTCCCTCTTGGAGAGAGCTGAAGAGCGCAAGGACAGGAAGCAGCAAACTAGACTCCGTCATGACAACCTAGCTTTCCAACCAGGCAGGATCTGGGTGTGTCCGGCTCCATCAAGGGATGACGGCCGGAAACAATGCCATTGATTGCTTCAAAGCTGTGAGAAGGTATGGAGGCATACTGGTCAGTGAGCAGAGGACTACGAGAAACTACCACTCGTCCTCGGTAATAATTAAGTACTGAAATATGCATGGCTATATATATACATTACATATGTAATAAGAAGCTAGATCACACCTTTTTCATCTAGTCCTAAATGGTGCAGACCTTGGTGTCAGCATGTAGTCGAAAAGGATGGTGTGTTGTTGTGTACTCACTGTATTAGCTAGCTAGCTAGCAATAAAATAAATTGTTGATCGTTTAGGTCAACCATGATACCCCTGTATCCATACGCCATTTGTTTTGGCTGTTGGAATATATCATATACTTAGACTGTATATTATTAGAACTTATATTGTACACCTAGATTGCATACTAGGACATATTGTTTATATCATTTCTATCAGTTGAGCTTAAGCTCCCTCACTTATTAATTATAAATACTCTAGTTTCTAATTCTACTGAAACTAGAGTTGTTACAATCAGACCCACATCTCGTTTCTCCTATCAATTAGTGAATGTTACATGTTTTCCTTTCTACCATATCCTGACATGGTATCAGAACAATAAACACTCTTGAAATGGCAAACGAGAAGGAAACACAGAAATCCTCGGATGAAAACAACATGAGCACCACAATCAATCAGAGTGACCATTTGTATGTCCACGCTCCAGAGCAACCTAGACAAAGTCTAGCTTCCAAATTCAATGGTGGGATTTTTCAAGGCTGGAAATGGTCGATGAAAATAGCTTTAAGGGCCAAGAACAAGTATGGCTTCGTTGAGGGTAGTATATATGGCAACCCAACGAACAAGATGCAGTTCGAATGTCGGCTTGACATTGGGCTAACTCACTGCTAGTATCTTGGATTATTTCATCAATTGCCCCAAACATTGCCAAGAGCATTATGTTTTGCGATGATCCAAAGGACATGAGATGGTTGTGCTAAAGGTTCAAACAAAATAACAACTAAGTGGAAATTTAAGACATGGAGAAGACACCGTCACAGATTATTTCACGAAATTAAGGCAAATATGGACAGAGTTTGATTTGACTCGACCTTTCCAAGATTGTAATTGTTGTTTCAATTGCCATGTGAAAGAAATCCAACGAAAGCAAAGGTATGAAGATCAATTGATGCATTTTTTAATGGGTCACAATAGGTCAAACATGCATATTCGCGGTGATATCCTTTCTATGAAGGACTTATTGACTCTTGAACAAGCCCATTCTCTTGTATTACTTCCTCTGTTTCAAAATGTATGAACTTTTATGGATATGAATTTAATGTGTAAATTTAATTTTAAAATGACATATTGTTAGAATATGTTATTTGATTCTCCTTAGTATCTAACATAGGCTTATGTAATATATGTTTCTTGTTTTCTGTTTCTCTACGTTAGTCTGTCCCTATATAAGGAGGCTACCTGCTGTACTAATCTCGCACGAGAGTATTGACTCCTTAATACAATTTACATCTTTACATTCTCACATGGACTAGGGGTGAGCATTCAGTTTGGATATTTTAGATTTATCCAAAAACTGAATTAACTGATTTTATTGTTTGGATTTTTAACCGAATTTTCTAACCGAATTAAAAATTTCGGTTAACCGAATTATGCTAATTATAATTTGATTTGGATTTGGTTTTGAATTTGTCTAATTCGGTTAACCGAATTATCCAAATTCTCTTTACAAAGAATATTCTATTTTCTAATTCTAGTCTTTAGTGACAAATAGTCAAATACAAACCCTAAATTTTGGTAAGTTGAAATCCAGACTAGCTAAAATTTGGATTTCAGTTTGGATTTTGGATTTTACTTTTTAAAAAAAATTGGATTTCGGATAAGTTGGATAATGGTTAATCCGGTTTTGGTCTTAATTTGGATAATTCGATTTTTAACCGAAATAACCAAAATCCAATTTATTTTTTACAATTTGGATTTCAGTTAACCGGATTATCCAAATGATAACCCTTACACATGGTATTAGATGTTATGAGAAACAAACTAAAAAAATCACATAACTATCCCCTTCCGATGTTTTCATCAAACCCACTCGACTTCTATCCTATTGTCGTCTTCTTGAACATCTGATACTTCTCTTCTGAATCACCCAATTTTCATACCCTCAATATTCTCTTCAATATTCATCTTCTTGAACCACCGTTTCTCCAGCTACAACAATGACCACTGCCACCGGAATAGAAAATCCTACTATCAGCTCCTCAAAGACCAACGACACTAAAAATCCAGTTATGACTAATGAGCTCTACATCCACGCCTTCGACCATCAGAAATGAAACTGGCCTATAAGTTCACCAGTGAAGGTATTCCAATTGGAAGCACAACTTTATAGTAGGCCTAATTTCTAAATCAAAATTAGGGTTTGTCGACGATACAATAAAAAAAGCCAATTACAAAGGATCACGCCATAAAGCTTGGGAAAAAGCCAACAACATGGTAATGCGGTGGCTATTTAGCAGCTTGGAGGACTTCATACGACAATTCGTCATCTACCTTCCTACCACAGCTCAAGTCTGGTTCAATCTTTGACGTCGCTTTAATGAACCCAATGACACAAGATTATACGCTCTCAAACAAGAATCACGCCAGCTGGAACAAGGCGGGGACACCTTAAATACTTACTACACAAAATGGGTACGTATTTGGAATGAAGAACATCAATTGATTTCCATACCCTACTTGCTCCTGCAGTGCATCTACAATCTGGTCAAAATCACTGAAAACCACCTCGGTTGTCGACTTCTTAATGGGATGTGTTATACCCAAAATTTTGACCCCCTGGTTAAGGTCTACGAGGTTGTGAGAGCCATCTCCATCAAACAGTAAGAGACTCCGGCCCGATCGGCGTGTTCCAGGGCCTGAGGAGCAGTTTCGTCATTGTCAGGGGCGTTTTCGTAATTTTTAAGGCTTCTGAGTTCTCCTATAGGCTTTCTCTCTCCTCCAAAGGGTGCCCAAATCAGCTCGAAATGCTTTGATATTTTAACCCATGATAGAGGATGACATTTTAAGCATAATGGCGTTGGAATTTTGATTTTTCGAATTTCCAATAATTTTCTAGCAATTTCTGACTGAATCTGACGAGAAATTCAATTTAAAAATGCTCCAGCATTTAAAAAATTCGTTTCCACCTCAGAAAATTCATAATATCCATTCTTGACATGTGGTTAAAATTTCATAGCAAAATTCCTTTGGGAAGTTACTTAGTTAAAATATCGAAAAATCTTACTTTTACTAGATTCTCTTTATCTTTAAGAAGTCTATATAAGGGGATAGGTTTTTGGATAAAAGAACCTCACATACTCAAGAACCCTAGAGAGTCAGAAAAGGCCTCCTCTCTCTCTCTCACGTTTTCCAACACCCGGCCACCCAAATCATACTGAAAATCCCCCGAAATCACCATCTAAACACGTTTTCCAATCCCCAAAGCACCAATAATCATCAAAACCTCACAAAAACACCTCAAAACGTGAAGAACAGCAAGAACAACCAACAACCAGAAGCTTGGGTCGAAATCCTCTCGGGTCTGCCATCAACGGAGCACTCGACGATCCCGGTGTGAAGAAACGTTGTGAATCCGAAGGTAAAACAGGTAGAAACTCCACTTCCCTGATTCCACGGTATTATCTGTCTTGCCTCAAAATTTGGGCTCAAACTAACCTTCGTAGGCTTCTGTATTGCTGTTTTTTAAGCCTCTGTCAGATAACTTGTTTGCTAAGTTTCGTGCTTAATTCGAATTCAAATTGAAAACTTTCAATCACTAACGTCTTGTACATCTTTCAGGCTACACACCCATAAAATTTGAGCTCAAAACACCCTCGGGAACCTTCTGAAAACCCCTGTCCGTGGGTGGTCCGTGACCTCGGACCTATGGTCCGGGACCTCGGACGCGTTGTCCGAGACCACGGACACCCACGGACGGCGGCGGGATTTTAAAAATTCAAAATTTAGGTTTTTCTAATAATGTCCGGGCCCACGGACAGCCTGTCCGTGGCCCCGGACTTTGCAAATTTTGTTTTCCTTTAATTTCGACTTTTCTGTGTATTTAGGTTAACTGGGGTCCGTGGTCTCGGACGTTTGGTCCGTGGCTACGGACGAAGCAAAATTTGACCTAATTCTGCCTCCGAAACCCTAGTTTAGGTAGCTTTTAATTTCACTTTAATTTCTGTCAAAAAATGCTAAAAACAAAAAAAAACAGAAGCTCGCGCACTTAGGTTAAAACGACTCGTAATAAGCCGTAAATAAACTAAGTAGAGGAAAAACGACCTAAGGGTAATGAAAGTAATTGAACCCTAATTAAGTCGAATATCAAGCCCCCGAACCCGAACTCTCCTTTCCTAATTTGATCTAGGTTAAAATTAGGTGGCGACTCATAATAGGTTCCAGTGAGCTAGCTTAGGTTTTAATAATTATTGTTATATGACATAGTTATTAATCTTAGGCTATAAGTGGACCTAAAACCCATAGATCCTAATCAACTTTATCAACATAGGATAGGGTTTAAAATCGAGGCTCACAGACTGGCGACTGCTGGGGACTTCTTAATTTTAACTTGTTTAATTTTAAGAAAGAGGGCTTAACTCGAAATGTTTATTTATGGCTTTATTCTTTTGTTTACTTCTGTGCGCACTTTAATTTTTGCACCCTTGCATCATATGAGAGCGAGGGTCCACGCAAACCAATCCCGGGACCCGTTTGAGGGTCCCCTGTCTGGGACTCACACCTTTTAGGTGATGTGAATAAGGGGGAAAAGAGGAGGGTGTCGTCTAACCACACCCCCTTAATACCTGGGCTTTAGCCCCAAGCATTTTCCTGGCAGTACCCTTACCAAGCCCATTGTTTGGTCAGTCAAAGACCCGACCGTAGACGCACACCTTTAGGTGATGTGAAAAAAGTGGGGAAGCCCAAAGAGAATAGCGTGCAAGCCCTATTCCTTTGTGGTAACCTGGGCCTGCGCCCCAAGCACCTCTCCGGATTGACCCCTACCCGTTGGACTGAGTCATTTTGTGAGGACATTTGCATCACCTCCTTGTGTAGGACTTCTGTGTATGTACTCCTTTTCTCCAGGGCCTCAGGCCCAATATCTGATCCATCGATCTCTTCCAGCCCAAATGAAACATTTAAGGGGTTTTCATATCCAAATACTTCGATCACCCCAAAACACAAAAAATCCTCTAAGCTGATTTGCTACAGCCTGGTTCTTGCAAAACCCACTCGTAAGACCAACGAATCTTGTACCCAAAGTATGGTCCAGAGCGGACCCTCCCAAAATTTTGGAGTCCGGCATTCATTACGGCACACTAGTCTTCGGCCTGAGTTCCAAAGTTTAGCCCCAGTCTCACTCTCGCAATGCTGACTTATCTTTTTGCTTACAACAGGCAGCACCTCTTACAGCTAGGATGTCGTCTGGAGTTAACGATCGAAGTGCTTGCTCGTGGATTTGATAGGGAAACTAGCTGAGTTAGAATTTGTCCACAGGAGTGCTTTGGAAGAGCTGAGCTCAGGATTTGCGTCGGCTGCAAGGGAAGCGAGAGCTCTCATTCATGCCCTCGGGGAAATCATCCCTTTAGATCTGGCCCCCGATGAGGACGGGATCGAGTCACCGGAGAACCAGGGACCGCAACAGGAGCAGGCCGCACAGGTGCCGTCGTAGATCTGCAGCAGCCGCAGAGTCAGATTCTGAGAGTACTTCTAGGGCAGGGGTTAGTCCGACTTAAAGCCCCGCGGTTTCGCGGGCGGCGTCTGGGGGCGCATCCCGAGCAGTTCTGTCGTTTCCATCTACTCCCGGGCCACTCCACGGATAATTGTCGTAATTTAAGGTCTAAAATTCTGTTATTGGCCCAAGAAGGAAAAATCCAGATGTACCCCGGTACCGGAGCTTCCCCGCAAAGCCGAAAGGGAATTCACACCCATTGGTTGTCCTTTAAGCCAGGCCTTCGAGGAGCTGCAGGACGAGGGGCTAATACACGCCGCTCATCCCTCGCCATGGAGAGGACGCGAAAGGGGAGTAGACTCAGTCAATTTTGCATGTACCATCACTAGCAGACATGATACCAATGATTGCAAAGTGCTGAGACATCGGATCCAGGACCTCATCGATCAGGGATATCGCGTTTGGACCTCGAGACATCAGAATCTGAATTTCATGTGCTGCCTTTACTGTTTTCTGGGATGACAAAAAGCCACATGAGGGGCAGACAAGCCCCACGTCCCGGGTCAGCTTTGTCCCAGCAAATGCTCACGTTACTCGTCAGGCAAGTATACGGATCGCCTGAAAAAACCATCGCAAGGGGAAGAGCGAATGTCGTCTCCCCCAGTGGCTGAAGAGATTCCAGTGAGCGAGAACTGCTTCAGAAGCTGAAGCACAACCATCCCCATGGCCACTGGTCTTTGCTTACGATCTCGCCAGAGCACCGACGGGCCATTGCCAAACATTTTGGCGGGCCAGAGGAAAGTTTAGCCCCGGAGAGGATGGTCGTGGCTCTTTGGCAAAAGCAGGAGGAGGAGATCAGTTTCACGATAGCGAGATCTCCGAGCACTCGGGAAAAGCGTTGTATGTTACTGTTTGGTGTGGGGCCTTCAAGGTGCCAAAGGTCCTCGTTGACACGGGGCAGCGTTAGCATCTGTCCTCTGAAAGTGGCAGAAAGTTGGGCTACGACAAATTTGAGTCGTGCCAAATAGTGTTACGAGGGTATGATGATAAACCCAAGACATGTCTTCGGCCTATTGGATCTTCCACCTCAAATTCGGGACGGTGGTCATCCAGTGAAGTTTTGGTTCTGCAAATTCCCCATTCTTCAACCTGATTCTGGGACGGGATTTCCTTCAAGATTGAAGGCCGTCCCCTCTACGGTGCATCAATGTTTGAAGTTCAAAGGGATGGGAAGGTTCATATCGTTAGAGGTGAACCGCATCAGAAGGAGTTGCATGTTTGTATGGTTGAAGAGGAGGGTTCGTCCCATCTGAGCAGGTTCAGTGTTATACCAGAGCAGTCCGACCCAACTTCTCTTCAGAACTTAAGGTTGGACCGGGGAAGGTTATCATGGAGGAGTACGGTTATCAAGAGGGTAAGGCCTTGGCAAGGATCTCCAGGAATCCCAGACGTTCTATCTCCGGCACGATCCTGGTCGTCAAGGACTTGGGTATGGTAAGCAGCAAAGGAGGAAGCGATACCTGATTGGATGTTCCCGAAGAGTAGATTATAGTTTAGGGGTAGTTAGTCATTTACTTCCACTTTGGGGTCATTAGGAGTCATTGTTATTTCCTTTGGCTGTTTTACATAGCCTCTTTCTTTTCGTAGTTAGCTTAGTTGTCGCTCCCATTTAGTTGGTACTCAATGTCGTTGTTACTTCTTTTGGTTATCAATAAAATTTCTTCTTTGATTCGTGTTCTAATGAGTATATTCCATTCATGTGCTGAAAAAAAAAGGAAAGAAAAACTCTCTCTTTTAAAGCATGTCTACAAGCATATAAGAGTAAGAAGCTTCATCTTTCACGAAACCCCCTGTACAAAACCGCCTACCCATCCGCACATTGCTACCTCCCCACAGCCTTCCCACAGTCGCAGCGTTCCGTCATTTCTACCATTTCATTAAAAAAAAAGGAGCTGCTGCCGCCAAAAAAAAAGAATCACTCAGCAATCACCTCATCACCACTCACCACCATCCTCACACATGTAATCACCCTCCACAAAAACTTGGGCATTCTAAGGTTTGTCAAGGAAACCCCGCAACAATACTGGGGGCAATCTGAGTTAAGGAACGATAATGTTTATTTCTTTTGTTTAAATGCGCAAACAAGTCTCTGAGTGAACGTTTCGCGAGGTGCCTTGAGCGGTAAAACCAAGAGCGAAAGAGCGTGTCATTTTTTACACGGCTCCAGAGAGGTCACATTCAAAGGTAAGGCAAGCGGCATGACTCCGATCGAAGGAGATATTTGTGAATTTACGCTTAAACCTGTAAAAAGTAACAAAGAAAGGATACACAACTATTAGGGATGACGAAGCACTAGTACACCACCACAAGCCAAAAGCTTGTGGACCCAGACATTAAACCCTAGGCACCCCTGCTGAGCTTTTCATATATGACCTCTTTCACAATGTTACAAGCTCCAAACAAACAACCAATGATGAATAACCAACCCGGTGACCAAAGGAAGCAAGGAGCCCGACTTTTGAGCAACAACTTCACAAGTCCAAAGAAGCAGAACCGCTACCAGCATGACGAAGCGATCCGCAAATGGTCCCAAAGTGACACAGGATCCAAATGAGCTAGCATCAAAACACTCCCAAGGCTCAAAACCGGGAAACACAAGAACCCCGAAAGGAAAGAAATCCAAAGAAAGGCAAACCTGAAAAGCCTTGAAGAAACCCAAAATTGGAAGAAGGAGAAAGGATGCAAGAAACATTCAACAATCCAGAGTCCCAAGCGAAGTCATCACGAAGTAGCCAGAACGACTCCAGGACAAAGAAAGCAAGTCCGAGAGAAGGTGCAAGTTGCAGCTTTGGTCACCCTTATAGCTCCACATATCCTAAACATTCCTCCATCGTCCCATTGTCTTTCATTACACCCATAGCCATGTTATAAGCTCAAAACTTCCGACTTAGTAGTTGTGTATCCAATCACGTGAAAGTAACAGGTTGAACGCGTAAATCGAACAAATGTCAAATTCAATGGTTGAGATGTCTGACCCAAAAGGAGAGTACGAGCCAAGCATCAAATACTTTGAGTGTAGATAGAAAGCACCACATCAAGATAAACCCTGACCTTGTGAGAATGAGACTTGTTTTGTGCAGTTAATCAAAGAAAATACTGGGGGCAATCGATCGTCGTCCGATCGATTGCCATAAAATCCTAAAAAACTCGGATTGCCCTAAGGAAAATACTGGGGGTAATTGTTGTGTCCCAACAATTGCAACAATGACACTGATTGAGTCCCAAAAATCCAAAATCCAAAGGATCAACCTCCCACACTCAAACACCCGCAGGCCCGTCCTAAGCCCTACTCCTCATCAAAAGTTCCACAGGCCCGTCCTAAGCCCTACCTCCTCATCAAAAGTTCCACAGGCCCGTCCTAAGCCCTACCTCCACATCAAATTTCCTCAGGCCCGTCCTAAGCCCTACCTTCACACTCAAACATCCCAGGCCCGTCTTGAGCCCCACCATCTCCAGGTTTGGCATAAACCCAAGTCCTTCTACATTCTTTTGGGCCCATCATACACTTGATTCCCTTCACCTAGATCCTACCTTTAGGCTCGTCATAAGACCTAGTTGCATTCCTTAGGCTCGTCATAAGACCTAGATCCAACCTTTAGGCTCGTCATAAGACCTAGAACTACCCTTTAGGCTCGTCATAAGACCTAGTTGCATTCCTTAGGCTCGTCATAAGACCTAGATCCTACCTTTAGGCTCGTCATAAGACCTAGAACCATCCTTAGGCTCGTCATAAGACCTAGAACTACCTAGATCCAACCTTTAGGCTCGTCATAAGACCTAGTTGCATTCCCTTAGGCTCGTAGTAAGACCTAGCATTACCTTTTAGCTTACCCACTCTCATCAAACACATTGCATTCATCTCATTCATATGGGCTCGTCATAAGACCTAGCTGCATTACCCAGGCGCGTCACAAGACCTGGCGACAGAAAGTTGGCGAGGTGATGGCAATAAATCCTCCTTTTGCGATGTCAACTTATTTTTGGGATCAACGAATGGTGGGCAAAGGCAATAAGTCCCCGGGTTTTTACCAGGAGTTATCCCTGCACACCGGCTTGGGGGGCGATGGCAATAAGTCCACATTGGGTCCAGCCAGGAGCATCGGCACGGGTTTCGGTCCCCCAGAAGCATCCGAGCATCATCAACATCATCGGCATCAGCATCAGCATCATTTGCATCATTAGCATTTCAGCATTTTTGCATTTGCATCCAGTTTTCACTCCTAGGCAGTCAACGCCTTAGAATAGCTTGACATCATTTTCACCACTTTGGGTAGTCAGCGCCTTAGAATAGCTCGACAGCATATCATCATTTTAGGTAGTCAACGCCTTAGAAGAGCTTGACATCATTTTCACCACTTTGGGTAGTCAGCGCCTTAGAATAGCTCGACAGCATATCATCATTTAGGTAGTCAACGCCTTAGAATAGCTTGACATCGTATCATCCTTATAGGTAGTCGGCACCTTAGAATATCCGACATTACTTCACTATTACCTTTAGGTAGTCAGCGCCTTAGAATAGCTCGACAATGCTTTGTAGCTTAGGTAGTCAGCGCCTCCGAATTGCTGGGCATCGTTAACCCGGTTTCACACAACGTGGAGGATTCTGTGGAGTCCAAAATTTGGGGCACCACTCAAGCATCAACCAGACTTTTCACATTCGTTACAAAGTCCAGTTGACGGGGGCAATCTGTTATAACCCAAAATTTTGACCCCCTGGTTAAGGTCTACGAGGTTGTGAGAGCCATCTCCATCAAACATTAAGAGACTCCGGCCCGATCGGCGTGTTCCAGGCCTGAGGAGCAGTTTCGTCATTGTCAGGGGCGTTTTCGTAATTTTTAAGGCTTCTGAGTTCTCCTATAGGCTTTCTCTCTCCTCCAAAGGGTGCCCAATCAGCTCGAAATGCTTTGATATTTTAACCCATGATAGAGGATGACATTTTAAGCATAATGGCGTTGGAATTTTGATTTTTCGAATTTCCAATAATTTTCTAGCAATTTCTGACTGAATCTGACGAGAAATTCAATTTAAAAATGCTCCAGCATTTAAAAAATTCGTTTCCACCTCAGAAATTCATAATATCCATTCTTGACATGTGGATAAAATTTCATAGAAAAATTCCTTTGGGAAGTTACTTAGTTAAAATATCGAAAAATCTTACTTTTACTAGATTCTCTTTATCTTTAAGGAAGTCTATATAAGGGGATAGGTTTTTGGATAAAAGAAGAACCTCACATACTCAAGAACCCTAGAGAGTCAGAAAAGGCAGCCTCCTCTCTCTCTCTCACGTTTTCCAACACCCGGCCACCCAAATCATACCGAAAATCCCCCGAAATCATCATCTAAACACGTTTTCCAATTCCCAAAGCACCAATAATCATCAAAACCCCACAAAAACACCACCAAAACGTGAAGAACAGCAAGAACAACCACAACCAGAAGCCTGGTTCGAAGTCCTTTCGGGTCTACCATCAACGAAGCACTTGACGAATCCCGGTGTGAAGAAACGTTGTGAATCCGAAGGTAAAACAGGTAGAAACTCAGCTTCCCTAATTCTCCATGGTATTATCTGTCTTGCCTCAAAATTTGAGCTCAAACTAACCTTCGTGGGCTTCTGTATTGCTGTTTGTTTAAGCCTCTGTCCGATAACTTGTTTGCTAAGTTTCGTGCTTAATTCGAATTCAAATTGAAAACTTTCATCACTAACGTCTTGTAATCTTTCAGGCTACACACCCATAAAATTTGAGCTCAAAACACCCTCGGGAACCTTCTGAAAACCCCTGTCCGTGGGTGGTCCGTGACCTCGGACCTATGGTCCGGGACCTCGGACGCGTTGTCCGAGACCACGGACACCCACGGACGGCGGCGGGATTTTAAAAATTCAAAATTTAGGTTTTTTCTAATGATGTCCGGGCCCACGGACAGCCTGTCCGTGGCCCCGGACTTTGCAAATTTTTGTTTTTCTTTAATTTCGACTCTTCTGTGTATTTAGGTTAACTGGGGTCCGTGGTCTCGGACATTAGGTCCGTGGCTACGGACGGAAATGAAATTTGACCTAATTCTGCCTCCGAAACCCTAGTAGTAGCTTTTAATTTCACTTTAATTCTCTGTCAAAAATGCCAAAAACAAAAAAAAAAACAGAAGCTCGCGCACTTAGGTTAAAACGACTCGTAATAAGCCGTAAATAAACTAAGTAGAGGAAAAACGACTTCTAAGGGTAATGAAAGTAATTGAACCCTAATTAAGTCGAATATCAAGCCCCCGAACCCGAACTCTCCTTTCCTAATTTGATCTAGGTTAAAATTAGGTGGCGACTCATAATAGGTTCCAGTGAGCTAGCTTAGGTTTTAATAATTATTGTTATATGACATAGTTATTAATCTTAGGCTATAAGTGGACCTAAAACCCAATCAGATCCCAATCAACTTTATTCAACATAGGATAGGGTTTAAAATCGAGGCTCACAGGATGAAACCCTCATTTTTACAACCTGCGTAGTACAATTTTACAACTATCCCCATTACCAGATGTCGAAATGGGTTTCACCATGGCTCAACAGGAGGAAAAACACAAGAATACCCAAAAACATCATCTCTTAGAATCTGACATTGTCATTTTCCAAATCACCCATAACCCTTCTTCAATCAGAAAAACCATCAACACAAACCCTAAAACCAATCAAAACTTGATGGGTGAACAAGGTTAGCTAGTAAGAGAGAGAAAGTTCTCCCAGTGAGATGTGTGATTCCCAGGGCGATCTGCTAGGCGATTTTGCAATGTGTTCCATATCCTGGGTCAGGAGTGGATATTCCTTTTGCTTCTTAGGGGTAATAAGGTCTTAAAGGTGAAAGTAGACCTAGCTAAGTACACGTCTATCACCATACTCTATCCCATCAGAGTTAATTCTTGGTTTCTTATGTCTTCTTTTCCAGTAGGGAGGTTGGCCAACAACCGTATTAATCCTCAGTCCCATCAGTTTACTAGTACTAGTTACATCTTATGGGTCTCCCATTCCCGCTTTGCCCCTGGTTTCATTAGTGGTTTTCTCGTATTTTGCTTGCTTTACCGTTGGAAGCAGAGGACTGTTCTCAGTCCAAAAACTTGCGACTCTTGTCACCAATTCCAAGTTCCTTGGTTGAGCCCTGCTCGAGTTAATCTAAATCATCCTTCTGTGTGCTATTCCAAGTTCCTGGTTGCCTGCGGTGCTGTCATGGAGCTTCTTACTACCAAATGCAATCTTCTTCGTCTGCATCCTGCGGAAGCTGAGAAGATTGATGGAGCTGCTCTCTTGAAAGGTTGCACTATCAAGGAGACTCACAAGGCTCTCGTTGGGAGATTATGGCATCCTAACCCTATAAACTGTAAGGCCATGCATAAGTTCTTAGGATATCTCTGGAAACTCAAGTCTCAGTTTACAGTTAATGAAGTGGGCTTTAACCGGTTTACATTTGAGTTTTCAAAGGAATCTGATGCTAAGTTTGTGTTGGGGAAGGGGCCATGGCATTTTCAAAACCGCCTCCTGGTTGTTTCTACCATTGACCCAAACATCACCATAGAGGAACATGACCCAAACTCAATTAAGATTTGGGCTGTTATTCATAATCTACCTGTCTCTTTCTTTAATAAAACATCTGCTGAAGGTTTTGGGAACAAGATAGGGAAGTTTATATCTTGATCAGACCGTCTGAATCCTCTTGCTACAAAAGTCCTAAAAATATGTGTAGAAATCAGGATTTCGGAACCTCTGTGTAGGCTGACACTATAAGAAAAACAGATTTAGCTACCAATGATTTGCTACCAACATATATTGGTAGCTACTTTTAAAAATTGCTACTGATTTTTAATGGTACTAACATAATGGTGTCTATTTTGCTACAACAGCGACAATGGTATCTAGATTTTTTAAACAGTAGCCAAATCGCTATCGCCTGACAAGACTCCTACCATTAGTAGTAGCTATTTTTGATTTCATCTTGGTTCTTTTTGTAAGAACAATTTAGCTACCAATGTTGGTAGCTAAATTACGGAATAGCTACTACAAGATGTGGCTAATTCAATCATGGTAGCTATTGTGCCACTATTAAAGCAGTAGTAGCGAAAAATATTATAACTAGTAGCTAAATTGCTACTAAAAGTTGCTACTACCAAATAGATAAGATAAGTTAATAAAATTGCTACTAACACTCATCACGGTTGCCATTCTGCTACTGTTTGGGCGTCGGTAACGAATATTTTTAGCAAGCATAAAAATTGTTACTATCTTTAATTATGAAATTGCTACCGACTAATGATGTTAATGAGATTATGGCTAATATTGTGCTACATTATAAAAAATGAT
The DNA here is from genome assembly GCA_023374045.1 of Limonium bicolor. Taxonomy (NCBI): domain Eukaryota; kingdom Viridiplantae; phylum Streptophyta; class Magnoliopsida; order Caryophyllales; family Plumbaginaceae; genus Limonium; species Limonium bicolor. The sequence goes on along the minus strand of CM041779.1, from coordinate 135,983,641 downwards.
AGCTAATATTTTAAGTGATAGCAAAATTATAATTCTCTTATAATTTAAATGTGTGATACGTATATAATTCAATTTTGAAATTGCTACTGACTAATAATGCTAATAAACTTTAGTTGATATTATGCTAGAATACAACAAATGAAAGCGGTATCAAAATTATTATTCTTATAACTTAAACTTGTGATTACTACATAGTTTGAATACTAACCTATACTACTACTGCCATAGTGGACATATTATCTTTTATATAAATTTTTAAATTTTTATTTTTTCAATATAGTATATTGGTTAGCTTTTAGCTATCAAAAATTTGGAAAAGAACAATAATTAAATAAAAATTGTCTAATTCGTGAAAAATAATTAAACTATATACTACTACTATAATTTATATTATCATATAAGATATACCTAACATAATATTTTTTTGATATTATAATATTTTTAAGTCTCAAAGTATCACACATATTAATACATTATAAACTAGAGTAAAAGTATTATTATTTAAATTAGTACATATGTTGATTAAAATTTACAAAACTAATATAAAAATAGTAGTAATAATAATTTAAATTAGTTAAGTGTATATATATATATATATGTGTGTGTGTTTATATATATTTAATTTAATACAAATTTTATTACTATATGACACTTTTATTTACAAAAGCCACATAAACTAATAAAACATAAAAAACTAAAACTAATAACAATTTAAATTAGTTGACGTGTAGGTTAAATTTGCAAAGTAAGTTGAATATATATATGTATGTGTGTATAAATTTATAAAATGTTAAAAGTATACAAATTATAATAAAATGTACATAAATATACGATATATTAATGTTTTTAATTTACAAAACAACACACAAATTAATAGGATTTTGAAAAATAGTAAAGCTAAACAATTTAAATTAGTCAAGATTATACAATATTATATATCTATTAAAATATATAAAATATTTATTATACAAATTTACAAAAACAAAATATTTATTTAAATGTTTTAATTTTATGTAATGATTTATATTATATTAGTATTTGTAACACTATATAATTAGACTTAATTATATAAGTAACTTTACATAATATATTATCTTTTTGTATAATTTCTGACATTTCAAAGATTTTTAAAAGATATATGTATATTTTATAATTTTAAGCCAATATAACTTAAATTTTATTAGCTTTACTATTTTGGTCGCATTAAATTAATTTGTTATATTATATATCGGCCATATATCTATTTTATTAATTTTAATATATCCCTGGTTTGATCATGTCTCGGTAAAAACTTCTATTTATATTTACAGTATCAAACATTCATATATACACGTAGTTTCTATATATGATGTGAATCTATCATGGTACAATGGTTAAACATTCTATATTCATCCCAAACATCGGGGGATCGATTCCTGCTATGCACATTTTAACACACTAGTTTGAATTAAATATGTCATTGGTATGAAGGTCTATTTATACTCATACGTTGTAAGGTTCGATCCTAGATGTGTACACATAATATAGTCTTCAATTTAAAGAATAGTCAAGTTGCGCGGGCACATGACTCCCACTTCTTATGGGATTGAATGGTGGTGGTGCCATTGTTCAGTAGTAGTGTGTAGAGCTAGCTTATATACCATTCTAGTATTGATTTTGTTATTGCTATACTAGTAGCAACTTTGATACTGCTTTGCTAGTAGCCATTTTGCTACCAATATTTTAGTAGCGATTTTGTTACTGCTACTAGTATCGATTTTGTTACTGATGTACTAGTAACGATTTCGTAACTGTTATACTCGAAGCCATTTGGCTACTACATTCTAAAATGGTAGCAATATCTAGCTATAGGAAAAGTAGTAGCGAGACCAAAGCGAATAGCTACCGCATTCCAAAACGGTAGCTATTTTTAATTTAGCCACTAGGACCTTTGCTACCACTGTATATCAGTAGCTAAATCATAAAATGCGGTAGCCCGTTGTGTTAGCTACCAAAAATGATGATTTAGCTACTGATATACAGTGGTAGCTAAATCTGATTTTTCTTGTAGTGTGATAGTCCTATCTGTAGGAGGGAAAGATAGGTGCTGCAGGGTTTCTTATGACAATCTTCCCTTTCTGTGTTTTACTTGTGGAAGAATCAACCATGTTACTTCTGAATGTTTGTTTAAAGATGACAGTAACTACAAACAGGAGAAATATGGTCCTTGGATGCGATCTGAATTCGCAGGTTCTTTGGCAGTTTTAGAAGATGATAATCTGATAGATCATACAAGTGGCTCACTGAGGAGGCTGGGGAATGAAATACTGATACAAAAGGAGATATCTGTACCCGTTTTAGACAGGAAATTAGAGCAGAAGTTTTGCTTGGATGTAAAGGGAAGGGATGAAGAAGAGGATAAGCTTACTCAGACTGATAAGAGTAGTAAGTTTATAGGTAGGACGGGAGAAGAGCCGGTCTCTGATCTCAAGAGGTCTCAACAAACAGAAAACAAAAAAAGCAAGCAGATTACAGAGGGGGCCTATTCCGAGTTCAGTAGCAGGAAGAAAGACTTGGAGACTGGTGAAGCAAGCCGAGACAACTTCAAAAATCCTCCAACAAAAATTAGTTTTACTCTTAATAAGAGACATGAGGAAGAATCTAATGTCATCTATGTTAGCCAGTCTGGTCAACAAGGAATGATAGCAGGACTCAAAGATAAGGTCATTCCATATAAAAAAAGAACTGCTTATCAGATGGAAGACTGGAAGGTGGCTCTAAAGAACTTCAACGATGCTAAATCCAAGAAATCCAAAGCTGTGTTAGAGGAGGATAGTGATCTGAATAAGTCCATAGCTCAGATAATGGAAGAAGCGGATAGGTTGTCTCCTCCCTCTGGCTTTCCTAATAAGATATATAATCAGGTTGATGAAGGAAGTAAAAGAGAAGGCAAACAGATTTATAATCCAGGCTCCACAGATAGTGATAGTAAGAAGCTGTCCAGAAAGATCAAGAAATCTCCAATTAAGAAGTTTCAGAAACTCAAAGGCCTGGGGATCGGGAAGGATAACCAAGCTCTTTCGAGTTCAAAGAAGTTTCCTCTGAAGGCTGCTCTTGCAGATAAGCAAGGTAGCCAAAAAGAATAAGTCTCACTAGATTCTGCTGCTGGGGGATAGGTCTCCTCCTAGCAGTCCCGCAGGAAGTCTTGACTAACTAGAGTTCCCAGTTAGGTAGTCTTCCTATTTCTGGGACCTTGAAACCAGCTAAGATGTTTTTTAAGGAATTTGTCCCAAGCGATAGTAGTGTTTATTGGTTGGCTAGTAGAACGACCTCACCAAGTGAAGGAGAGGCCTCTCTGAGGCTAAGGAAAAAAGTATTTTGCGGGATGTTTGGGCTCCTTATATATAATAGCAATCAGAGGAGTAGTTATCTTGGTAGTGTCTCTAAAAAGAGGAGGAAAGTCAGATATTAGAAGGAGGTGGTTCAAAGCAAGGTGATGTATCAAAATCAGATTCCTGTTAGAATGAGTCTAAGCACTTTTATAGTGTATATGGTTAGCCTTATTACATACTCAATAGCTCTGGAGCTTATCTTATTGATGGGTAGCCTTAGCTTCTGTTTTAAGCTAACAAATAGATCAGTCAAAAGGGTGTCGGGTTGGGATAACAATCAAAGGGTTAGGAGCGTCTTTCAAATCTAGAGACCCCTTTATTCGCAGGACTGTTGTTAGTATTTCGGTATCTCCTGGATGTGGCTGTTCAGACACTACAAGTTCCTAGAGGAGTCCATTGCTAAGTATTTGGGTAGTGTCTGCTTTTGGTGCATTGGTGTGCACAAGTTAGAACTAGATCTAGTCAGTGAAGATAAGTGTAATAGATGGCTGTGTAAGAGCCAGCTTTTGGTCTCTTCTACGACCAGCAGTAGTAGGTTAAGAGTAGTGTCTTTATTCTGTAATATGTATCAGCAAGGGAGGGGGTAAACATCGTGCCCTATGTGTACTCAGAAATAGGGTGAATCTCACAACCCTTTTCTGACTTTTGTAATATTTGGTGTTTAGCTATGAATGAGAAGAAAAGTTTAACTAAAAAAAACCCTAAAACCAAGACCGGAAAACCAGAACCTAAAAAAATCTAGTGTACTAAATGCAAGAAAAATGGCCATCTCTACGAAGACTACTACTGGGTGAAGGGAAATTTTCCACCCAACTGGAGACAAGCAAATGAGAAACGTTACCTCGGTGGTGCCATCACATAAACAACATCCCCAATACAAGACATCACCACTCCTTCCACTATTCCTAGGTTCAGTCAAGATCAACTCAAAGGCATAAAGGCTTTTCTTAAGAATTCAAGCACTGAAGTCCCTAGCATCTCACAGACCCAACTCACGAGTCTGATGTCCTACCTCCAAAATGATCCTAATTTTGCTTCCCCTGCTCGAACTGGTTATTATGACTAGTTCGTAGGTACGTTTTCTTCACCCTATATTGGGTTAAATTTATATATTACATTGAATATGATAGATACTATTGAACTTAGGGTAAATGGATCATAGACACAGGCGCCATAGATCATGTATGTGGCAATCTTTCACTTTTTGATATAAATATATAGAAATTGTGACTTTAAAGTAACTATGCCTGATGGACACTCTTGAATCATACAAGGAATAGGAATGTCAAGTTAACCAACAATTTTACTCTGATAAATGTTTTCCATGATGAATCTTTCTAATTTGATTTATTGTCAGCTAGAATATTTTTATCACAATTGAATGCTTCTCTAGTTACATTTGTGAATGAATGTTGTAGGACCTTGAAATTGCTGCTTACATGCTGAATGGATTGGAGAAAAGAGGTTTATATTTTCTAGAGGCCTTGTACCTAGATAGATTCTTGGACCTTAGAGAATATCTTGGACATAATAGTACTACTGTTTCTATTAATCTTAGGTAATGTACTTCTACTTCTGTGGCAGTGAATATTCTTACATGGCATAATCGTTTAGGACATGCCCCTCTTGAAAAATTGTATAGACTAGGAATTATAAATAAAAGTTTTATTCTGATTTTATTTGTGATTCATGCCATTAAGTGTTGTGCAAAAATATTAACAAAGTATATAAATAAATGCAAAGAAGAGGCAAGTGCACCTAATCGATGTAGTACAACAAGTGTCGTATCCACAAGGAAATTGATCCCACTTTCCTAGTCTCGGTAATTAGTAATTGAAATGAAATCAAAATAAATGGGGGTAGCCGGCGGCAAGCTTGATTATGTTGATTTGGTAAATGAAAGAACAATAACTAAACTAGAGATGATAGTTTATGAGTACTTTGGGAATTTGGCAATCACCCAAACTACCTAAATATGCTAGCAATTCTTCTTATTCCATAGTTATCTTTTTAGAACAAGGATAATAACCCTCTAAACCAAAGATGTGCTAAGTCTTACTTAGTTAATTTTAACCTTCAAAATCAATTAGGGCTAAACTCACTAAGTAGCATTAAGTAAGCTCTAGATAAAATCCCCAAATTATACCCACTAACCCTAGGGGTGTAAATCAAGGGTTCTCTCTTAATTTGGTCACAAACCTTAACTCAAAACCAAATTGTACAAAGGGTTCACCAAGGATGCACTCAAGTGATCAATTTAAAAGCATCGAATGATAATTAAAAGATAAATAACTATATTGAGGGATAACAAGATTTACAAGCATATTCTAGGGTTTGGAGTCAAAAACCCATCCCAAAGCACTAAATGAGTTTACTCAAACATTGGAGCTACTAAGGAGAGAAAGGAGAAAGAGATAGCCATTAAATGAGAGTGGTTGAGCTTTGAATGAGGTGAGGTCTTCCCATTTCTTCTCTTCTTCTTCTTTTATCTTTTTCTCCTCTTTTGTCGCTTCTGATTGTCGCCTCTATCTGTTCTCGAACGGTGTAGAAGTGGGCGAGTCGATGAATGCCTTTTTAATTCTTCAAAATCTACGTTTTAACACGTATGAGGCACCTCTGTGTGTGTGATCCGGGTTCGCGTCCGGCTAATAAACCCGGACCACACTGACGTGGATATATCTGGGAGCATAGATGGGTGGTCTGGGTTTGTAAACCCGAACAAAAACCTAGAGCATGTCGAAATATTGGTAGAAAGTTGGGCGAGAGTGTGGTCCGGGTTTGTAAACTCGGACACAAACCTGGACCATGTCAAAAAGAGGGCAGTAGCTTCAGTGGGGGATTGGTCTGAGTTTGTAAACCCGTACACAAACCCAAACCATGTCAAAATCTTGGTAGAAGGTTGCGCAAAGTGTTGGTCCGGGTTTGTAAACCTGTACACAAACCCGGACAGGCCTAAAAATGCATTAGAATGCCCATTTCTCCTGTTTGGTCTCGTCTTGGTGTTGACTCTCGTGGCACGCATCCCCAAGTCCCGTATAAGCATCCAAACAGCTCCTTTTCATCATTCATTTGTGCTCCAGTGATCTTTTACCTAAATTATATCCAAAAGTGTGTAAGTTCACTAATGATTACTAAATACTCTATAAAGTGGTGAAAATAGGTTATAATCCAAGTAAAATGTAGGTGAATATAAACGTAATAAATGCATATTTTCACCACTTATCAACTCCCCCACACTTATCTATTTGCTTGTCCTCAAGCAAAACTAGGAACTCACAAGAAGGAGAGATATTTAAAGCAAGCAAGTGTTTAGATGAATTTTTGAATGTTAGTGAACACAAAGGTGGGAAGCTCATGAGGAGTGAAAACCAACCTAATCATGGTGGTGAAGGTGTGCTTAGGGGAGATTAAAATTTAGAGTTTTGGGGTGTGATCTAGAGTACTTCAAAGTTATAAAGATTAGGTGACTTGAAGAACTTTTACCATGACCAGCTTCTCTCAAGAATGGGCATTAAGGATAAAACAAATGAAAAATAGATGATTGCATTCTTTTCGCATTTACATAAGAGATGATGAGAAGAATTTAGGCATTTTAGCCTTTGCGTTACAGAACACTCGACTCTCATTTTGCTGATTACCAATGGTGTCTCACAAGTCATTTTTTAGATTTTCACAAAGAAGCACCCCTTAGCAATCCCTAAGAGAGAAGATAGAAGGAACCCCTAAGCAATAAAAATTCACCAAGATAAGGTTATTTGGTTGCACCGCATATAAATGCTCCTCAAAGAGAGATTTTCAAAAACTTTGATGCAAAATCACAAGAATTCAAATAAAAACTTGCTTACTCTAAATGTGACTCCTAAAGGGAAGCAATAAATAAGCATAAAGAAATTGAGTAGTGCATAAAAAGAAAAGGTCGTCTCCCCACACTTGAATGGGACAATGTCCTCATTGTCTAATGACTAATCTCGGGAAGAGGTAAATGACCTTTTCGAAGCACTAGCATAGAGTTGACAAAAATTGTGTATGATTTGTATGGTGTAAAAATAAAAGGTAAGGTGAAACTAGTACTCCCCTGATAAGGTACGGATTGAAGATGGTTCTCCCCCACACTTGTGAGTGTTTGGGGTCATTGAAGCATAGCCTTGGGTCATTGAAGCCAAAGGTCCTTGGAAAAATTTCGCCAGAGTTTCTTTTGAAATTGTCTGAAATCCATCCCTTTTCAGAGGGGCACACCTGTTTCCAAAATATTCACAACACAAGCAACACCAATTTGGGCACAAATATGCAATTTCGGGGAATGCTCAAAAATCCCGTTAACTCACTAGAGTTCAAAATGTTGTGAAAGTTTTAAACTAAAGAAAATTTAAAGAAATGAAATGAAATCCGGGTTTCCTCTCGAAGATCTACCCTTCTTTAATGTCTTTGGCTAGACCTTACCTCCCCTTTTTTTTAATCGCCCAGAGGATGGGTGTGAGGAGAGTACCCGAAGCAAGAAGTGAAGACATCTTTGGGTTTCCATTTTGGTGAATGGTTGCCCTTTTCTTGTTTACCGCGTTTTCTCCTTTCATGTGTGTCTGATGTGTAGTCAGTTTTGATAGCCATTCCTTCAGGTAAGGAATATAAGAGAGGCGAAATTGATTGAGGTGGTTGTGCCTTTTTGTTGATGGCATTGGCAGTTGCAACCTTATTTCTTGAAGACCTTTCAGTGGTGAAGACCAATTTCTCATCATAAGCTTGAAGGGTGATGGTCCTCTCAGCTACTACAATATGCGCGTTGGCTGAGGCGAGGAAGGGTCTACTAAGGATGAGGGGTGTGGTGGGGCTTTCCTTGATATCAATGATAACAAAGTTGCACGGGAAGTATAGATGCTCCACCTTGATGATGACATCCTTCACCACTCCACTTGGGTATATAGTAGACCCATCAGCCAACTTAAGGGTCATTTTGGTCTTCTTTAGATCACCAATTCCCAGCCTCTTGAAGGTGGAGAGAGGCATCAAGTTGATGGAGGCACCTAGATCACATAGGGCATATGTTCAAATGAGGTGCTTCCAATCATGACTAGGATGGTAAAACTACCTGGATCATTGCATTTTGAAGGTAGATTATATTGAAGGATGGTAGAGCAAGTTCCAACCTTGGCCAATTTTGGTTTATTGGAAATGAGATGCTTGAGATATTTTGCATAATTTGGCATAGCGGCAATTAGCTCCACGAAGGGGATGTTGACACTCAATTGTTTAAGCACTGCAAGGAATTTTCCATAATCAGCATCAAACTTATGCTTTCTGGCTCGGTTGGGGAAAGGCATAGGTGGTTCATAAGGAGAGGGTTTTCTTGTAGGTGGATCTCTAGGAGCATTTGAAGGAGTTTTCCCTTCTTGCACCTCAAATATCCATTCATCATTCTCTTCGGCTACACCTGACTCTTGTGGGATTTGAATCCCTTTTGTTTTTTTTACCACTTCTCAAGGTGATAGACTTTACCCCTTCCTCATCATCTTCCAAATTGAATTTTTCCTTTACATAATTTGCAAGCAGCCTCTCCAGGTGCTCCCTCTCATCTTGAAGTTCATGCTCATAAATTATTGAAGAAGCTTCAAGTTGGACTATCTTTCTTTTAGATGCTTCAATCGACATTGCCCAACCTTGATGAAGAGGGTGATATTCAGGGGTTTCAACCATATTTACCACTTCAACCTCTTCTTTGTCAATCTTTTTAATGAAGATAGCCTGGAGGTGCTCTTTTGGGTTTGGCTTTGGTTGACTATGGAAGGTGCCAGATGGTCTTTGAGCAAGTTGTTATAAGATTTGGTCGAGTTGAGTTTTGAGGTTTTGGTTAAATGTTAACTGGTTGGCATTGAAGGATTCTTGCTCGGTGAACTTTGCTTGGGTGGCTGACATGAAGTTCATTGTCATACTCTGCATGTTTTACATCATAGATTCTAACCTAGCAAAGTTATCATTAGAAGAAGAGGAAGATGGTTGTTGTTGTTGTTGTTTAAATCCCGGTGGCTCACCTTGAGGTCTATACCCCATTTGAGAGTTGTTTGCTTGGTGTGGCCCTTGAGGTTTATATCCCATCGAGTTGTTAGAAGTATTACTCGGTCCTCCTTGGGTTGAATCATTGTTCCTCCATGAGAAATTTGAGTGATTTCTCAATGGGGCATTATTGTTGTTATAATTGTATCGGGGCGGTTGCCAACGAAGTTAACATCTTCTTGTTCCTCGATGTAACTTCTTCCTTCGCAAAAATGGGTCTCATGAGGACCCACAGATATAGCACACCCCTCTGTGGCTGAAGCGGAAGATGATGAAGCTACGGACTTGGCATTCTCTTTTTAAGATGTAGCAAGTTTCTCCACCATCTTCGTAAGTGAGGATATTTGGGCGGATAGGTGATCGGATGGTTCGACATGAAGAAGACCCACCGCTCTTGGAGTTCTTCCCTTATTCCTAGCCCATTGTCTCGTGTTGCTAGTCATTGTCTCAAGAAGTTCCATTCCTTCTTGAGAGGACTTGGTCATGAAGCTACCTCTGGCGGACGAATTCACAAGCAATCGATTGCTATCGTCAAGCCCATTAAAGAATGATAGGCATAACGATTGATCATCCAAACCATGGTAAGAGCAATTCATCAACATCTCCTTGAACCGGTCCTAGGCGTCGTACAATATTTTTCCAGGTTCTTGGTAGATCGTATTGATTTCTCCAATTAGTTGCCTCGTCCTACTAGTCGGATAGTACTTGGCGAGGAACTTTTGAGCCATTTGTGCCCATTTGTGGATTGATCTGGAACGTAGGCTTCTAAACCAACGCGATGCAATGTCAAATAAGAAATGAGGGAAGAGCTGCAGCCGGATTCTCTCATTAACTGCACCAGTTTTCCAGAAGGAATTACAAAAGTCGAGGAAGAGACTTAGATTGTTCAGGGTGTCATCCGGATTTGCTTTGCTGAACTTCCCTAAGTCCCGGACTACGGTAATGAAATGAGTTTTAAAAACCCATTGTCTGTTTTCCTCTAGTGTCAACACCGGAAGCAATATAGCTGCGGGCCGCCCTTCGGTGTCCGGCTGGTGATAATCGGAGAGATTTCGGCATTGTTGCTGCCCATTATCCTCAATTTCTGGTGGTTCTTGATCTGCCATGTTTAAATCTGTTATGCGTCTTCTCATGGTGTGCTCAAGTTTGGATCTCAGACTAGCAAGCGGGGAGCCACTAGACCGAGTGCTTGGCATACACAGAAGAGACACAAGGTACCTAATCGATCATAAGAACAACCAGCACTAAAGCTTAGCAATCAAAAATATAAACAAATATAGATAAAAGCAACAAAAAATGAAAACACAATAAAATAAAACAATACACTAAACTTAAACAAAAACTAAATTACCGAAACTAGGGAAATTGATGGAATCAATTTCCCCGGCAACGACGCCAAAAACTTGTTCTGCAAAAACTATATAGCAAAGTATATAAATAAATGCAAAGAAGAGGCAAGTGCACCTAATCGATGTAGTGCAACAAGTGTCGTATCCACAAGGAAATTGATCCCACTCCTAGTCTCGGTAATTAGTAATTGAAATGAAAGCAAAATAAATTGGGATTTAGCCGACAGCAAGATTGATTATGTTGATTTGGTAAATGAAAAAACAACAACTAAACTAGAGATGATAGTTTATGGATTCGATGGAGGAGTACTTTGGGAATTTAGCAATCACCCAAACAGCCAAAATATGCTAGTAATTCTTCTTATGTCATAGTTGTCTTTTTAGAACAAGGATAATAACCCTCTAAACCAAAGATGGGCTAAGTCTTACTTAGTTAATTTTAACCTTCAAAATCAATTAGGGTTACTCACTATGTAGCATTAAGCAAGTTCTAGATAAAAGCCCTAAATTATATTCACTAACCCTAGGGGTGTAAATCAAGGGTTTTTTCTTAATTTGGTAACAGACCCTAACTCAAAACCAAATTGTAGAAATGGTTCACCAAGGATGCACTCAAGTGATCAATTTAAGAGCATCGAATGACAATTAAGAGATAAACAACTATATTAAGGCATAACAAGATTTACAAGCATAATCTAGGGTTTGGAGTCAAAACCCCATCCTAAAGCACTAAATGAGTTTACTTAAACATTAGAGCTACAAATGAGAGAAAGGAGAAAGAGATAGCCATTAAAAGAGAGTGGTTGAGCTTTGAATGAGGTGGGGTCTTCCCCTTTCTTCTCTTCTTCTTCTCTTCTCTTTTTCTCCTCTGCTATCGCTTCTGTTTATTGCCTCTATCTATTCTCAAACGGGGCTGAAGTGGGCGAGTCAATGAATGCCTTTTTAATTCTCTAAAATCTGCGTTTTAACAAGTCTGGGGCGCCTCTGGGTGTGGTCCGGGTTTGCGTCCGGCTAATAAACCCGGACCACACTGACGTGGATATATCTAGGAGCATAGATGGGTGGTACAGGTTTGTAAACCCGGACACAAACCCGGACCATGTCGAAATATTGATAGAGAATTGGGCGAGAGTGTGGTCTGGGTTTGTAAACTCGGACACAAACCCAGACCATGTCAAAAAGAGGGTAGTAGCTTCAGTGGTGGATTGGTCCGGGTTTGTAAACCCGAACATAAACCCGGACCATGTCAAAATCTTGGTAGAAGGTTGCGCAAAGGGTTGGTCCGGGTTTGTATACCCGGACACAAACCCGGACAAGCCTAAAAATGCATCAAAATGTCCATTTTTTCCCGTTTGGCCCCATCTTGGTCTTGACTTTCGTGGCAAGCATCCCCAGTTCTCCTATAAGCATCCAAACAGCCCCTCTTCATCATTCGTTTATGCTCCAGTGATCTTTTACCTAAATTATATCCAAAAGTGTGTAAGTTCACTAATGATTACTAAATACTCTATAAAGTGGTGAAAATAGGTTATAATCCAAGTAAAATGCAGGTGAGTATAAACCTGATAAATGCATATTTTCACCACTTATCATTGAGCAAAAGCTCACAGATTACCATTCCCACATTTATCCATTAATACAATTAAAGTCTTTGAACTGATACACTTACAGATATGTGCCCCTTTCGACATAAAACATACAATGATCATAAATATTTCGTTAGCAATGTTGATGACTTTTCAAAAGCACTATGGAATAAATTATTAAAACATAAAGGAGAAGCTTTCCTGTTCATTAAAGATTTCATACTCATGACTAAAAGACAATACAACAAAAAAATAAAAAATCAACCGTTCTGATAATGCCTATGAATTAGGTAAATCACATGAAGCAAAAGAATTTTACAAATCCCTTGGCATAATTCACCAAACATCTTGTGCTGACACTCCATAACAAAATGGTGTTGTGGAGCGTAAGCATAAATATTTAGCTGAAACTGCAAGGGCTTTGTACTTCACCTCAAAAATTCCAATAGCATACTGGGGTGAATGTATGCTAACAACAACACAAATCATCAATAGACTTCCTACAACCGCTTTAAAAGGCAAAAGCCCTTATGAAATCATTTATGGACAGAAACCTGAATACAATAGACTTAAAGTTTTTGGTTATTTGTGTAATGTAACCAACTTGCATAAACAGAAAGGAAAATTTGATCCTAGATTAGAGGCTTGCATATACTTAAGCTTAGCTGAAAACCAAAAGGCTTATAAGCTTCTTAAATTAAAAGATATGACAATTCTCATCTCTAGAGATGTGACCTTTCATGAAAACACTTTCCCATTTCACAATATCAATCCTCTACTCCTACAAACATTTTGACATACCACAATCCTCTCATCCTCTAGATTGGGTTCGTTTGGGGACAGCTGCTGGGGGCTGCTGCTGGGTCCTGCTGCTGGAAATTGAGAAGTTGTCTGCTGATGGTTTTACAGAAGCTGACAGCTGCTGGTTTAGTGTTTGGTGGATTGTGTTTTAAAAAGTAGAGGGGAAAGTGAGAAGCTGTCAGCTGATGATTTTGTAAAAGCTGTCAGCTGCTGGTTTTGGGTGTTTGGTGGAAACCTGCTGATTTTAAAAATTGAGAAGTTGTCAGCTGCTGGAAGCTTGAGAAGCTGTGTCCCCAAACGACACCATTATGCTAGTGATGATGATCCTGTTTTACACACTGAAAATACAATACCAGAACCCCAAACTTCCACACCACTTCCTGATAACACAATAAACACAAATTCCCCACAACACCAAGCTCCCACACAAAATATTCCACCACCAGAACCCAGTGTTTTACCTAATCTTCGTAGGTGCACAAGAACTAAAAACTACCCCATCTTACCTAGAAGATTACTACATCAATAGCAACCTTCCGGACTTTGATACTTTTACCATTATTTTATCCAACCGTATTACCCATTCTCCTACTGCTTCTAAATCTGGTAACATTTTAAATCTTTTTTTCTTTAACAGATACCCCTCTTCTACCACTATATTTGTTTATCAAACAAAAGTTGAAACAAAGATTCATAAACTTAATGATCCCGCCACTTATGAACTGGCATGTCAAAGTGATCCTTGGAATCAAGCTATGAAAAATGAACTCCATGCTCTAATAAAGAATAATACTTGGGAATTAGTTACTCTACCTAAACATAAAAAACAAGTGGGGTGCAAATGAGTATACAAAACTAAATTAAGGGCTGATGGTAGTTTGGAAAGACACAAAGGTAGACTTGTTGCCAAGGGTTTTCGCCAAAAATATGGCTTAGATTACACTGAAAATTTTTCCCTTTTTAGATCGCATGTCTACTTTAAGAACTTTACTAGCCATCACTACTACTTAAAAGATCTATGGAGGCAACTTTTCTTGCCCCTGTAATTCAAAATTTTGCCTCTGTAGATATTTAGAGGCAACAAAACGGTTGCCTCTGGCTTGCCTCTAAAGGGTTCCCACAGTTGATTATGGAGGCAACTAAAAGGCTTGGCTATACTGATTCAGCCTATGAAGGCAACACTTCTTGCCTCCTTTGAGTTAAGTCAAGTGAGGCAAGCTAATACTTGCCTCCTTTGACTACTTGCCTCCTTTGACTTAAGTCAAGTGAGGCAAGCTAATACTTGCCTCCATTGTTCTGTAAGCAATAGAGGCAACTAGAATAACTCGTCCCCATTGATGCTAAGCAAATGAGGCAAATATATAAACTTGCCTCCCTTGGTCTGCGTAAGGGGCTACCAACACCACTAGCAATGGAGGCAACTGGATTATCTTGCCTCCATCGCACTTAATAAAAGTGGCAAATCTTTAGGTTTCCTTCGTAGCTCTCAGCAAATGAGGCAAAAATAGGTAGAACTCGCCTCTTTTGGTATGTGTTGAAGAGGCGACTAGCTGCCCTTGCTCCAGTTGAAGCAATCAACCGGGGCAAATTATGTTGCCTTGGTTGATCTTTTAATAAAAAAAATTATACGGTACACAACAATAAGCATAGGCTATCCAACAAAGTTATACTGACTAGCTATAAGGCATTACAAATAAAAAGAAGATCAATATACTAGTTATATCGAATCTAAAGCATAAAAGTAATTGGATAACTGAACTCTCTTCGCACAGGAGTAATTGGATAACTGAATGAGGGTACAATGCTATACTTGTAATCCCAGATTTTATTAAAAGAATACACAAATGGGTACCTTCAAGCTTTTGGTTTTACAAAATGTTTACTAGTTGTTTTTGCTACTGAATCTGCCAGCGGTGGTAAGAAACGAGAGCTCCCATGTTTACTTACAATCCAGAAGAAGAACCACTTGAAGTAGATGCACGAAAATCTAGTCAACATTCTTCAGACCTTAAAGTAAATATATTACAGGAGTTAATTCTCACCTTATAGCCCAACAACAATAGTCATAACAGAATCAAAGCAACGGAAGAGTGCATCTGAGGAGAAACAGACGGAAGATAATGAGATACAGATGAAATACTTCAGATTTGGCTCAAGAGTGGTCAGTGTTTGAGGTATAACGTGCCCAGCTGTAAAACCCCTACCGCTAATCCAGTCATTACCTCCTAATCCGTCTCAATTACCAATACCAAAGCAGCTGGAATTCACTACAACGGTGGGTATAACAATGCCGTTAGTCACCCACATGACTAACAAGGCCAAATCCAATACAACAATTCAAATACAATATCGGTCTGATGGATTATTATACCGAGTACTCTATACAAACGATACATTCCATTCCTTAACCAAATCTCAAACCAAATACAAACTTCAATTCCATATTATACGAATACAACCTCAATTCCGTTCTATACCGAGTATCTACAATTCTCAAGTCTGCCGATAACAATTGGACTCACAATTCAACATTTCAATAAATACAACATTCCTAACCAACTACCCATGCTTATACAGCAACCCCGTCTTACACTCTCGGACGGTGATCAGCTTCAATGTACCTGGAAATAAAAACGGTGCCCCCAGGTGCTCAGCAAATTACTGCATATGAAATTCGCATACCCCGTGTGCTAACGGGGGTACGCCGACTATTTGGTAGAGAACATGCAATTCATTTCTAATTCAATCAACATGCAAGATATCAATACATTATACATGTATAATGTCCCAAACATTATCCAACATAGAATACAAACACTAACCAAAACCTCAAGGTAGTTAGTTCATTTCACCTAGCTCTTAGGCCTTGAGGGTTTCTACCTCACTATGCCTTAGTCACTTATACCTTGTCTTACCCACTCTCTTGGGTTACTCTTACTCTCGATCTAAATCAAGTTCTACAATACTCAATCTCAATCCTCAACTCTCAAGTTCTCAATTCTCAACTCAATGCTCAATTCTCAAGTTACCAACTCAATCTCAACTCTCAAAATTAATTCTCAATCTCATCATCAAATTCTCAAACTCAATCTCAATTCTCAATTCTTAAATCAAGTTCTCAATCAAATTCTCAATTCTCAAAGTCATCTTTTAATTCATTGCCCATGACCTCCGGGCAGAGTCATACACAAGACTCACCACTGGGCTTACAATCAAACGGAACTATACACCTAGTTCCTCAAATTCTTAAGGTTCGTTTTTCTACCGGACTACTCAAATTCCCAACACTCCTCTCTCGGAGTTATATTTGAAATCACATGGACTAGCCTAGAAGTATCTCTCTCGATATCCTCTAATAGCTTAGGGAATTTCTAATGTCTAGTATTCTCAGATTTAAGGGTTCCCCCAACGTATTGAATACTCTCATGTTCGGGACATTGTTCATATTAGTCGGATCCTCTCATTGTGGGTCGACTATCTTTCTAAGGGGTTTGGTGATCCCTTACCATTCTTTACTTCTGTCAAGGTTCATGTCTTGAACAATCATCAATCCTCTAAATAGAGGTTCCTTATATACTTCCACTATTAATTGTTTTGTGGATTAAATCAATTCAGTTCTCTAACCATTATCGGGAGTTTACTAATCCCGTACACTCTCACATTCTAGTGAGTTCATAGGTTTGCGTTATCATTTCTTTGTTCAATAGTTTTAGTGTGTTTCCATGTTTTCATTAATTCACAACATGACTCTTTCTACGAGTCACTAATCAAACAACACTCACTTAAGAGTCGGTCTGTAACACTAAGTTAGATTACACAATCATTCAAGTATGTTACTTCATACATCATGCATCAATACAAACATATCAAGCATAAATCATTTTCATGATTTTATCTTGGTTAAGCTGGCGCACAAGCACACAAATCAATGTAGCACAGTTAGCATACAGGGCATGAGAAAATCATACCTTTCACCAACGGTTAGCTTTACCGTGTCACCTCATTTTCCTCGAGTCTTACTCTCGAATCACTAATTACATTTCAAATGGTTCTATTAACATCAATACCTTATGGTAGGTAAATGAAGATTACTCCCGCACTTGCCCCGTTATCCTTAGTTTTACTCTTGTCAATTTAAGCTCTTACTTCTCACTCACTTCTAGCACTTGTTTATACTTCTTAGGACCTTTACAAGTCACCAAATAACTCATAAACATCATTCAAAACCATTACCAATCAATCCCCCATGTTTTAAATTCTTAAAAGCACTCTCGGTCAATTTTTGGGGGTGGTCCGGGACTTGGTCCGCACCCAAAGTCCCGGACCAATACTTAACTCAACTCTCGGCTTGATTTTACACCAGGTCCGGGACTTGGTCCTGGACTAAGGTCCCGGACCAACCTACTAGCTTACTCGTGGGGCATTTTTAAGGGCGGTCCGGGACTTGGTCCGCCCCCTAAGTCCCAGACCCTGCTAAAAAGCTGCTAAAATTGCCTTTTTCAACCTCTTAATCCACACCTAATCATTCCATAATTTTTCCACATGTTTCATACATGTTTAAACACCCTAAAACACTCCTTAAACGCTCATAAATCATTGGTCCAATCCTTACCCTAATTCTTGTTCAATTTCACAATTTTCAATTCTTACATTTTTGTAATTTGCACACTTGTGCATTTCTAAACTTCTCTTGGCACTTGCACTTTGTTCTCACTCCACTCGACCATTACCAACCTTTCCTAGACATGTGCATTAACTACACCCAAGTCCATCCTCCATTTCCAAGATTTTGCAAACTAACTCTTTCCTAGAATTTCAAGACTTTCTTACTCATATTTGCTACAGATTTTGCATATTCACCTATCCCTCATCCAACTACCATTCCATGGTTATTAATCAACTCAACTCAATCCAAATGAACACCTAAGTTCTCCCATTGTCAAAATCACCTAAAACTCTTATTTTTTACTAAAATTTTTCCATAGTTTCCCCACAAATCTAGCATACCCAAATTCATCAATTCTCACCTTTTTCAATCCTAAACTAGCCACACCCATAAAGGGTCCTACCAACACACAATGTTCTATCCAAAACTCATCAAACCACAATATGAACACAAACTCAAATCACTTGGCTCCAAGGCCCTCAATTCAAACAACAAATCTCAAATTTCTCATCTAGCTAATCCAAGCACATTTCCATCCAGTTTTTGATTCACTCAATTAATTAACCCATCCCAAATTCTATAACATTTAGAACTAGCATTAAGGTAGGTTTTCTTACCTTCAATACTCAATTTCTCTTTTAAATTCTTCTCTTCCTCTTCTCCTCTTCTCTTGACTCAAAATCGGCCAAGGCAATATAATTGCCCATTTCCAACCCGACATTCAAAAAAAATAAATGAGTAAGTAAAAACACTTAATCTCATCCATTAAGGATGCTTAAGGCACTAATTAAGGGATTACCTTTTGAAACCCTAGAATTGGTTTCTTGCCATGAATCAAAGGAGGGCTCTAATCCACCATTGGAGGCTTGGAGAATAGCTCAAACAAGGAGAGAACAAGGCATTACAAAGGGGAAAAATTGGCCAAGCTAGAAGGACGAAGAAAATGAATTTTTCTTTGGAACTTTTTACCTTGAATGAAAGGAGAGACTCCAACCTTTAAGTCGATGCCATTTTCTCTTCAAATGGACTAAACCCATGGAGATTAAGTTAATCGTTTTTTGGATTTTGAAATGAGAGAAATGTAGAGCTTGGTGAGGGGAGTTCAAATATGTAATTTATTTTGCATTTGGAGCATGGAGTTGGCTAGAGCAAGTGGAAGAAGAGAGGAAGCCATTGTTGAGCTTCAAGAAATCGTCTAGCTCAGGGAGGAAGGGAGGAGGATGACTGGAGAAGAAAGGGGAGGAGGGGAAAGGGAAATGAGGGAGGAGAGAGGTGCTTTTTACACTTTTTCACTTTTCTACTTTTTCTTCTTCCTTCCTTTACTAACTAGCTAGGTGTGTGTGTGTGAGCTGATTTTTATCTTAAAACCCTGCCCCCACTTATACATATGAGCTAGAGCATTTTTCATCTTTTACAAAAAATGCTCGTTAATTTACCCGGTTTTAGCATTATCCACTAACCGGGCCCGTTTTCTGGAATTTTTTTGTTTCTTTAGTTTTAATGGTTCTTAAGCTTCCATTAATGTTCAATTATAGTTATCTGGTTGAATATAATTTTTACGGGTCCATTTGACCACTCAAAGTCGCGTTTTTGGGTTTTCTTGAAAAACGTGCGCTAAAGCTTTATTAGCGTTTTAAATTCAATTTATGGATCCGTTTTCTTCGGGAATCGTTCTCGTAGATTAGTTAGGCATTATTAAGCCTTAGGAATTCCACCCAAGACCCTTGTCGAGGTCATATTCCTCCTACGGTCATGAAACGCTCATTTTTGCATTTTTCACTTTTTAAGCATTTTCTCTTTTCTTTTGGATTTATTTCCTTCAACAAAATCCTTTAGGCACTATTAGGCCCTCAGATATCTCATTAGAGTAATTTAATCACCCTACTTAAGTTCGGGGTATTTCACTAGCTCCATAGACAAGAAGCTGCAAAAACAGATGAGAATTAAAATAAAGATTGAAGAAGAAAAGAGAATGAAAAGAAAAAAAATTAAGGACCATTGTGGCTACATACTCATATATACTTGCAACGCACTGTAACATTATGGCATTTGTGAAAGATGTTGAAGTTTTGATTTGTGCTGTAGGTGCCACTGTGTCTACACATTTTCAAACAGAAATAGAAGAAACAGATTCACCACAGAGCAAGACATACCTGCACAACAATGTATATTGAGTTTAAATAGAAGAAAAAGATTTACCATAAAATAGATTTACAAAAATTAGCACCGACAAAGTTTTATTTATTATTCAAATGACAAAAAAAGAAATTGAATTGTATGTATTACATCCAGTAGTGGTAGTATTTCTACTTAAGAAGAGAGAGAATGTATATATATATACAAATCTTGAAAAGGAAAGAAAGCTAATTACCTTGACAGTATGGACCTCTTTAATGGCTTGAATGAGTGGAAACTGATCACACACTTTCTCACCACCAACTACTGATATTACCACTTCAATTTCTTCTTGAGCATTTCACCATCCCCACCTTGTCATTTATTTCACCCAGCAATATGTTTTCCTTCATTTTCTTCTATCCAGCTCGGTACTAATGTGGGAATCAAAATCTCGTACATCTCAGGGATCACTAACTTACACTAGCTAGTTAAAACAAAGTTTATTCAGAACAAAGAATCCATTTACTATTGCACCATGCTTATTAGGCTATGATATGATAGGGTGGTATGCAACAATATCAAACAATATTATCTCTATACAAAAGGTAGTTTGTTGTCAATGTGATACATGTTCTGGTAAACAAGTTTCCGTAGAAAGTGAAGTAAAATTACCATCCAAACCAGAATCTAATTCTGACTTCATGGATGAGATGCATGGTGGATCGCAAAGGTTATTGGCCGCCTCATCAATCTGTTTCTCACTGCTTCAGAGAAAGAAGATAATCAAATAATTGCATATATCCAAATAAAAATAAACGAGAGTAGAAAGTAGTACAAAGATAGTCAACACATGGGGGATCGCAAAGGTTATTAGCCGCCTCATCCATGGCAACAACTACAAGTTACACTGGGAACTTATATAGTTTATACAAACACTGTACAAAATTGTATGAAGAACTTTTATACCCACAGTTACAAGAGGTCTCCTGATCAACAAATTGCATATTTTTATAATACATAACAATAACTAGCAACAAAGAGAAGAATCCTAAATGTGTGCACAACTATAGAACTTTCAATTAAAGATTAGGATGGCCAACCTTTTCCTTGTATCTCTTAAATAGTCTTTTCTAGTGCCTCAACAAATTCTCTATGTACATCCGCCACCTGCAGAGAAGAGGAAACAAAGATAATCGAACCATCACAAACACACGCAAGTGAATGCACTTTTTTTCTGGAGTAGATTCGTAATTTCAAGACTAAACATAACGTGTCAAGCCATCCAATTTATATCTACTCACCCCAAAACTTCCCTTAATACAATTGAAGTGAACTTGATAAGCCTAGCGAATTTCAAAAACAGTTCTGATAAGTGTAGAAATGAGCATGTTCTATGGGTGTATTTCATATATTATATTAGCACTTTTCTTGCTCATTTCTCCACTTTGGTTAGTTTTCCTCTAGTTTATGTTTTATTGGTTATCTCACAAATTTATTGGTTAAACATGAGGAAAACCAAGCTAGGAGCAAAGTAGATGAAGAGACGAACGCACAGGCGCAAACGGATCTTAAATCGGAGCTGAAACAAATATTTTAGAAGCAAACCAATTTTTGTCCGAACCAGTCTGGTCCGGACATTGGTTCGGACACGTCCAGAGTGACATCCGTGGCATGTCCGCCCAAATAAGGCAGGACACAAAACAAGGACGCGTGACGAGAAGTTTCTCCGCATAAGATCGAAACGTCCGAACCAGGATGGTCCGGACACTGGTTTGGACGCGTCAAAATTGAAGACCTGTCCGTGGAAAAAAGGCAGGACACAAGCAAGGATAAAACAGAGATGTCCGCCCAAATAAGGCAGGACAAGGGATAGACCTGTCCGTGGAAATTAGGCTGGACAAGAAAGAAATGTCCGTGGCCTGTCCGTGTAAAAAAGGCCGGACAGAAAATAAAAGCCATGCTGTCCGTGGATAAATGGCCAGACAAGAAACAAGGACGCGTGTAAATGCAACCCAGATCCAGAAAATCGACATCGCCGACCGTCTTCCCCATTTTTCTTGCGGCGCCTGCAAACACATCTATCTACCCCATCAGCAATATTAGGCGCCGGCGCTCCTTAAATTCCTCACGTGTGTTCCAGCCCTGTCTTCTTCCTCTTCCTTTCTTCAATATAAACCCACTGCTACTTCATTAGAAAAAATACGCATGCTCGTACACCACAACTCAACTCTCCGAATCACTCACGTTCACCTCCAAATCACACTTCCTCCACGAAACTTCCATTTTCCTCATCCACATCGCCACTTCATTTCCATCATTTCCCATCACCAAATAAGCCCATGCGAGTGCAGAGAGTTCTTCCTTTCCTTAACTCTACTCTGTTTTAATGTCTATGTTATTTACGATGTTTGTTTTTATAAATATGTGTGAGTAATAACCTTAGCCTCCCTGGTTGGGAAGCAAGCCTATTTTATACAATCGTATTACGTAGACTTTCTACTATAATCTGTTCAAGCATTTTGATTCTCGTTCTTAATGCGCTTTAATCTTCAGGCCAATTATTAAAGTGATATTTATAGTTCTCTTGTTAAAATGCGGTGCTAAGACAAGGTTCTAGACAAAAGAAGTCAAAACGGGTTAATGACTAGAAGCGAGTTTTGCCTATAGGTTAATCTGCCTCCAACAGGAATTGTTAATAAATCGATTAATTTATAATAACTAGGGCAAGGATTGCAGGTTGTTATTTAAGTTAATCAGGGTTTATTGTACAAGGACCGGTCAATGAACTAATTAAAATTCCTGAGTTTATTGCTAAAGTGTTGGAAGTTTATAGAAATATAATTGGATGAGTTAGGTGAGCAGAACAACCCAGGGTGCTTCCTTAAAAACAAAAGAGTTTTATAACCGCTATTATTATTCTGTTTTGATTAATTGTTCTTTTCACTGTTTTGTTTAAGTTAAGTTTTAAAACACAATTTCTCTCAAAAAATGATAAGTTTTTGTTCAGTAGTCTAATTAGAATTCTCAGTTAATTTACTACACTATCAGTTATCCACAGCAAGGTCCCCAAGAGTTCGACAACCCCATAATTCCACTATCCCGTAAAACGATAGGTACACTGCCTAAGTGGTAGAAGTAGTCACATATTTCTCCAACAACTTTTTGACGCCGTTGTCGGGGACCTCCGGCACGGTTAATTGATAGTTTTTTAATTTTATTTAGTTTTCTGTTTAACTTTTGCTACTCTTTAATTTTTGTTTCTATTTGTGTTATTTAATCTTTCTAGCAATTTAAATATCGTATTAATTCCTGTCATTTATTTTCCAGTTATTTAAGTTTCCACTGTCATTTAAATTTCAGCAATCTAATTCCTAACGTTTAAATTTCAGCAATCTAATTCCTAACATTTAAATTTCAGCAAACTAACTTCTAACATTTAAATTTCAATAATCTAATTCTAACATTTAAATTTCAGTAATCTAACTTCTAACATTTAAATTTCCAGTAAACTATTTAACATTTATATTCTGTCATTTAATTTCTGTCATTTAATTTTCTTTCTTTATTTCTATCATTTAAATTCCCTGTCATTTAATTCTGTCATTTTTCTTTTTTTTTTTAGTATTTACTTTAACTGCATTTATTTTTATTCCTTTTGTTTATTTATTTTCGTTTATTTACTCTCTAAAAAAAGTAGTTCTTTGTTTTATTAATTTTCTTTTTATTTGTTTAATTCCCCTATTTTCTTTCTAATTTTGTTATTTAATTTTCTTTAGTTTATCTCTACTTTTAATTATTGCTTTTGTTTTCTTTAGTTATTCTCCATTTTTCAAACTACATTTTATTTCTATATATATCGAACTCGATCTGCAGGTAGTCCTCAAAACAGTCTTGAACCTGAGATTGAGAGATTTCTCCACGAGAAAGACGACAACAACGAATAGAGATGACAACTCGACAAACTCTCTCGAGTACCAGCAACCGTCGGTCGAAGGGAGGCCCTCCGCTATTGTCCTTCCTCAAGTTACACAGGCTGAACTGGATGCCTGGCAATTCAAAACGAGTTTCATCACCACACTCTACCACAGGGACAATACAGCGGGCTGGATTCAGATGATGCTCCACACCATATATCTGCATTTCTTGATTTTGTAACACTTTTAATAAAACAGGAAATCTAAACGAGCGCATCCGTCTGCAATTATTCCCCTATTCCTTAAAAGATGGCGCCTCCAGGTGGCTGAGAAGTTTACAACCCAGCAGTATCCACAGCTGGGCCGAATAAGCAAACAAATTTCTGGCAAAATACTATCCCCGTCCAAGACAAGAGAAAAATTGCTGAGATCACCAACTTCTATCAAGAACCAGGAGTCTCTTTGATGATTCGGGGATAGATTCAAAGAATTACAGATATTATGCCCACATCACGGTATGAGTAGCCAGGAACTTGTGTTATCATTATTTAGAGGTTTAAATGATTCTAATAAATTGTTGCTAAGTTCCTCGTCTGGAGGAAATTTTATGAAATTAACCGGAGAAGAAGCAGTTGAACTACTGGATACCATGACTGCCAGCACCAGACAGTGGTGTAAAAACAAGGGACGAGGTGAAGTAAAGAAAGAAACCGGAATGTACAGTATTCCCCCGCAGGATCATGTATCTGCTCAACTAGCTGCACTCACAAAAGTTGTGGAGAAACTAACTACAACAAAAAGTTGTGAAGGCGGTGGCCACTTCCCCATATCTAACTCCCTGTTGCGAAAACTGTGGAGGAGCTCATGAAACCCCAGACTGCGATGGTTCAGGATTTAACAGGACCCTTGAGGAGGTAAGTTTGATTAACAACAGACCAGGGAATCCTTATCCGAACTCATACAACCAAAACAATTGGAGGAGAAATCAACAACCATGGAGGAATTATGAGCCACAGACGAGCAACCAAGGATTCAACCAAAACCGACAACCTCAATACAACCGACAACAGGAGCAGCCAACCAACTCACAAGGAGATATGGGCGAACTGAAAAGCATGATGAATCAGCTTCTAAAACAAGGTCAGGCAACAAATTCAAAATTTGCTGAGATAGAAGCCAAAGTTGCTGATCAGGCTACTATAACCACAAATTTAGAGAGACAGATAGGTCAGATTTCCCAACAACTAGCTCAAAGACCAACAGGGTCACTCCCGAGCCAGACTGATCCAAATCCAAGGGAGCATGCAAAATCAATAACCCTGAGAAGTGGAAAAGAGCTGGTATCTGAGGTCCCTGAAGCTGAGAAGAAATCTGATTAGCAAAGAAATCCTCAATCTGACAAAGAAGACGTAACAATTCCCAAGGAGAAGGAGTCTCCTGCATCCCTTACTATTAAACCATCCAGGTTTCATATGATATTCCAATTCCATTTCCTGATAGATTAAAGAAAAAAATTTGGATGACCAATTTGGAAAATTTCTTAACATTTTTAAGAAATTAACTATTAATATTCCTTTTTCTGATGCCTTAACACAAATGCCTATTTATGCAAAATTTATGAAAGATATTTTGTCTAACAGGCGATCTTTACAGGAAAATGACACGGTGAAATTAACCGAAAGAGTGTCTGCAGTACTTTAAGAAGCTACCACCGAAATTGGGAGATCCAGGTCTCCCCATCATTCCCTGCGATAGAAGACATAAATTGTGGTAACGGGTTATGCGATTTAGGAGCCAGTATTAACTTAATGCCTTTATCTATCTTTAAGAAATTAGGTATAGGTCAATGCTCTCCTACTCCTGTGCAGCTACAACTAGCTGATCGTTCCATAATCTACCCTAAAGGAAAAGTTGAAGATTTAGTGGTTTCTGTTGGCAAATTTATTTTCCCTGCTGATTTCATTGTTATTGACATTGAGGAAGATAAAGATGTTCCACTAATCCTAGGTAGACCTTTTATGAGAACTGCCCGAACTTTAATTGATGTTGAAGGAGGTAAAATAATTTTGAGACTTCATGATGAACAGGTAGTTTTTGACATGACCCGGAACATGAAGCGTCCTTCTGATACACAAATCTGTTTTTCCATAGATACTGTTGACTCTTTAGTACAGGAGACATTCCTCAGCAAAGATGAAGAAACGATTTTGGAAAGATGTCTCATGGCATCTTGTGAAACTGATGACGAAAATCCTGATATTGCTCTTATGGTTGAAGAGTTAACAGGAGACAACCATATTTCCGTACCTACCAACAAAAATTCGAGCCAGTAGAAAGAAATACAGACAGACCAAAGCCTTCCATTGAGAAAGCACCTACAGTAGAAATGAAACCTCTTCCCCCTCATTTAAAATACGCTTTTCTAAAAGAGCCATCTGATTTACCAGTTATTATATCATCTAAATTGACAGATGTGCAGGAGAAGCAACTTTTAGGGGTGCTACGCAATCATACGACCGCTATTGGTTGGTCGATAGCAGATATCAAAGGAATAAGCCCATATTTATGCTCTCATCGAATTTATATGGAAGATGATTTCAGGGCATTGGCACAACCACAGAGGCGTCTCAACCCCGTTCTAAAAGAGGTGGTCAAAAAGGAGGTAATAAAACTACTTGATGCTGGAATTATTTATCCCATTTCGGATAGCAAGTGGGTGAGCCCAGTACAGGTGGTACCAAAAAAGGGAGGAATAACTGTCGTTCCTAACAAAAAAGGTGAGTTTATTCCTCAACGCACTACTACTGGTTGGAGAGTTTGTATTGACTACAGGAAATTGAATACTGTCACACGTAAGGATCATTTTCCCCTACCCTTTATTGACCAAATGCTGGAAAGGTTAGCAGGTCAGGATTACTATTGTTTTCTAGATGGCTATTCAGGATACTTTCAGATCCCAATTGCTCCAGAAGATCAGGATAAAACTACTTTTACCCGTCCTTATGGAACATATGCTTATAAAAATGTCGTTCGGATTATGTAATGCCCCAGCTACTTTTCAACGGTGTATGATGGCTATTTTTTCTGACTACATTGAAAAATGTATAGTCTTTATGGATGACTTCTCTGTCTTTGGTTCAACATTTGACACTTGCCTGGAGAATCTCGATCTTATTTTGGCCAGGTGTGAAGACACAAATCTAGTCCTGAACTGGGAGAAATGTCACTTCATGGTTCGAGAAGGGATTGTGCTAGGACATAACGTGTCTTCAAAAGGTATTGAGGTGGATCGCGCTAAAATTGAGGTAATAGAAAAACTCCCACCTCCTACTACTGTCAGAGGTATCCGAAGTTTTCTTGGACATGCTGGTTTCTATAGAAGATTCATTAAAAACTTTTCCAAGATTTCTAAGCCTCTCTGTACTTTACTGACAAAAGATGCTAAATTTCAATTTTCTGATGAATGT
The DNA here is from genome assembly GCA_023374045.1 of Limonium bicolor. NCBI lineage: Eukaryota > Viridiplantae > Streptophyta > Magnoliopsida > Caryophyllales > Plumbaginaceae > Limonium > Limonium bicolor. Next base: position 135,956,324 of record CM041779.1, on the reverse strand, counting down.
CTAGCAGCTTTTAATTTGTTAAAAGAAAAACTTGTTTCTGCTCCTATCGTTGTATCACCCGACTGGTCCCAACCTTTTGAAATCATGTGTGACGCCAGTGATTATGCGGTGGGTGCTGTTTTGTGCCAAAAATTGGATAAAGTTCTGAGAGTCATTTATTATGCTAGTCGTACTTTAAATGACGCTCAGAAAAATTATGCCACCACGGAAAAAGAATTGCTGGCAGTCGTCTTTGCTTTAGATAAGTTCCGTCCATATTTATTGGGTAGTAAGGTTATCATTCATACTGATCATTCTGCCCTCAAGTATTTATTTGCCAAAGCAGATGCAAAACCCAGGTTGATAAGATGGATACTTCTCTTGCAAGAATTCGACATAGAGATAAGAGATAAGAAAGGTATACAGAATGTCGTGGCTGATCACTTGTCAAGGATGGAGGGACCAGAAGACGAAAGACCCATCAATGAGTCTTTCCCTGACGAGGCAGTATTCGCAATCCAAACGGCAGGAGGCCCTTGGTTTGCCGATATTGCTAACTATCTGGCCAAGAAAATCATCCCAGCTGATATGACATATCACAGCAGAAAAAGGTTCTTTTCAATTGTCAAACATTATTTATGGGATGATCCATTTCTTCAAAATCTGTGCAGATGGAATTATAAGGAGATGTGTCCCACAGACGGAAATCCGAAATATCCTTCTCCATTGCCATTCTAGAGAAACCGGCGGACATCACGGTGCTACCCGTACAGCTGCTAAGGTACTTGAATCCGGTTTCTATTGGAACACCCTTCACAAAGACTGTCATGCTTTTGTGTCTACTTGTGATCGGTGTCAACGGCAAGGTAACATTTCTCGCCGCCATGAACTACCCTTGAACAATATGCTAGAAGTTGAATTATTTGATGTTTGGGGGATTGATTTTATGGGACCCTTCCCAAATTCTTTTGGAAATTTATACATCTTAGTAGCAGTCGATTATGTCTCTAAATGGGCGGAAGCCCTTGCTTGCTCTACTAACGATGGTAAAGTTGTGATGAAGTTCATAAAAAAACATTTTCACTCGATTCGGTGTTCCTAGAGCAATAATCAGCGATGGTGGATCTCACTTCTGCAATCACCAGTTTGATGCTCTCCTGAAGAAATATGGAGTCCGACATAAGGTTGCTCTACCATACCATCCTCAAACAAATGGTCAGGCTGAGATAACAAATAGAGAACTGAAATGGATTCTGCAGAAGACGGTGAGCGCTTCTCGAAAAGATTGGTCCCTTAAATTGGATGATGCACTCTGGGCATACCGCACCGCCTTCAAAACACCTATTGGTGTGTCCCCCTACAAACTAGTTTTTGGGAAGGCATGCCACTTGCCTGTGGAATTAGAGCATAAATCTTATTGGGCTCTGAAGGTGTTGAACTTTGATCTACAACAAGCCGGTGAAAAAAGGAAGTTCCAATTGACTGAGCTAGAAGAACTTAGGAACGACTCATATGAGAATGCAGTGATTTATAAGGAGAAGACCAAGCGTTGGCACGATAAGATGATTGCCAAGCGAGAATTCAAAGCAGGGATCAGGTCCTTCTTTATAACTCCAGACTTAAGTTCTTCCCAGGTAAGTTAAAATCCTTCTGGTCTGGACCATTTAAAATAATATCTACCTCTCCTTATGGAGCTGTGGAATTGGACAATAAGAAAGGAGGATCGTTTAAAGTAAATGGAGCTCGAATCAAATTATTTCTGGGAAACACATTCGACAACGAAGAGGCTTATGCGCTTCTTCTCAAAGATCCAGTCACACCTTAAACACTCAGGTATGGTCTAGCCAAAGACCATAAAGATGGGCAGCTTGGTAGGAGGCACCCTATCTATCTTTTTATTCTATATTGTGCTTATATTTTGTATCTTATTTTATGTTAAACGATATATAGTAAAAAATAAAAAAAGAAGAGAGAACGAGGAGAATTAACTTGAGTTCTTCTAGCTGTTTAGAATATTCTTTACAGGAACATCTTGCACATTCCTACAGCTGAACTCAAGTGTGGGGGAGTTACTCTACATACTCTGCAAAACTCTGGGGAGTACACTATCTATACCCTGCTCTTTAAATTTTCAAAATTTTATATTGCTTTTGCTTTGTGATCATTACCCAGGTAGTCTGCATGCCCTGTTATTTTAATTCTTTCTATGCAATGAGGGCATTGCTTTGGTTCAAGTGTGGGAGAGAGATAATAATCAAAAGTTTGCTCTTAAGTTTTTCTCTTTTTCGACACTGTGTTTAAATTTGTTAAGTGATTAATAATCAAAGAAGGAGCCATAGAGGGAGTAATGCCGGTATTAACAGGGTTAAAGGGTACAAAAAAATTAAAACCACTCTGCTCCTTACTCAATGTAAAAAAATTCTGAGGAAATTATCATTTGAATTTTGTTTTAACTTTGAGCCTGGACTTGAATTGGAATGAAATGGTGGAAAAAGAACAAGGCAAGGTACTCCTCTAATCTAGACAGGCATATTCTTATCCTAAACAGGCCTCATCCACTCGGTTATTAAGTTCTTAGGGGTGCTTCATCACCCGGCTACCTAAGGTACTCGGTATCTGGGATAGTAGACCCAAAACCGCTACAAGGGTGGAGAGAAAAGTCTGAGGTAAAAGAAAAATGAACTTCAAAATTGAAGTATCTTTGCATTCTGCACCAAAATGATAAAAACTTCTTCATTATGGATCATGAGTATGTGGCATTGAAAGGTATAATGGAATAAGATTTTACTTCATGCCCCTTGTCGTTCAAGGAAATGTGAAAGAAAATGGTGGATTAGCTCAGGGTTAAAAGCAGAATTCTCATGGTACTGTTTCTTCTTCTTTTGTAGGACTTCAGGGTTATTCTCAGAAACTGAGAAATATATTTAAGAAAGATGATGTTATTAGTACCCCTTTAAAATCTGAAAAAAATTGGCAATTACCTCTTCCGTGCTCCCCTTACTTGATTATTGTCTGTTTAACTTGTTTAAACATTATGTCAAAAAGATTTGCTTGAGGACAAGCAAAAGATAAGTGTGGCGGTGTGATAAGTGTAGAAATGAGCATGTTTTATGGGTGTATTTCATATATTATATTAGCACTTTTCTTGCTCATTTCTCCACTTTGGTTAGTTTTCCTCTAGTTTATGTTTTATTGGTTATCTCACAAATTTATTGGTTAAACATGAGGAAAACCAAGCTAGGAGCAAAGTAGATGAAGAGACGAACGCATAGGCACAAACGGATCTTAAATCGGAGCTGAAACAAATATTTTATAAGCAAACCAATTTTCGTCCGAACCAGTCTGGTTCGGACACGTCCAGAGTGACGTCCATGGCATGTCCGCCCAAATAAGGCAGGACACAAAACAAGGACGCATGACGAGAAGTTTCTTCGCATAAGATCGAAACATCTGAACCAGGCTAGTCCGGACACTAGTTCGGACGCGTCAAAATTGAAGACCTATTCGTGGAAAAAAGGCAGGACACAAGCAAGGATAAAACAGAGATGTCCGCCCAAATAAGGCAGGACAAGGGATAGACCTGTCCGTGGAAATTAGGCCGGACAAGAAAGAAATGTCCGTGGCCTGTCCGTGTAAAAAAGGCCGGACAGAAAATAAAAGTCATGCTCTCCGTGGATAAATGGCCGGACAAGAAACAAGGACGCGTGTAAATGCAACCCAGATCCAGAAAATCGACATCGCCGACCGTCTTCCCCATTTTTCTTGCGGCACCTGCAAACACATCTATCTACCCCATCAGCAATATTAGGCGCCGGCACTCCTGAAATTCCTCACGCGTGTTCCAGCCCTGTCTTCTTCCTCTTCCTTTCTTCTATATAAACCCACTGCTACTTCATCAGAAAAAATACGCATGCTCGTACACCACAACTGAACTCTCCGAATCACTCACGTTCACCTCCAAATCACACTTCCTCCACGAAACTTCCATTTTCCTCCATACATCCACATCGCCACTTCATTTCCATCATTTCCCATCACCAAATAAGCCCGTGCAAGTGCAGAGAGTTCTTCCTTTCCTTAACTCTACTCTGTTTTAACATTTATGTTATTTACGATGTTTGTTTTTATAATTATATGTGAGTAATAACCTTAGCCTCCCGGGTTGGGAAGCAAGCCTATTTTATACAATCGTATTACGTAGACTTTCTACTATAATCTGTTCAAGCAATATTTTGATTCTCGTTCTTAATGCGCTTTAATCTTCAGGCCAATTATTAAAGTGATATTTGTAGTTCTCTTGTTAAAATGCGGTGCTAAGACTAGGTTCTAGACAAAAGAATTCAAAACGGGTTAATGACTAGAAGCGAGTTTCGCCTATAGGTTAATCTGTCTCCAACAGGAATTGTTAATAAAGCGATTAATTTATAATAACTAGGGCAAGGATTGCAGCTTGTTATTTAAGTTAATCAGGGTTTATTGTACAAGAACCGGTCAATGAACTAATTAAAATTCCTGAGTTTATTGCTAAAGTGGTGGAAGTTTATAGTAATATAATTGGATGAGATAGGTGAGCAGAACAACCCAGGGTGCTTCCTTAAAAACAAGGGAAAATTCACGATATACCCCTGTTTTCTTTCGTAATTCACAATATACCCCTGTGATTTTCGTAATTCAACTTTAAACATGCTTAAATGTTGTCCAAAATTAATGAAACTTTACATGGACAATGATAAAGTGTTATATTTTGGTCCAATATCAAATTTGAAGCTTTTAAAGCTCACATGTGACCTGTGGGACCCAATGAATATGCGACTGTTCATTGGGTCCTACAGGTCACATGTGAGCTTAAAAAACTTCAAATTTGATATTGGACCAAAATTTAACACTTTAGCATCGTCCATGTAAAATTTAATCAATTTTGGACAACATTTAAGCATGTTTAAAGTTGAATAACTAAAATCACAGGGGTATATTGTGAATTACGAAAGAAAACAGGGGTATCTCGTGAATTTTCCCTAAAAACAAAAGAGTTTTATAACCGCTATTATTATTCTGTTTTGATTAATTGTTCTTTTCACTGTTTTGTTTAAGTTAAGTTTTAAACCACAATTTCTCTCAAAAAATGATAAGTTTTTGTTCAGTAGTCTAATTAGAATTCTCAGTTAATTTACTACACTATCAGTTATCCACAGCAAGGTCCCCAAGAGTTCGACAACCCCACAATTCCACTATCCCGTAAAACGATAGGTACACTACCTAAGTGGTAGAAGTAGTCACATATTTCTCCAACAAGTTTTTGGCGCCGTTGTCGGGGACCTCCGGCACGGTTAATTGATAGTTTTTAATTTTATTGAGTTTTTTGTTTAACTTTTGCTACTCTTTAATTTTTGTTTCTATTTGTGTTTTTTTATCTTTCTAGCAATTTAAATATCGTATTAATTCCTGTCATTTATTTTCCAATTATTTAAGTTTCCACTGTCATTTAAATTTCAGCAATCTAATTCCTAACATTTAAATTTTAGCAAACTAACTTTTAACATTTAAATTTCAGTAATCTAACTTCTAACATTTAAATTTCAGTAATCTAACTTCTAACATTTAAATTTCCAGTAAACTAATTTCTAACATTTAATATTCTGTCATTTAATTTTCTGTCATTTAATTTTCTGTTCTTTATTTACTGTCATTTAAATTCCCCTGTCATTTAATTTTGTCATTTTTCTTTATTTTATTTTAGTATTTACTTTAACTGCATTTATTTTTATTCCTTTTTGTTTATTTATTTTCGGTTTATTTACTCTCTAAAAAAAGTAGTTCTTTGTTTTATTGATTGATTCTTTTTATTTGTTTACATTCCCCCTACATCTTTCTTTCTAATTTTGTTATTTAATTTTCTTTAGTTTATCTCTACTTTTTAATTATTGCTTTTGTTTTCTTCAGTTATTCTCCATTTTGCAAACTACATTTTATTTCTATATATATGCGTCGAACTCGATCTGCAGGTAGTCCTCAAAACAGTCTTGAACCTGAGATTGAGAGATTTCTCCACAGAGAAAGACAACAACAACGAATAGAGATGTCAACTCGACAAACTCTCTGCGAGTACCAGCAACCGTCGGTCGAAGGGAGGCCCTCCGCTATTGTCCTTCCTCAAGTTACACAGGCTGAACTAGATGTCTGGCAATTCAAAACGAGTTTCATCACCACACTCTACCACCAGGGACAATACAGCGGGCTGGATTCAGATGATGCTCCACACCATATATCTGCATTTCTTGATTTTTGTAACACTTTCAATAAAACAGGAAATCTAAACGAGCGCATCCGTCTGCAATTGTTCCCCTATTCCTTAAAAGATGGCGCCTCCAGGTGGCTGAGAAGTTTACAACCTAGCAGTATCCACAGCTGGGCCGAATTAGCAAACAAATTTCTGTCAAATAGATTTATGGTGCAGAACCTCACAACCACATGCTACATGTAAAATGTCTCTTTCACTCCATCTGGAACAATAATGCAGCTATGGACCAGGAATTACAAGCATGCTGCATGTAAAATGTCTCAAGGAATTAGTAATTTGTTTCACTACTTAATGCACATGCCAAACTCACTCTAGTTTTATCACAAATTACAAGCATCTACTTCTATGGACCAGTAATACCAAAAATAAACATACCAATGAATTTACAAAAAATCAATGCAATTAAACTGATCAACACTATCCATAAGTAGTCAGTTCCACTTCTTTCAAATAGTTGTTTTTAGATGCTATCCACGAATGTTTCTCTAATAGCTTGTCAACTTTCTGGGAGCAATCTTGTTGTTCTAGCTCCATGATTGGTCTCCTAAGAACATGCCAAAAGTGAGTAAAGCACACCATCCTCTGTATATAACACAAATGAAAGTTACCAACAACAAAGAATCTAAGAGCCTTCTGATTAATCAAATGTATACGTACCTCATGCTCCAACATCTTTCTTTCAAGATTAGCTTCAGTTAACTTACTTTGAATATTCTCCTGCTGCTTCACAAGGGAGCTAATTTCTGCATTACACTGCTTCAACATTGCACGGAAGGATTTCATATCAGAGTTAACCTGCTTCCATCTTATCATTAGCTTTTCCCTTTCATTTTCATGCCCCTGCCAATATGCATTTCACATAAGTTAAACAAACTGTTAAAAAGAGACAACATCTATCTTTAATTTTGAGATGAGCAGCATCTCAAATCTATTAGTGAAATACCCAAAATCTAATTAACATTATAAAACCATTATTTAATGGAAAATAATCCAAATATAAATCATTTCACGTACGCATGCAAACCCATGCATGAAAACGTTACGTAAAAACAGTCGTTTCACCATAAACGCTAAAACGCCTTAGAAACATATGATCAAGCATGACCTTGTATGACATTCTAAAACTCAAACCAAATGGTCATACCCTCATTATATGAATATATAAACATAATCCCTAAGCTATATTTAGTCAAAAACGCAAAACGCTCGGGAGTGCTCACGCACGCCCCTTAAAGCACGAAAAGCCCGGAGGAGTGCCGAGGTGGCACGAACTCCTATAAAATTCATTCCTAGGGTTCCTAACATCATTATTAACCATCCTAAAGAGAACCCACGATCTGGTTTCTCAAAATTCAACAAAAACCTCAAGAGGATTTCTTAACGCTCCTTTTTGCCCCGGGAGTGTCCCGATAGCCCGGAAATTATGTCATGGGTGATGTAACCCCATATAACCCAATGTAACATCTAATTATATCATTATTTACTATAATAAATGTTTATAAACACTTGTAACTCATGTCCCAACTCTCTCTTCTTCCTTCATCTTCTTCCTTTAAAGCTCTTAAGTCCATTAATGGAGTTTTAACTTCTATCTTCATCTTTAAGGTAATTTCCTAGCATTTCTTTTCAAGCCTTGAATCAAAACTCTTCCTAGCATAACAACAAGGGTTCGGCATCAATTAATACTCCAAGGAGGTTGTCTAAATCAACATTAATCCAAGGAGCATCTCAAGGTTACCTTAAGGTATTTTTCATGCTTGAAAATCCTTAAAGCAAATTTTTATGTGTAACCAAATTCTACTTCTTATAAGGTTCTTTTCTTCTTCATTTTCATGAAAGAAAGTTTGTTCTTCATCCATCTTAAGTGAGCCGAAATCCTAAGGAGAAAAGCTTAAGGTAAATCCTTGGAAAACTACTTACAAATCTACTTAAGATCTTTGTTAAAGATCTAATTCCTAAACTCCTTCACTTCTTGCATAAGAACCGAAGTGGAGCATCAAATTCCTTTGGAGAAAGCTTGGAGATTCAAGAAGAGTTCAAGCACTTAACCATTCCTTATTAAGAAGTAAGTTTACTAAGCTAATTTTATGTTTTAAGCTTGGTTAAGCTTCTAAAAATTATACAAAAATTATGTACATCTCCTAGGGTATCTAAAACCGAAACCATATAGTAAAATATACCAAAAATATAATCTATAACATATATGGAAAATATTTACCTTAAGACACATTTTAAGGTCACAAAAATTACCTAGGTTACACCTTGTTTCATACCGAATGGTCAAGGGCAATTATGTTCTATTTTGAGCTAGGAATCAATATAAGACATTACAATAATTTTTACATGAGTTATATGACTCATATGAATTTATGTATAATTATTTTGACATATAAATCTACTTTTAAACATTATATGGTAGCTTATTAATTATGGCCGAATGGTCTAGGTGAAGAATAGGTTTTAATGAGCTACTTATGTATATAAACTTATATTATAAAGTTTGGAGAGTTAAAAATATTTTATTAGTGCTTAAATGGCTAATTAATTAAGTTATGTGGCTAAAATGTAAATTTTACAAAGTTTGGTGTATATACCATAAAAGCCGAGAGTAAAAGGTTTCCTTGGGATAAATATGATATAATATAAGGTTAGGATTAAGTTTATGAATTTTAGATAATTTAAAGAAGTGTTAAAATAACAATTTATAAAGTTTTGGGCTATTAAGTAATTTATAAAAATTATTATGAAAGTTTGGAGTTGAATATGGGCGAATTCATAATTAAGAGAATTATAAAGTTCACCTTCGAAACTTTGAGGAATTAAATATTTAAACTATAGTTTATAAGTTATTAAGTAACTATTATAAAGTTTTGGGGTGAAAATGTAAATAAAAGAAAGTTATATGTCAAAGCCGAATTGTTTGGGGTTAGATTTATAATTTAAGGAATTATATATGTACATTCGGCAATTAAAGGAACTTAAAGTTAAAACTATAGTTTATAAGACATTATGTAAAAGTTATAAGATTTTGTGGTTAAATTGTAATTATAGAAAAGATTTTATTAAGGCCAAAAATTTGAGGGGTTAAGTTGTAATTTTCAAAAGTTATAATATTCAAAAGCTATATACCAAAATATTAGTGGTGGCTTTGTGATATAATTAAATAAGGAATTAAAACTATATAATATAATGATATTAGAATTTAAATGTAAAGTTTATGAATTAATGTGGTTGTTTTGTAAATAACCGAAATATAAGGGTAAGAATTTAGATTTAAATAAATATACGTCCTATATGGATATTTGGAGGAATTAGGAAAAAGAATTTTGATTAAAGGAGTTATGGAATTAAAACTATGGCTTATATAGTTATAAGGAATTTAAAGGTAACCAATAAATATGATTTATATTTAAAAAGGAGAATAATAAAAAATATAAGGATATTATGTCCATGTATGGCATATAAATATAATTGAGAAATTATAAAGTTATTATGTCAACTAGGAAATTAAAAACATGTAACATAATTAGTACATGAATAAATATACATACATATATATATTAAAGGATTTATAATTAAATCAAAAGGGGAATAACAAAAAAAGTTATACAGTAAATCTTAAGGTAATTAAAAGGAATTACCACACCATGTAAGTTGTTGATTAAGACTATATGATTTGGGAAAATAGAAGAACACCTTAAATATCAATGAGGTTAAGAGGTTAAAAGAAACTATCTAAGTATGAAAAAAATAAACCTCACATGAAATAACAACTAAGGAATTGTTGAATAATCCAATAAAAATTTTATACAAGGGTAACATAAATTAACCCTCCCAATTAATCCTAATATAGGACAATACTTGACCAGACGTTGACCAGGATATACTCAACTGCAATCTACGGTGAACGGTATGGGATTCTTGCAACCTGTTTGCTACCGAATTACACCGGCTTGTGTGCTATCTGTTGTTTGAAATAACGACCAAGATAATTACTGTAAAATGTTGTATTACTCTTGTGCACTGTTGTGTTACTATTATGTGCTTGATGCTACTAACTATAACGTGTATGTCCTACGCATACAACACTACATTACCAGTGGATTAAATATCTGCGCTTTATCATACCGAGAACTTGTACTCAAGTTTCTCCCTAACTTCACTTTATAACAAACGTTATTATCCTAAACGTGATAATTGACAATACACATTGTGTTCTTGATTAACGTCCTTGTGTGACATCTAACAAATTCTATACTACAACAAGCGAGGAGCCCAGTCATTCTGGCCATGCATGCTACAGGAGCTGTACCTGTCTCAGGTCGTCTCCTAATCAAATATACGTCACGACGGAAGTTTTGGGTGCACTCTTTGTCCACTCACCGGGACCGTACCGGAACATTTTAAGTTGGGAGGAAGACTTCATTTCTCTCGAGGGTACGATACCCACCATTTTAAGTACAGGAGTTAACTACGTTATCTTCTGAGGGAATTATTACCCACCTTTCTTTAACGAGGTCACTATACCTTCACTATATTGACATACTCTCATACACCTGTCAGTCCCACTGTGTGGACCCGACTACTATCAAATGATTACAGTTCATCTAACTTGACCTTCTAAAGTCTTGTTCTATGTGACATCATTGTCCTTGTATGGATACTTGTGATTATCATGTAATGCTTGTTTACAGCTTTATAAAAATGAACTGCATGTGTTCGACAAAGTAGTTGGTGTGGCCCAGTAGCCGATGGGCTGCACGTTTTCCATACCAGCATTGTTTGCTGAGCCCCTTTGGGGGCACCCCCTGAAATACCCCGAACTTAAATATGGTGATTATATTATTCTAATATAGTATTTAAGGGCCTAATGGTGCCTAAGTAATTTTTGGTAAAGAAAGTAAATCCAAAAGAAATGAGAAAAACGCTTAGAAAGCGGAAAACGCTAAAATAAGCGTTAAATAACCATAGGAGGTACGAGACCTCGGTTATAGTATCGTAAGTACTCCTAAGGCTTATTCATGCCTAATTAGTATACGGGAATGATTCCTGAAGAAAACGGATTCAATAAATGTATTAAAACGCTAAAAGAGCTTTAGCGCACGTTTTTCGAGGGAACCCGAAAACGTGACTTTAAGGGGTCAAACAGACCCGTAAAAATTATAAATCATTAAATAATAATTATTAAGCATTTATGGAAGCTTAATAACCAATAAAAATAAAGAAACGAGAAACTTCCAGAAAACGGGCCCGGTTAGTGAATAGTATCAAAAACCGGGTAAAATAACGAGCGGTTTCTGTAAAAAAACGAAAAACGCTCCAGCTAGTATTTACAGAGGGGGCCGGTTTTTACTGGTGTAAACAGCTCTCTCTCATACACACACACAAGTAACAAATAAGTAAATCAAAGAAAGCAAAAAGTAAAAAGTACAAAAGTAAATACCCTCTCTCTCCTCTTATTCTCTCATTTCTCTTCTCTCTCTCCAACTCCCTCCCTCTCTCACGATGGAACCCCTCTCTGCAGCTCTCTTCCTCCTTCCTCTCTTCTTGTTGGCGATTTCAAAGCCCCAAAGGAAGCTCATGGCTTCCTCACCTTCTTCCACAAGCTCTAGCTCCATGTGAGCTCCAAATGTAAAATAAATTACATATTTGTAATCCCTTCATCCTCCTCTACATTTTTATCTTTCCAAAATTCAAAAAGGCTGAGTTTCATCTCCATGGTTTTCCCCATTTGAAGAGAAAAACACACCATTGTGCAGCTTGGAGTCTCCTCTTTCAAACAAGGTAAAAATCTCCATGAAAAACCTTACCTTTCTCCATCTCCTTGGTATGGCCGATTTTTGCCTCTCTCTCTTACCTTGTTTTTCCTCTTGTTTTGGAGCTTTGCTTCAACACTCCATGGTGGTGAGAACACCTTCTTGAACCAAGGGCTAAAACCCCTCCTAAGCACTCCACAGGTAAACCTTAGAAATTTGTATTTTGAACACTTCAATGAACTAGCATAAATCTAAGGGTTAGTGTATTAATTATACTTGTTTGGTGTGCTTGGGTGATGGGGATGGAGTTTGGCAACTCCATTCCCCACAAAATCGATTTGGACAAGAAAGAGAACAAGAAGAAGAAATGGAAAGAAAGAATGAAGTATAAGCTCAAGGTAAGAGCTCCTTCCTAATGTAAAATCTATTGCATTAGAGTAATGGGAATGGGTAAAATATTTAAAGAACCCAAAACCTTGTACTAGTATTGAGAATTGTGAAGTTTGAGTATTTAAGTGCAAGTATTTGAATTGAAGGCTTTGGAGCCAAGTGGAATGAGTATGTGTATTAGTATTGTGATGGATGGGTATTGATGTATTAAGATTGCTTAATATTGTGTGCTGGTAGAACCCTTGTGGTTTGGCTAGAATAGGGATGAACTTGATGAGAAAGGATGTGTATGGATAAGTAAGGAAAGTAGATGAGTTATGGCAAATTTTGGTAGGAATTGTGCATTAAGGAATGACTTGGTGAGTGGGAGAACCAAGGTGTGTATTGAGGATAGTAGAGATGTTTAATGACCATTGGAATATTAATTGTAGTATGAGGAATAAGGAGTGTAAAATCTGTAACAAAGTGTATAAGAACACATTGGAGAAGTTAGGAGAATTTAATGTGCAGGATTTTGGTAAGATGAGTGTGGAACTTGGGTATAGGTAGTGCAATGGCTTGGGAATGAATTGGTATGGTGAGGAGAAGTATTTAGAATGCTAGGAGTAGCATTGGTAGGGGGAGTATTGAATGGTAGGAGTTTGGTTTGAAAATCTGTAGCATAAGAGACACAAAAACTGTGCATAAGTGTTGAAGAAGAAGTGAAGGGATTGTGTATGTGGATTTAGAAATGAGTAATGGATTTGGGGGATGAATTAAGTGTATTAGGAAGCCTAAATAGCACTAAAACATGTGGGATTACATTAGGAAGATTGGGGAAGTAATGGGCAAAAGAGAGGACTGAAAACAGATTTAAAACTGAAGTACTGGGCCGGACCGGACTTGCGACCGACATGCAAGTTCGGTCGAGCCCAGATTTACAAAGACGGGAAACCTTCTGGAATCGACCGGACTTGCGACCGGCATGCAAGTTCGGTCGGACCAGAAAATTCTCCCGTCAGAAACCATCTGGAATGGACCGAACTTGCGACCGGACTTGCAAGTTCGGTCGGCCAGAAAAATTCCCGTAATGCAAGCTACTGGAATGGACCGAACTTGCGACCGACTTGCAAGTTCGGTCGAGCCAGAAAATTTCCGTACTGATAGCTACTGGAATGGACCGGACTTGCAAGGTCGGTCGCAAGTCCGGTCGAGTCAAAAAAAAAAATTTTACTATATGATTATGATAATCATATGTATATATATATATATGCCTATACACATATACGCATATATGTAGTAGTACACTACAATTGAAATACTAAAGGTAAGAAAGTAAGTGTATGAGTATGAAAACAAGTGTAAAAGTAACTAAGCAAGTTGAGAGTATAGAAACATTAAGTACACCGGGATAACGGGGTGCGTACGGGAGTAGTAATTATTTGTGTATCATAAGAGTATAGTATTAACGAAAATATTGAAACATTATCAGTGGAACAAGTGTGAACCAAGGAACAAGGGAACACACGGTAGAGCTAACTCCGGTGAAAGGTATGATTTCCTCATGCCCCGTATGCTAACCGAGTTACGTTGATTTGTGTGTTGTATGCCGGCTAATCAAGACTAAAGCATGAAAACGGTTTATTGCCTTTCGTTGCATGTCTTGTTGTATGTTGATTGAGCTAACCTTTCTTGATTGATTGTGTGGCCTCACTTAGTGCGTAGACCGACTCATAGATGAGTCTTATTGTGTATAGACTCGTGGTAAGTCATGTGTGAACCAATGGACCGTAGCAACGCACTAAACCAACGAACCAATAAACGATAACGTAAATCAATGAACTCACCAGAATGTGAGAGAGTGTACAGGAGTAATAACCTCCCGACAACGGTAGGAGAAACGAAATGAGTAATCCACAAACGAACAGTAGTGGAAGTGTATAAGTAACCTCTATTAGAGGAACTAATCTTGGTGCAAAACATGAACCATAAGAGTAGTAAGAATGATGAGGGATCTCCAAACCCCTTAGTAATTAGTCGACCCATTATGAGAGGACCCGACTGATGTAAGTATGCCCCGAACGAGAGAGTATTCGATATGTTGGGGAAACCCTTAAATCTGAGGATACTAGACGGTGGTAATTCCCTAAGCTAACAGAGGTTATCGAGAGAGATACTTCTAGGCTAACCCATGAGGTTGTATTGTGCTCTGAGAGAAGAGTGTTGGGAATTCGTTCGTGTAGTCCGGTAGAACGGACATTTGAGTATTTGAGGAGCTAAGCGTATAGCCCTCGTATTGTAGGTCTGGTGGCGAGTCTTGAGTATGACTCCGCCCAGAGGCCAGAGTAATGAGTATTGCGTATGTATGAGTAAGGTAATGAGTATCGAGTAAGAAGCAAGTATGAGTATGTAAGGAGTACCGAGTATTGGTATGTATGAGTAAGTATTGAGTATTGAGTATGTATGAGTAAGTATGGAGTATCGAGTATGTAAGAGTAAGTGTAGAGAATTGAGTGGTGAGTATGCACCAGTATAGTAACGAGTACAGAGTAAGGATCGTGTACGAGTAAGGTATTGAACATGGAGCGATGAGTATGCAAGAGTAAGGAGCGAGTATGAGTAGAGTAACGAATATTGAACACAGTACGAAGAGTAATGAATGTATAATAAAGAAATGGTTGACTATTGAATTGTCTTCCTTAGTAAGTATTGGACTTGTACATTTATGTAGGTATCTTGATTGTATTGTTGTAGTATGAGTATGTATGTATGCATGTAAATGAACTCCATGTATATCCGACCCAAGTAGTCGGCGTACCGCGGTTAGCACGCGGTATATGCGGATTTCATATGCAGCGTAAGCTGACCCCCTCGGGGGACCGTTTTTAGTGTGCAGGTACTCGAAGCTGGCCACCGTTCGAGAGAGTAGGACGGGGATTGCTATGTAAGCATGGGTAGTAGTATGGAAGGGATGGAACTTGTAATGTATTGGGAAATTTGGAAGTCCAACTGTATCGGTAAAATTAAGGATTGTAGTATACTCGGTATAGTATTGTACTAGAGTTGTATCGAATTATGGATTGGTATGCAAGGGAAGTAATGTATTATGTAGAGCACTCGGTATATTCATAATCATCAGACCGATAGTATGTATATTGTAATCCGCCTTGTTAGTCACGTGGGTGACTAACGGCATTGTACACCCGTCGTTTAGTAAGTAATATCCCTGCGAAGGTAAGTATTTGTACAGTAATGACGGTATTAGCGGTAGGGGTGTTACACCCCCATTTTTCAGGTACCTGAAGTTGCAGAGATTACCACACCGAGTGTAGGTGGGGTAGATCAAGCTATGGGAGTTTATCACTAGTTATTTGTTTTACTTAATTATTGTACCTTTGAGTTTGATTCCTAGTGTCTCGGGTTGTATTCGTATTCAGACCGTGACTTTGGAGATTTGTATTTGGAGTTAGCCTTGTTGGTCACAAGGGTGGCTAACGGCATTGTAATACCTCCCGGTTATTGTAATTTATTCCGCTGCAGTTTAAGTTTATTTGGGAGCGATCGTCGTTCAGGTTATTAGATTTCGGGTTGGGGTGTTACAATTAGAAAAAGGCAACTATTCTACAAGACCACAGTACCACTCAATGTTTACATATATAGAACTTATGAAGCACGATCCAGATGTCTTTAAGAGCATGCAGCCGAGATGACAAGTCGAAATATATAAATGCAAAAATACAATATAGGACTACCCTGCTAATGAAAATGCGGGTTAAAACAAAATGATGAAAATTTAACTTTGTACGCACCTGATTCTTCCTCAATCTGAAAGTATCAATATCTACACTCCATAAGATATATTCTAATCAAAATGATTCAA
The DNA here is from genome assembly GCA_023374045.1 of Limonium bicolor. NCBI lineage: Eukaryota > Viridiplantae > Streptophyta > Magnoliopsida > Caryophyllales > Plumbaginaceae > Limonium > Limonium bicolor. The sequence continues at coordinate 135,940,042 of CM041779.1, read as the reverse complement.
ACTCCATGCAAGATCAACTATTAGCTTAAAAAAGAACATGATAATTATTGACTGTGAATTTGCAATGAATACTGTGGGACTTGACCTATGATATAGAAGATAAACTTGAAATCTCAGACATTGATCTAAAACCACTTGGGCTTCAACGCAGTGCAATTTTGATGATCAATAAAATAGGTTACTTTATGTGTACAAATGATTTTACATTAGTTAACAAGTGACTTATTACATTAGAAGTTATCCTATATTTTTTCCTTCTAAATTTGAGTCGACAGCATAGCATTGGCTAATGCATTGAAGATACAAGGAGGAGGTTGGTAGAGAAGGCAGCATTTACTTTTGACTTGGCATTCATGATGAAGTGAATTAACAAGAAAATAGCATGGGCATGATACCATTGGGAGAATATATGCTTATGTGAATAAGAACGTTGGATATCTGCTTTGTTTGCCCTTAATCCGATCAATTTCATCTTCAATTTGTCGACGAACAACCGTTGTATTGATAAGAATTGGAGTTTGCATCGTATTAGCACTGAAGAGTGGAACTGATGAGTCTGTATATATGTCAATGGTGATGTCATAAATTAAAATTCAGGGGGCAATTCCTTGCTTGCATGATTTTTAGATGCATGGTCAACAACATCCAAAATTAAGTTTTAGAGTCAACCTAGTAACAGCCTAATTACTGCATTGTGTAGGATAACAAAACAAGTCATAGGAGTTTTCAATAAGCAATGAGAGGTTATGAAATCTGTTAGTAGCTTCCTCGAGGCCAGAAGAAACTAAGCATACTCGACTCCACCATCAGTCTAATGAAGCTGGAGCACCAACGATTGGCGCGTAAAAATACCTAGAACACATCAGATTATTACAAATACGAAGAAAACAAAAGAGCATTATGGGTGAATATTTTATCTCTGGCTATACGAATATCCAAATGATTGGGCAAGGAATAGAATGCTGAATCGAACAATGATTAAACTGTTACCATAACTCACTGGACCCGCAAGCAAGAAAATCTTTGCCCACGACACTTACTAAGTTAGATTATTTACCGAGCTCTGAGTTTTTTCGGTGTAATCAAGAAGAGGTCAAAATCAGCAATGCGCGAAGTAAAATCAAGATAACACAGGAAGGAAACTGTCGTCACTATAATCCTACACTACTGCATTCATACCTAGCTGACTTTCAGGTGCTACTGCTAAGATATCTTTGGCTTCATCTATCTCTGCTGTTCCCAACTGAAAGAAAAAAGTCTGAGTATGATCCAAATGGACTTTGTGAGTAGTTCCATCGGCAAAGGCACTCAATTCACCACTTTTACACCAGAAGTTTCAGAGGCACTACCTACACCACTGGTTTCCTCTAAACCCTAAGCATTATATTAACCACCCAAATTGTAGACGGTTGCACCTTCTGCGCATTTGAGATCAAGATGATTGAAATACCCCGTAATTAAAAAAGTGATTAATTAGGCTAATTATAATTTTAGAAGCTTAATTACACTTAAATAAACATGAGGGAACAAATCCCGAAGAAAACGGACCTTTAAAATGGGTTAAAAGCATAAACGAATCTTAAAGCGCGTTTTTCGAGGAAACCGGGAAAACGCGACTTTACGGGTCAAATAGACTCGTAACGACTTTGGTCAACCAAATAGTCATTAATAAACAGTAATAAAGGTTGGAGCCAATAAAATTAATTAAACGAGAAAATTCCGGAAAACGGGTTCCGGTTAGTAAAAATTGTAACAACCGGGAAGTTGTGGGGTGAGAATGCAAATAAGCAAAGTTAGTGTGTCCACCTTTGCAAATAAAAAACAAAATCTGTAGAGGAGTGTGTGTAGCCGATTGACCCCTCTCACACACTCTCTTTATTTCCTTCTTATGTGCTAAAAGACAAAGAAAATAAGTAAAAGCAAAAAGTGACTCTCTCTCCTCATTCCCCCTCACTCTCTCACGGTTCCCCCTTCCTCTCTATTCTTCTTCTTCCTCCTTGGGCGACATCAATGGGGATTTGAAGAAACCCACTCAACTCTCACCTTCTCTCCTCTTGTTAACCCCTTAATCCTTCTCCAAAATTACAAAACTTGTACCATTGAAATCCTCTCATCAAGGAGAACACCTTCCTCCTTTCAAAAATCGAAAACAATCAACTTCATCTCCATGGGTGTGCTGCATTTGAAGCTTGAGTACTACCATTAGAAGCACCTTCACCTCCTTGTCATTTTGAGGTAAAAATATTCTTAAAACCCATCTTTTGCTAGCCCTTGTTGGCAAAACAAAAATTCAAAGTAAGCCTTGTTTTGTTCCTTGTATTCCAACCGATTTTGGCTTCTTCTTTGGCTTGGAATCTTGCTCTCTTGCTAGTCAAGAACCTCATTCATTGGTTGGAAGGTAATGCTCTTTTCTAAACCCTAAAAACATCTAAATTCTAGGGTTAGTTTAAAATGAATGCTAAGCAGTTGGTGTGTATTGTTATGGTGGCTGTAGCATTGTGAATTGTGTGAGGAAGAACAAGGAAGAAGGAAAGAAGGAAGGAAAAGGCAAGAAAGAAAGGAGAAACTAGAAACACAAGGTAATTACCCTTACCTTGGGCTAGTTTTGTATGCCTTAGTGTAACAGTTTTTGTGTAGTAAAAAAAAAATGTAAAGGATAATGAGTAATGAGTATGTTGTAGTATAATGAGGAAAGGTAATGTAACAGTTTTGAAGTTTTTAAATGATGTTTAAAAGCTTGAGAAAACATTGGGTATGGAATGTGTATGTGCAGGAATTTTATTGTGTTGTAGTGGAGTTGAAATGTGAGTATGATGTATCGAGTAACCAGGTGTAGGAATGAGCAATTGTGAGCTGAAATAATGTGTGGGCTAATGCTAAAATATAGGGGAGACTGTGTCAAAATTTGTCTAGGAATTTGAGGACTTAGTTGTGTAAGGAGAGAAAATAACCTAGGTGGTAACTAGGTGTAATTGGAGAGTGTAAAGGGAGTAGCTTTGTATCTTGAAACAGACTGGAAGAGATTTAGGTAATGAGAAGAACTAGAGTGTAAAGTAATGTATTTCGAATGCTAGGAGTGGCATTAGTTGAGGGAGTATTGGAGGATAGAAGTTAAGGTGAAAAGTTGTAGCATAATAGAGGAAACAAAATCTATAGCATTAGTGTAAGGAAAACTAGTATAAGTGTTGGGATGAAGTGAGGAAAATTGTGTAGGTGGATGTAGGAATTGAGTAGTAAGTTTGGTGGATGAACTAAGGTGATTTAGAGGGTTTTATTAGTGCTAAATCATGTGGGAATGTATTGGTAAAGACTAGGGAAGCAATGGGGAAGAAATCAACTGAAAACAGATTTTAAAACTGAAGTACTGGGCCGGACCGACCTTGGGACCGAACTTGCAAGGTCGGTCGAGCCTTAAAATACAAAGACGGGAAGTCTTCTGACTTCGACCGACCTTGGGGACCGAACTTGCAAGGTCGGTCAAGTCGTAATTTGTGAAGGCCCAGGAGGTCTATGGACCGACGACCTTGGGACCGAACTTGGGCAAGGTCGGTCGAGTCCAGAAACTCGAACCCAGAACTCACTAGAATGGACCGACCTTGGGACCGGACTTGCAAGGTCGGTCGAGCCTGGAATTTTGCCGTAACGAAACACACTGACTTCGACCGACCTTGGCCGGACCCTGGGTAAGGTCGGTCGAGTCAAAAAAAATTTTATTATATGATTATAGTAATCATATGTATATATATATGTCTATACACATGTATGCATATATATGTAGTAGTACACCATGAATGAAGTAGTGATGGTAGAAAAAATAAATAAGGGGTAAGGAAGCAAGTTTAAGGAGTAGTAAGGAAAAGAATGGTTCTTCAATAATCAAGTAAGGATGTAAAGAATAGTAAGTATACATTAGGAGTATTAATGAAGGAGTAAGTTGGATCATTGATCATACAACTTCATGTATGTATAGGATCAAATAGTTGACCATCGAAGGAACCCGATAGTACGAATACGACGGTGAACGGTATGATTTCTTCATGCCCTGTATCCTAACTTGGTTACCCCGATTTATGTGCTTATGTGATCACCAATAAGATAAATGCACGAATCGGACTCTTATTGCACTTAATTGTGTTTGAACTATGTTGTTCTTGTTGGATTCTCTTGAACAATTAGTTTGTATAATTCATGAAATATATGAATGAGAATGAAGAGTATGTGTAAATGATGTGTACTTGATTAGTGTAGTGATACGGTATGGAAGTATGACTTCTACTAATTCCTAACCATTTGAGTAATGAGTAAAATGGAATGAGTAGAAGTCCGATATAGTTTCGGCCACGCGTGAGGATAAGGAGACACAAGAGGTTGGATCCGAATCCTGGCTGTAATCTTTTCCATGGACCAAATCCCTTGAATGGGTAGCATCCTAGATTAGTGGGCCACCCTAAAGCCCGGTGGTGGGATGTAGTAATCCCTGCCCGGAGGTCATACCGACTTGACTAGAGTAAAGTAAGTAAAGTAAAGTATTGTATGAGTATTGGTCTTGACTATTGTAAGTCATCGACCTTGAGTAAAGAGTATTGAACACCCGATTAACCCGGGTGTGTAAAGAAGCTAACAAGACTTATGTATGTATTGGAGAAGTGTATCTCCGTATTGCGGTGGTTATTCGGTAAGTATGAATGGTTGACTTGTGATGTCTTCCTTGCATGAATTGAATGTATGTGTGCCCTGTGAAATGAATGTATCGAATTGTATGGTATAAAGCATGTATGTATGTATGTATGAATGAAACGAAACCGCATGCATTCGACCAAATAGTTGGCGTACCCTCGCTAGTACGCGGGGTATGCCGTTATCATATGCAGCGTAAGTTGAGCCCCTAGGGGCAATGTTTTTACTCTACAGGTACCCGCGAGGCGTGATGGTCGAGTAAGGACCGGAAGGAATTCTTTTTGGGATAGTTAGTAGATTGGAACGGTGTACCGAGTTGTACACGGCTAAGGCCTTTTTGATTAGCCGGTGTACCATGTGGTACACCTTTTTGGATAGTGAATTATGATGGGATAGAAAGGGTAGATGTACAAACTCTTAATTTTGGGAATAGACTTGGAATGTAATTAATATATTTTGGGTACTCGGTAATCAAAGTGTAAGTAAGTATTTGGCATTGTAAAGTAAGTAATATGTATTCGGTTTATTCTAATCGTCAGACCGTTACTGTAAGTAGTAGTAGCCTTGTTAGTCTTGGATGGCTAACAGCGTTGTATCACCCGCCGGAAGTAAGTAAGTAAGTATTCCGCTGCGAGTAAGGTAATTATGGGAATTATTAGAGGATAATGGAAAGATTAGCGGTTGGGGTGTTACAATGATGGAAAATGACAACAGGATCAACACTCTCCTCTTCTCCCTCTCTAATATTGTCCGACAAGACAATAAAAAAACTTTTGGTGTGTTAATGGCTAACAATTCAATTTGACATAAAGAGGATAAATGGGGATGCATCTTGAAAGGTGCGGAAGAAGAGAAAGTGAGGTGCCTTAGAAATCAAAGGAGATCGGAAATGGATCATGTGAGTTGAACAAGTGATACGGGGAAAGAGAGAGGGAGAGTTCCTTTTCTGGGTATTCGACTCGAAACATTAAACTTTTCCGAGCAAATCCAAAGATGTAGCGTTTAGTAAAAAACAGAAGGTGAAATAGAGGCGAGCAAATAAAGGGTCGACTCCATAGAGAACTGAAACAACGGAGGCCACAATTAAAAGTGGCCTCAGTTAACCTTAGGTGTAGATAACAAAGGCAGAAGAGAAAAGGTCGCCTCTATTGTAACCGACCAACAGAGGCAACTATCATAAGTCGCCTCAGTTATTATATCAATGGAGACAACCTTAAAATTGCCTACAATGATTCTATGTGGTGACACACCCTGATCAGATCGGATGAGGCACGTACAAAATTGATCATATATATAGAGGCAATAACCTTACTCGCCTCCATTGATCAAACCATTAGAGGCAGATGTATCACTTGCCTCCATTGATCAGACCATCAGAGGCAATGGTATTACTCGCCTCTATTGATTATATGGAATTAGGCAAGTTTTATGTTGCCTCCATTGATCTCGTACAATTGCCTCCCTTGACTAACATTGTTGTAGTGCATTGTTGTAAAAAAGCACTAGATTATCCAGCAACTAGATGTAAATAATACATTCATAATGAGGATATTTGTATGCAATTACCTAAGGGTGTCTTAAGGTTGATAAGGCATTAATGCTTGTAAGTTAAACAAATCACTCTATGGTTTAAAACAGGCATCTCATCAATGGTTTTCTAAAAAAAAAGTGATTTTTAAACAACATTGGGTTATACAAGGTCAGAAAATGGTCATTCCCTTTTCTATAAACAGAAAACAGAATCTTTCACCTATCTTGCTATATATGTTGATGATGTGTTACTCTGTGGAAACAATCTAACAGAAATCAAAACTCTTAAACACCATGGATAACCAATTTAAGATCAAAGATCTAAGTGAACTTCATTACTACATAGGAATGGAGTTCAATCATCATCTATAAGGCTTGATCATCACACAACAGAAATTCTGTAATGACGTCATTCTCAAAGAGTATGACATCTGGGACAATTCCTGTCTTTGTCCCCTTACAGACGAATGAAAAATTAAAAATAGACACATGAAAGCTGCTTGAAAACACCACTAAGTATAGGAGCTTGATTGGTAAATTGAATTATCTAGTTCACAGTAAACCTGATATAGGATTTACAGTTCAACTTCTAAGCTAGTCAATTCCTCAAAGCCCCTACAAAAGATCATTATGAAACAGCTCTTCACACCCTCAGATACTTGAGAGGAACAAGTTTGTATGGTTTATTTTTCAATAATGTTTCTGATTTTAATCTTGTATAGCTTACTGTGATAGTGATTGGGATTATTGCCCAAACACTAGAAAGTCGGTTTCCGGTTCTTACATTTTCTAGGTGGAACTCCCATTGCTTGGAAGTCCAAAAGCAGGCAAGCGTGTCTCTTTCCTCTGCTGAAGCAGAGTATAAAGCAATGCGGTTGGTCACTACTGAGCTTGCTTGGCTCAGCAGAATTGTTCATGAGTTGGGCATCAAGGACATCACACTCATTCCCATCAAGTGACAATAAATCAGTCATCTACATCGCCAAGAACCCGGTTCATCATCAAAGGACAAAGCATATCGAGATAGACATTCATTATGTATGCCAGAAACTTTCAAAGAGTATGATAAGTGTCGAACATGTCTCAAATCAACACCAACTCGCTGATTTCATGACTAAAGCCTTAGACATTATAGAGAGATGCTTCAGCACATAGGTCTCCATCTACTTCAAAATCAAACCTGACACTTTGTTTTGAGGGGGACGTGTTAGAATATGTTATGTCATTCTTTTTAGTATGTAACATAGGCTTATGTAGTATCTATAACATCTCTTATGTTTCTTCTCTTCTGTTTCTCTGTGTTAGTCTCTCCCTATATAAGGAGACTATCTACCGTACGCGTACTCATCACACAAGGGAGTATTGACTCCTTAATACAATTTACATCTTTACATTCTCACACATATCGGGCGATGATCTCCCATATACGCCTAGGTATAGATACATACATGTGCTCAATAATTGTAAAATGGCTAAGCCGTCAATCATTCATCTTCTTCCCCCAACGTCGACCTTGCTAAGACATTAAAAAATAAGGTTTGAGGTCAATATCCACAAACCACATAAGGAGAACCCTGCAAATATGCTAACCGTATTTCGTGGAAGGGATTTAATTTGATGGCTGTAACAATAGAATGCAGAATCCAACAAAGCGCAAGATGCTAAAAATATGTACACAAACAAACATGCTGCACGAACGTAAATTTAGGTAAACCAGAAACAGCGAGAAAGGGTTACATATAACGTGAACGGCTTCCAACAGAAAACAAAGAGACGAAAATTATAAAAATCCCGTTCCTGGATTCCTGTTTATATCATTCACCTGCAGTGTGAGTGGTGCTATAATATAATTATCATCCGGATTTTCAAGTCAGAAGATATGAATTTTCGTCAAGGAAAATCTTCGTCCGGCCAACTTACGGTGTGGTATATCGCCCTCGTCTTGTTCTGCTCGCAGCTGTATATAGCTGAAGGCAGAATTAGCCGTGAGCTTCATCATAAAGATGTTGACGAAAAAGATTGTGATAAAAAAAGGTGGACGAAAAAAATGACACCCCTGTTTTTGATGTTACCAAGTATGGTGCCAAAGGAGATGGCAAACCCAACACCGATGAATATGGCGAGTGTGAGAACACAGCGGTATGATATGAATTTTTATTCTGTATTCTTTTAATTAATCTCCATTGATATATCTTGCATCGCAAGCTTGATTGATTAAGTTGTAGTAGATGAATTGTTAGGTTTCAATTAGCTAGCTAGCGATCTGGGGGATTATAATTGTAGATTGAGTTGGGTAAGGCGCCATACAGAACCAATCATGTATATTTAGCCTTTTTTTGTTTACTTTTCATAAGAAGGTAAACAAAATATCCAAGCGCGCACCAAATGATGGAAATCATATTGGGCACTCTTTTTCTCTTTTTTCCATTGGTTTTGAGGGAGTTTTTTTTTATAAGTAGCGCTGTTTAAATGATGATTTACATCAGAGGCATAGTCTTAACAGGACTAGCGTGAGGTTGGAATTTCATCATAATAAACAGCAAAAACTGACATGGACTGACTATTAGAAATATAATTAGACTGCCATGGAGCCTCATGAGATATCTTGACTAACAGGAAGATTTAATGATTATCATCTCTAGTTTGCCCGGATAACTTGATTGTTTGGACCCTGAAACTTTCGTGTCCTTAGGCCATAGCTTTATTACTCAATTTTCACAACCAATTTTCAAGATCCTTTTTGAGGGAGGTTTTAATGAACCCAATTGTAACCCATCACCTTTTAGGCTATATGCCCAAATTATAAAAAATGATGGAAATCATATAGAATTCTTGATTGACAACAGGCATTCATGAGAGCATGGAGCGAAGCATGTCAGTCAAATGGCCCAGCGAAAGTAGTCATTCCTGAAGGAAAGTTCATGTTAGGGCAGGTCATATTCGCCGGACCCTGTAAAGGTGAAGCACCACTCGTTGAGCTTCAAGGCACAATGCTTGCAATGACTGACATGAGTATGTACCCTTCACCGGAATGGATCCTATTTGAGAACGTGGACGGTGTTAGATTCACCGGAACTGGAACCCTAGACGCACAAGGAAAGAGCAGTTACAGCCTTAATGACTGTAAAAAGAACCCTGATTGCTCTCCACTCCCAACCGTAAGAATCAAAACCCTTACCAAAATTCCCAACTCTGTTTATTCTGAATGAAACAATATTTAACTACACGGTTTGTACTGTACAGACGATTAAATTCAGCAAGACCAACAATTCATTCATCGATGGGATTAAATCAATAAACAGCATGTTCTACCATGTTTCATTAGACGGTTCACGGAACGTCAGTATCAAGGATGTGAGTCTTACAGCTCCACCAGACAGTCCGGACACCGAGGGTATTCATTTGGCCGGTTCGAGCTTGATCTCCATCGCCAACAGCATCATTGGGACAGGAGCGGAGTGCCTCTCATTAGGACCAGGGTCAACTGGAATCAATGTTAGTGGAATCACTTGCGGGCCTGGATTGGGTATCAGCATTGCCGGACTTGGTAAGCTAGCAGATGAGTTGGGTGTGACAGATGTCATGGTAAAGAACTGTACTTTTAATGAATCAACAAACGGTGTGAGCATCAAGACCCTTGCTGGAAAAGTGGCTGCACAGATTTCAGGTATCACGTTTGAGGATTTGGTTATGGAGAATGTCAAGAGTCCCATAACAATCGATCAGGAGGAAAAGGTAAGTCATTTTGTTTCCTTTTCAATAATATCATTTTAATAATATTATTGTTAGCATTACTAATAATCATGGTATATTTCATGTCGTTAAAAATTTTTTAATGTCAGCGTTACTTTTGTTTTGCATAAATTAAGGATGGTGAGGAATCGAATGTGCGGATTGAGAAAGTCATATTCAAGAACATCAAGGGAACAGCAGCTTCAGACAACATACTAAAACTAGCTTGCAGTAAGCTATTCCCATGCGATGGGGTCGAAATTGACGACGTAGACATTAAAGTCGGCTCCACCGTGAGTGCGGCTGCTGGAGCGTTGCACAAGATGGCCTCTTGTTTGAACGCTAAAGTGATATTTGGAGGGAACAATGATGGGTTGGCTTGCTGAGTGCTGAAACATTGGCGCGCGATCCATTGAGTTCTCTACTCGATTGACTGAGTATATGAAGTGTAATTGCTATGTGAAGCAATTATCAAGGATGTTCCTGATGAGGAACAGAAAGCTCCATGGAAAATGTAGCCCTGCGTCAACTACTCCATTGTATTTTTTCATGTTTTAATCTGAGGTTTGAATTGTGTGTACAGAATCAGATGGTTCTATAAATCTATACTAGTTCTAATCATTTTACTATGTTCGCCTTTTGCCCATTTATTCAATTCTTCTGGTCTCACGCTCCTCTCTCTTTTATTCTGAAATAAGTGGTTTCACTCTCTTTTCAATGAATCTTGTAGTGTTTTATACAATGGAGAATTTGATATTCCCTTTACATGATCTCGACAAAGCGAACAAATATAAGCTAGATCACTACTAAAAACATATTTTTTACAACTCATAAAATGTCATTATCAAAAAAACTAAATCCTAATCAGAACAATGTATATTCTGTTTGTTTTCTTGAAAGTAGAGAAAACTAAAAGCTAACTATCATAAAGACAATGTAGCCAAGAAAAGAACTCTCACCTCTCTATTCTCTTTCTTTCTTTTGTTGGTTCCTATGACATGTAAAACTTCTTAGTCATTCTCATCCAAGCTTATTTCATTCCTTAATTTCACTCAACTGATTTTTGTCGCCACCAAGCTACCTCCTCACTGCCGCCGCCATGCTCTGCCTCTTCCTCGCCAGCGCCTATCATCCACCACCACCACTCGTTCGTTCTTCGGCCACCGCCAACTGGCATACCTCAGATCTGGTGCAAGTGCAGCTATCCTCTAACTGCAACATCCAGATCTAGTGCATATTAGATGTTATATGTCGGTTTTAGGGTTCGATAAATTACCGGAGCCTAAGTGCTTCTACTTTAATGAAGTTTGTAAGTCTAGTTGATGTTTTAGCCTTCGTTTCCCTATTTCTAGTTCTCTAAAGTGTAGTTGGTCCAAAGTTTCAATCTTGAAGCTTGTTAAGCTCTTGCCAGTTTAAGTCAGTCATAATGGTATCATAGATCTAGGTACTATTTGAACTATCCTTGGTGGGTCCTATTACCCAAGACTACACTTCTAGTTTGTTTTGAGGATTATCACAACCTCATCGATCCTATGTAATCCTTAAATTATAAATCGAAGTTATGACTAAAAAAACATTGTCAAGGAGTTGGCCACATGAATAAATTTGTATAAAGTGAAGGGGGAGAAAAAACACCAAAGTATCAAATGTCCATATAAAAGTTCTTTGTTTTAATGCCACTATCAACCCTTCGTGTCCCAACCAACCAGTAGGCCATCAATACTCCAAATCTGGACCTTGGGAAGTAAACTGAGCAATTACTATATGCAGCATAATCCAACATGGAACGTTGTGTGAGTAGCTTGCATGCCACAGGCAGAAGCTTGCCAAAACTAAAGCAAACATCAAAATCCATAAAAACATATATGAGACCTAAAAGATAGTTCAACAAAGCAAGATAAAGGAAAAAAGAAAGTCCAAGGTATTATATTATTACAGACCAAGTCCTAAACCAAGCCTAAGTAGCTAAGTATGATTAACATCCGAGAGCTGGCCACTACGCCAGGGAGCCTGAACTAGTCGAAAACAGATCGTTGTGTAAGGTCCACGATCAATGACACTTCTTGCGGGTGGGTCACTAATGTTGGCCTTACCTTGCTTGTTATTTGGCCATGTGTGATGCGAGCTCCTAGTCCCCTCTTGGTGTCCCTCAAAATATTTTGCTCAAAGACCTCTTGCTCAAACCCGCTTGTGCAACTGAATCTTCAACCTTTTTACTCCTCATACGACTAGAGAAACTACCAACATCCTTTAGAGGAACAGAGGACCCGCGAGGATGCGTCCCAAATTGGGTTCTTGTCTTTCTCCAGCTCTTCCTCGCCACCTGTGGCCTGGATAAGATCTAAATTCTCCGTTGAATTTGCTAACCCACACGTAGATTTCCAAGCATTTTTGTTTACGCCAAAAGAGAGTGTTGATTGGGTATGATCGATTAAGCTCTCAACCATGATCCGTAAGGAAATATACCATCCTTAGACACATCTTGAACAAGGCAGTTCTTCGTCACATGAGTGAAGATACCACACTGAAAGCAAATACATGGCATCCGCTCATATGTGATCGAAGTACCTTAGCATTATTTGATGAGTTTATAGAAATGCACCGAAGGACTGGATTTTTAACTTTTAAAAGGGATTTAAGCCTTTAACCCTCATGAACCCTCCACTAATTTGGTCCTCTTCCTCCCCATAATCCAAAAAACATCCAAGTTGATTTCCTAACCTCTTAGCAAACTCCTTGTGATAATAAATAAAGGGGACATCATGAATTCTAGCCCACTTAGTAAACCAACTGAATTCATGATCTTGCGAGGCTTTGTTCTTGTTGATGTGTTGGAAAATCAAGAGAGACCCATCATAACACCAAGGTTCTTGATAGAACAACATGAAAACAGGCAGTCTTCTCAAATTCAAAAAAAAAAGAGAACTTTACCTGCCAACCTTGTTATGAAGTTGTCATCAGTTACCAAGCTTTGGCCATTGAAGTTCCAGCACCCAAAGATTGGGTGGTTTAAGAATAAAAGACTTACACAACAAGCATCGATCAAAGGGAGAGATAGGTCTGGTCATCAAGACCGTCCATATCTGTTAGCTTGCCCTCCTCTTTGGTGAGCGTAAGGGTCGCACAACGATCAGCAATTTCTTCCACCGATGTTTCGTCTGCATCAGCCATTAGCAATGCAAAGAAGAGTAGAAGGGAATGGAAGAAATATCAGGGAAGTGATAAATTGTTTGTTTAGTTTTGTAAACCGGACAGAGAAAACAAGGTGAGTGGAAGTTGATTATATAGTGCAGGCATAGCAATTATTACCATTTCACAAAGGCAATGATGGCAAGGGCACAAAGAAAGGCAGAGAACAACGGGCAAGGCTAAATTTTCCATTCTCTCCTCATGGAAGGAGTTATTCACACCAACTAAAGTTGAAAAACTGTTGACAAGACAATTTTCTCCGCATTAGTCACCGCATAATCACTACAACATATAGTGTAATTGGGGCGATTTTTGTTGCCCCAATAGATCAATTTTTTGCACCAATTAGATAATCAGTGCATTTTTAATGTTGCTCCGAGGTTGCACCGTTAGATGCGCACTAACAAGTTATTGGGGCAACATTTTTAGATTGCACCATTTGAAAAGCTCTATTAGTGCAAAGACTACTTGCACCATTGATGAAACCCAAACAGTGCACTCAAATATTGCACTAAATGGTGGTAGGCTAGTAGTGCATGTTTTCTCGACGCACCGTTTGATCAATAGCAAAGGGGGCGCATTATTTTTTTTGCCCCGTTTGAGCAATACCAAATAGTGCATGAGTATATAGTTGCCCCCATTTGTTCTCCTGCCACCGTAGCTGCTACGTTAACAATTGGTGCAAAGTTGTTTTCGTGCACCATTTAATAGTTAGATTTTGGAGCAATGTTTATTTCTTGCACCATTTGATAGTTAACAATTGGTGCAAATGCATTTATTGCACTATTGATAGTTAATAATTGGTGCAAAATCTGTTTCTTGCACCATTTGATATTTACAAATAGGGCATAAAAAACATTGCACCACTTGGTGCATAGATATGACAGGACTGCCAAACACTAAAAGGCAAACTTTAAAAGTTGCACTATTTGATATCCTCCATCAGTGCATTTTTTTAGTGCAAAAATAAGTTGCCCTATTTGATCTTTGATTTAAAAAAAAATAAAATCCTGCACAGGTCATTTTTATTCTATTTGATCTTTTACTGTTATTACTCTGTCAATCTCTGTTTAATCTTTTATATGCTATTAACAAAACATGAAAATTTAAAAAATGAGTCAAAATATTATATATTATTTACCATAAACAATATATCATCCTGTTCTACACAACCCCGTTCTACACGTAAGTATTATTTTCATGTTTCTACATCATACAAAACTGTTCAGAAAAACACAATACAACTGCCGTTCAAAACATAAAACTCTAAAAGATGAGTCCAAGCACCAGCAGCTGCTTTAACAATTTGATGGCCTCGACATACCTGAGAGTGAAAAATGAAAATAATTAGAACTATTCTACGCTTATGTCTCACAAGATCTGAACCATTTAACATAATCCCCAATGTTTACACGTTTGAGTCATAGAAGACACAGATCTACACAATGCAGCAAAATCTGTTTCTCTACATAATTAGTGCTAACTGGACTCAATCTTGCAAGAAATAAGTATTATTTGCCACATGAAGACACAGATCTACACAATGCTGCAATTCAACACCCATGATTCAGGAAACCTGTCGCACTTTAAATATAAGCAGAAAGATCAGGACCAATCTGCCCCTTCTCATCACACGACAGTACACCAAACAATAAATGAAGTTAATATTTGTCAACATTAGTTAATGCTTCTTGACCTTATAAGTTAAGTGAAATACATCCATTAAAGTGGTATAAACTTCGTTGAATTTAGACCTTAATTTGCTTGATCTGATTTCTCGTCAAAGACCCACAAACCGCACAGATAAATATTCAGTTAATTAAAGCAATTCGGTGATGATGATAAAGGTACCAAATTAAGACAAGTTTATCATGGATCTATCACTAACATTCTAAATACCAATTAATATGACTTCATGTGGCTTCACGGTATTAAATTAGAGCAACATTCATTAATCTTTATATATACCCTGAGAAGATCCACTTGGAGGTGTGGTGGCACTGGGGCTGCAGAAGAGAAATCCCCCAATTTACGGGCTCCAGTGGTAGTAGTAGTATTAACACATGAAGATTGAGGAGACGAAGTAGCTGTGTGGGGTTTTTTGAGTAGGAAGAATATTAGACCACCTGTTACTAGGTTTTGTAACATCGAATCCATTGCTGGTATGATTATCCTCTACTGCAGCAAGTACTGGAGGGTAGCTTTGGGTGCCGCCGCCATGGCAGATAATATTAGGTTGGTTAATAACCTCTTGCTTCACTTGTTGATGAAATTGCATCATTTGATGATGATTATCTTGCCAATTAGTACTCGGTGGGGTAGAATTTGTTTCGTTGTGATTAGGATATAATTGGGTCATTAATGTTTGACCACCACCAGAGACTGCTACGGATCCCTTTTCATGATCACCATTACTAGACATCAGCCCGTTCCTGCAGCACACATATTGTAAATAAGAAGACAAACTTAATCAGCACATATCAGCAGTAAGTTTATCTTCTTCTCACCACAATGGATTTCTACTGTCAACAAAGTTAGGACTTGTCTATATACATATACGTACATCTTTTGACATTTTTTAGTTCACCCACAAGTGCTTTGG
Organism: Limonium bicolor; assembly: GCA_023374045.1. NCBI lineage: Eukaryota > Viridiplantae > Streptophyta > Magnoliopsida > Caryophyllales > Plumbaginaceae > Limonium > Limonium bicolor. Next base: position 135,924,312 of record CM041779.1, on the reverse strand, counting down.
TTGTACTATAAATTCCTTCAGATATTTGGATTGGATTTGAACTAGTGATAACAATCTGAGTAGATAATTTCAAAAAGAAGAAAATTGGCTAAGATAGATTAGTTCACTTAACCCTGTTTCACTTTTCTGAGAATACTTCCTGAGAATACTTCTTCCATACTTAATTTTGAGTGAGAATCTTTCCATACTACTAGTATTTACTACTACTATACATACGTCTAGGATGCACGTGGAAGGCCCATTGTGCTAATACCATACTAGCCACCAGTCTGATTCTGATAAACATGCTTTGACGATCCAAGTACAAACAATGACAAAGCATCAAAAGCAGTCCAAATTGAACAAGATCAAGAATTAACACAATGATAAAGTATTTCATATATGATGCAAACCACATTTCTACTGTACAACTTTCTCAGACAAAAAAAAATGTTCTCTCATCAGACTAGTATTCATCTTATTTGGTTGGTATTTCTCCAATTTGGTAGAACCCTAACTGATTAATTTGGGGGTTTTGAGCATACCTTGTTCTCCAGTTAGGCAGAGAGATAGGTTAGAATTGCTTACGCTGTTGCATAATAGAACTAGGCAGAGAGGCAAATAATCCGCTATCTAGCAGTTGTACGAAGTAAAATTGGTAGAAAATATGCTTTTCTGTCCAATACACAGAGTTGAGATTTGAACAAGGCAGATAGGCAAATAATCTGCTAGAAGAGAATGCAACATTGTTTGAGAGAGAAATTGACTGACTACTACTTACAAAACTTCAACCAAACCGGATAATCTAATACCGTCCTAAATTTGAAGGAAGTCGATAAACTTCCTACAATCTGGTTTGATCCTCTCTCTCGTTCCAACGGTCTTAAATCTAGCAGGAATAATGAACGAAGTTGAACTCACCAGCAATGACGAACTCAACCGGAGGTATCTGAAACGAGAATTCAGGTCCCAACCACAGTACAGATGGTAAGCCACCGGAAGTGTAGAGAAATTAGGTTTTTCCTTCGCTGTCCATACTTTTCTGTCCCTCCGCACTACTACTAGTACCGTTAGAAGAAGAAGAATTTGAAGAGGAACTCAGAAATTTGAGAAACGATGGGGAAAAGAGAACTAGAGAAATTTGAAGAAGAAGAACTGGAGAAATACGTCGCCCAGGGAAGAGAGGAAAAAGTCTGAAATAATAACCCATTAGTTGAACTCAGAGAAATAAGTCCACCGCACTACATTTTTTTCCCTTTACAAAGTCATCAATTAGTGCACAAATATAAATTTGCACCAAATGATAATGTCTTTTAGGTGCCACTATTAAAATTGCACTATTTGAGTTAATCATCAATTAGTGCAATTTTATAGATGCACCAATTGATATATGCCAAGTAGTGCAATTACTTAAAGTTGCACTATTTGATATTATCACTTACTTCGGCGTTTGCAAATGCATCAATTGATTCAGTGACAATTAGTGCGACAACCTAAAATTGCACTATTTGATATTACCAGTTAGTGCTTAAATTGCAGATGCACCAATTGATACACGCCTATTAGTGCGATAATCTAAAATTGCACTATTTGACATAGTTAATTAGAGCCCAATTGAACTTGCACCACCTGATAATATCTATTAGGGTGAGTCTTTATGTTGCCCTATTAATATGACCTATCGGTGCAAGTTTTTTATTGTCCCCCATTTGATGTAGTCAAATAGTGCAGCTAAAAATTACTCTATTTGATTATATTATTAGGTGCAATTTTAGTTGTGCACTATTTGATAATCAACAAATTGCCCCAACTGACCAATGTTGTTGTAGTGAATGTTCCTCGTCGTATAAAAGTTAATAATAAGCCATTCGCAATTAAGTGTAGAATATATAAGTTCTAATCTGTGATGAGCTTGATAGTGAATTTAATATTGGATACAACTTTAAGGCATTTGAATTTAGATTCACCAAGGATCGTTAAATTTGTTCAACCTAGAATTTGTACACTATGGAGACAATTGCAACGTGTTAGACAAAATATGTGCGTAGTAGCGTGACAATCAGCCAAGACTACTATGGAGGTGGGAATATGGTTGTTAGTAATCTCACACTAGTCACAAATGGTCCATTTAGTCTGGCATGAAAATCTCCAGAAGAAAATCATAAACTATAGATAAAAAATAACAAAATCTTATACAATCAAGTCAATTAATGCACACCTTCGCTCTTTTTGTCCGCTGAATCAAGAGGATATAAACCAAATCCATCATCAAAATCAAAATGTGGATTTAAGCCAATAAAAACAGCATAAGATAAAGGTAATTCCAGTCTCATGATCAATATGATTTATTGGGCAATAGAGTAAGAGTGGATTTTAAAGATAGGCAAGTCTTCTAGTATTCTTTTTCTTTCTTTTTTCAGAACATTGATTTTTTTCCATTATCATAACATACTTAATATGAGTACATAAATTCCATGACAAAGGCCGGACCAAACCGATCCATCAAAAAAAGTAGCCATGGGAAGGTGCAAAAGGAAAGGTGGGGGAGGAAAAGCTGAAAAGAAGGACAAAAACTTTCACTAAAGAAGAGAAAAAAAAAACTCTTCTTTTTACTGCGGGAGGTTATAGTCTATTACCGGCGAAGAAGAGATGACAGACTGCGTTGGACGAGTAGCTAGCAACCACCTCTGACAGATCTTTCAAGTTCCACCATGGCCATCGCAGTGTTTCAGTAGCTCTTGTCTGGGTTGGGTTGATGAAGAGATCCATCGTCAGGTCTGGATCTACCAATCTCGGGGACGAATGACAAACATCCAGATCCATCGCCACCACACTCCCACCATGTGCCTTCCACCTCCCTCTCACCGCTTAAACTCTGCTCAAGCTCCCCTGTCGCATTCTCCCTCCTCGATACTCCTAAAATCTCAACTTCATCCGCCTCCCAACCAAAATGGCAACAAGCTACTACTCCATCTAAATCGACCGCCTCTCTTATTCTCAAACCCTAAACCACCGCCGCCTCACTTTCCCTTCTCTTCTCTACAAATCGAACCCATCCTCACTACTAATCACGATTTCCCTCTCAAATCTCCACCCAAATGCTAGATTCTACTACTATTGTGTAGATCTATAGAAGAAATCCATTTTGAAACCAATTTTGGTGATTAGAAACGGGCGACCCACAAACCGAGAGAGAAGCTCAAGTGTTCATGGAAACGATGGCATCTAGCCCGATCTGAAACCGGTTCTGCTCAACCAGAAATCAAAGTGGAAAACTAGTTGCCTGTTCTGTGCAAACGCATTAGTTTCTCGAATTATTTTTCATCAATGGCCTCCCTCCTCTCTCCCCCTCTCCTCAACCTCCCCTAACGCAACCGCCCCAGTTAGACATGCCTCCGCCCTCCCCCATCCACCGTCTAACTCCACCCCACCGCAAACCCCTACTCCACTAAACAGTCCAGCCCACCAAAAACTGCAGCCAAGCTCCACAAATACTCACCTACTTACCGTTACCACACACAAAATCCACTACCGTTTTCCGCCGTTCCATTCCTTTAACTATGGGGAGAGAAAAGGGCCGAGTATGGAGGAAGAGTCTGAGGAGGAGCAACATCCGTTCCAGCCGTTCTAACCGAGTGCAAGCTTCCGTTCTAGTAGAAAATGTAGTTTGGTACTTCCAAAAGGCGTCGGCGGACCGAGGTTCTAGGGTCTCTAATTCGAGATTTGAGCGTGAACCAGATCCCGGCCGGTATCGACATGGTAAAAGCAGTCCTAGAGGTAACACTACTACCACAATTTTTATCGATAACATTCATAGAGGAGTTTCGGAATATCAACTGGGCAAGATAGTGAGAAGGTTTGCTCGGTGCAGTAGGATTTATATTAGTAAAAAATGGAGAGCATGGACTCGAAATGCTTGTGCTTTTGTAGACGTTAGTCACATCGAGGATGCCAAAAGAGTGATTGACGGCATCAAAGGTTGGAATATTAATGGGAGTAGTCTCTGGGCGAGAATGGAGTTCCAAGGTCACAAAGCTAGAGAGAGTAGAGATGCTTCTGCAAAGCGCTCATCTCAAACCAATAAGTCGCTTTCCCAGATCCAAAAGGATAATAGTAGTGCTAAATCTAGGCTTTCTATTAAGATTAAAGCTGACGAAGGGATGAAGGTGTGTCTATCCAAATGTGGGATTGTCATTCTCCAAGAGGATAAGAACCCAGGAGAAGCTCTGGAATTTCTTCTTAGTCGGTGGCCAAACATTTCCGGGCTACTAGCTCTTTCAAGGAGAAAATTCCTCATGCTTTTTAATACAACCCAAGAAGCAAAGGAAGTTGATATACAATCTGGTGGTATGGCTAATGAAGGATTAGCAGTGCATCATTGGGATAGGGATGACCAAGTTGAGAAGCGTAGGACATGGGTTGTCATTCGTGGTATCCCCCTTCATGCATGGAACAGGTTAATGTGCGAAAAATTGCACAAACAGTTAGGGATGTTATTAAAATAGAAGATGAAGAGAACTAGTTTGTGGAGAACGCCGAAATTCGTATTTACATAGAAACGTCAACACTCCAGTTGATAAACTGGAAAATTACGGTTATTGTTGAGGATCGTTCCTACCCGGAGTCCATAGTAGAAGTTGATGACGCAAAGGTTATTAACGGTATTAAAAACCCTTCAGAGAGCATTATTCAGATACCCAATGCTGATGGAGAGTGTAACCGCGATCGATAGAGTTACAATAATACGGATCATTCTCATAAAGATGTGGGTGGAGAGGACAGTTTTCGAGATGATTCCCATAGCAGTAATGCCCTTTCAGGTGATGAAGAGCAGTGTGGCTCGAAAATTGTTTTAGACTCTGGTGGGAGGCAGCAGAGTTTACACCCAACACAATCATTATGTCTTGGTACTCTTTCAAGCCCTCGTGATGAAGCGGCGCCTCCCTGCGAGGCCGACCTGGAGAAACGGGCAGACAGCTGGACAGTGGCATTTATTTGTCAACAGGAGGGGAATTATCTGCTACTGTCCCCGAGACTGGTCCTATGAAGCGCGAGATCCCAGAGGAACATATGGTCCGAGGTGGGGCTGGTTTTAGAAGAAAAAGAAACATGTACTCCCGAGTCAGAAGAAGTGACGCCCCGTCGGTCCTCCCAAAATCTAATTGTGCAGTCCCCACAAGTTACAGGCATCGTGGATCATCATTACTCTGAAATCCTGAGACAAAAAGAAGTTGTTCTGGTGCAGACTTTTGAAGAGAGATTAAGACCATCGAGACGGTCGATGAGACGCAAATGTCGTCTATCAGAGGAGGGAACGTCTTAACTCCCGAAAATATTTTGGGTAAGTCAAAAAAGAGTGAGACAAATAATACGTGAACCCCAACGCCAAAGAAACTAGAATCTTCTTTGGAGAAGTCATTAGAAGGGTTAAGCCTTGTCGTAGAATTAATCCACGATACCCCACCTACTAATCAGTCAAGAAATCCGCTACCAGCAAGGGACGAAAAGGGTAAAATCATCAATCCAGATGCTGAAGCTGATGAATGCATTGACTTACTTTTGCAGTTAGGTTGTCAAGTGCCGAACCCAGCCCAAACCAAAGTTAATATTATCAGTCAAATCCAAGAGCAATTACGTATCTGAGTGGCTTCAATCGATGCTTAGTGGTCCATAGATCATAAGAGGGTTGGACCCGGATATTAGGTCGTAGGTCTGGACAGGTGTATCTTGGGATTGGAAGTCTTAAGCTCGTTATCCGGAGAAGGGAGCTAGGAGGTTGAGTAATCACAGTAAGATAGGTTGAATGTTGCTCGAGGCGATGATTCTCTTAAGGAGTACGTAGAATTTGTTGCGGGATGGTTGGTAGGTCATTGGCTATATTCTAGCCCATCTAATTGTTGCTAATTTCATGTTTTTAGGGTTGTACTGGATGTTGCGGGTACTCTTTTTCCTCCTTAAGTTTTTTCCCACCGAGTTTTACCTATGGAGGTTTTAACGAGGCCCAAGTTTCCCATCCCTGTTCCAAACTTATTTCTAATAATATGGCTTTATGCCCAAATTATCAAAAAACTAAAGAAGAGAAAAGCTCCCACCGAAAGGGAGAATGTTTTAAGAACAGTCACAAGTCTTCTAGTATTAAGTTAGCAATTGTATCCCTAACCTCTTCAAGAACATTTGAAAATGTAGGTGACACGTGTTATGACCTTGAACATCAATTGCCTAAGCAACTCAATATCAACATCATTGAGCTTTGATGTCATAACCCTACCCTAAAGCCTAAAATTTGGGTAAAAAGTCATGTACTTCAAGTTCATACATCACTATAATTATTGATAAAAAGATTAAGCCACCCGTAAGGAACAAGCTACTAAGTAATCTTTGGTACATGCACTTGATCCTAGTTGAGGTTGGGAAGTGTTGGGAACTATAGGCATTGTTTGGGAAATAGTGTTTGGTTTCTTGAAAGTAACGAAGATCTTTGATAAATACAAATGTCTCCTTTATTATGCTCAAATCTAACATTTCTATATACCCTTCTCTGTCACTCTTGCTATGAAGACATCATAATCATTGATGCCTGTCACTTTAGGATGTTGTGGCGGAGTATTTTTTTTTAAAGAAAATTGTAGCGAAGCTAATTCAAGACCATTCTCTCTTTATCCTCTTTTCAATATACTTTAATATATGGGGCTAGAGAAGGGGAGAGAGAAAATACTCTCTCCTCCCCTTCTTTTCCCATATCCTTTGCTTCTTGCCTTTTACCTTGCCATAAGCTTGCCTTGACTTACCCTTGTCTTGCCCATGTCATAAGTTTTCCTTGCCCTTTTCTACTGGTTTGCGCCCTTGCATGTCCAATCATGTGAGATCGCCAAGCTCCTCCTTCCTCCTTCAGCAAAGGTTCTGCTCTTTTGACTATGTTTTTTTTCTCTTTTGGGTTTGGTCTTTGTTGTGTCATTCTTTGTAATTAGAGTTACTTCTTCTAGCTTCATCTCTTGTTCTCCCCTCTGATAGTCTTCTTAGTTTTATCTTGCTTCAAGATCTTCCTACTATCCCTCTTGTTATTAATGTCTTTTCTCCCTATCTATGTTAGTTTTGAGTTTGCATGTGGGTCTGGAATCTATTTGGTTGTGCCAATTTTCTTATCCTGCTCGATTGGGTATGGCTCCATCAGATATACCCATGCATGTCGAGCTTCTTGTCACCGAAGGATTCCATGGAGGTTTCTAAAGTTGTCGGTAGCCGCCATATATAGGTGGTTCAGCAAAGCGGTTAAGTAAGTATTTGGTCTTATTTAGTCTTTATCTCTAGGTTTAGTTTTGTTAACAAGTTCTCATGGAATGTAGTTATTAGTCAAGTTCTTATTTCGCTTTTGTTACCCATGAGACCTTTGTTAGCTGGTTTTTCTTGTTAGCTTTGGGTTGTATGTGTTCTGTCTGTCTGTTTATTTTTATGTCATGTGCTTGGTGTTCTTGGCACTCCTCAACTACTTTGCAATATCCTATGAGGCTTGTTTGCTTGTAGTCACCACGCGAGCACTCTAGACTCTTATTTGGGTTTGTTTTATAACGCATAATATGATGATCGTGGTGTTGTAATCATGAGGGTGCTCCTTTCCATATGATGATCATAGGATTGTAATCATGGTACATGCAAGTTATGATGATTATACGGTTGTAATGATGGAGACTATCCCTTTCTGTAAGGATGTCATAGAGCTGCAATCATAGTGCATTCATGTAATGTGATCAAAGGCATCGTGGAGGTTTCTCAATGTGCTCTCATTTCAAAAATGTATATACTTTAATATCTATTATTATGCCCAACTCCAACTTTGTCTATCTAAGTGCTTAGACCCAGAAGCATAATAAACAAACCAACTAAAATCTTTTTGCAGAAAGAAAAACAACATCGCTAAATCCAATGCAGCCCACTTCATAATATATTGTCTTTTAGGTCTTTTTTAATTTTCATATATATATGATGTATTTACATTAGCTTTTATTCTTTTATTTGTAACTCACTCAAATTTTCCTTCACAAATCTATTTTTCAATTTTCCTCTAATTTCAAATAAATAAAGATGAAATAATGTATCTTTTTCTACTTAATACTTATATGTAAAATATAACATCATCTATTTAAAACATAATGACACTCAGCATACTAATAAAATGTCTTTCTTTTTTCTGTAAATATATTAATATATTAATATAAAGCGAGTTTTTTTTATAGTTGATTGGTGAAAACCAGTTACAAGCGGCAATACTGTGGCATAGTGCCCTTCTCGCCAATAAGTTACCTAAGTGAAAATTAAGAAACTACCGAAACAAGAAAAAAGAAAAATGGAGAGTGAAGCTACGTTACAAATAACTGAGGGAGAATAAATTCCGAGAGGAAAGGATAACATGTGAAGGTATAGAACAATCTTGTCGGCACCATTCGAGGCTAAGTCTCTTCACTGAATCTGCTGCTTCAGCCCATACTGGGGTGCGATCTTCAAAGATGTATTTGTTTCGTTGGTTCCAGATGGTCCATAGCGTGAAGAACAAAGATGTCATCCAAAGTTTGTTTCTCTTATATCTGGTAACACCCGCTCCATGCATGAAAGAGAGCTAGAGAGGACTGTGGGAAAACGAAAGTCATTCCCCACCAGTCTAGTATTCGAAACCATAGTGACTTTGAAACCATGCAGTGAATGAAAATATGGTCTGCAGTTTCTACAGCTCTCTTGCAGAAAATGCATCTCACCTGGCCCACTGGGATTAGGTTTCTTGCAAAGAGAAGATCCTTCGTTTGAATTCGTCCTTGAAGGATTATCCATACCAGAAGCTCGATCCTTGGCGGAGCAAGTTTGCGCCAGAATGCCCGACACCACAGGATTGGATTTGAAGCTTGCTGGTTGATTACAGCATTGTAAAAAGACCGTGACGTGTAGTCTCCACCTGGATTACCAGACCATTGAAGGCGGTCATCGTTGTCTGAAGGTTGCAGTGCTGCAGAGCTTAGTAAGTCAAGCAGGTCCGTCACCTGAGCTCGTTCATACAGGAAAAGAGGGCACCGCCAGATGAGGGACCAATCCAGGAATCACCGTTCCAGTGTCCCATGTTAAAAACAGTAGCTGCCTTTTGTTCAGATAGCAAATACAGACGGGGGAAGCGACTCTTCAGCGAATATGTGTCTAGCCATGAATCGATCCAAAAACGAATCTTTCTTCCATTCAATACAACCCAGCGAACGTTTGAGGCCAAAACCGACGCAAATGTAGGCTGCCATGAGGCGATGGAAAGGATCGCTTTCCATGTGCTGTCACGTTTGACCTTGTTCCAGACTTCATCAGTAATCGAAAGGCTAATATCAACATCATAGATCGAACATATGATATTCTTCCATAATCTTCCGTCCTCTGATTGGAATTTCCACCACCATTTGAGTAGTAGTGCAGCATTTTTGGTCTCCAGGTCCGAGATCCCCAAACCTCCTCTATCTTTCGGTTTTGAGAGGACATTCCAAGAAATTAAATGCATCCCCTTGCGATCACCTGTCCCCCAGAAAAACCTGCTTTGTATTTGCTTGATTCGTCTGAGGATGCTCCTCGGCATTTTAAACAAGCTGAGATAGTATATTGGCAGGCTCTCAAGAACTGATCGTATTAGTACAAGTCGTCCAAACTTTGACAGTGAGGAGGATTTCCAGCCAGCTAGTCTGCTTGATATTCTGTCCAGGAATGGTTTCCATGTCGACAAACGTTTGGGGCTGCCCCCGATTGTGAAACCCAAATAGCTCATAGGAAGAGATCCCGTTTGACAGCTTAATAAAGCATCAATTGCACGTAAGTGCTCTGTTTTCGCATTGATAGGGATGGCCACAGATTTTGACCAGTTAACTTCCAGGCCTGACATTTCAGAAAAGACCATGATACATAGTTTGACTGCACGTAACTCTTCTTGATTCGGGTCACAAAAGATGAGAGTGTCATCAGCGTATTGGAGGTGGGAGATGAGTATTTCATTGGTTTCGACAGATATCCCTTTTCTTTTGCCCATTCTAATTGCCTCCTCCAATAGCCAACCAAGACCTTCAGCACAGAGAACAAATAAAAGTGGGGAAAGAGGATCACCTTGGCGCACCCCACGTTGTGGTTTGATAGGGGGGAGGGGACCCCATTAATAAGTATGGAGATGGTAGTGGTTGAGATACATTCTTCCATCCAGGATCTCCAAGTGCCATTAAAACCAAAGAGGTTTAACATGAGATCTATATATGACCAAGATAGGCAATCAAATGCCTTAGAAAAGTCAATCTTCAAAAGAATACCCGGTTTGCGTTTATGTTTCAGCCAAGCGATTACTTCATTAGTAATAAGGGGGCCCTCAGCGATGTGCCTCCCTTTGACAAAGCCCGTTTGGGTACCTTGGATTAGCTTGCCCATTACTTCACTGAGCCTAGAGGAGAGGATCTTTGATATTACCTTGTACACTGAACCGATCATACTGATCGGTCTAAAATCTTCCACCTTGGCAGCCCCAGGAATCTTTGGTATTAACGTCAGCCATGTCATGTTGCACCCTTTTGGAAGTTTCCCAGTGTCAAAGAAACTTAGAACTGCAAGTGAGAAATCTTCACCGATGGTGCCCCACACTCCTCTAATGATATGAAAGTTTAGTCCATCATAGCCTGGCGCCCTTGTACCGTCAATAGACCAAACTGCTCTTTTAATCTCTATAAGTGAAGGTCTCTCGGTCAGACTGTTAGCTTCAGCAGTAGAAAGCCGCGGCATGTGTGACCCTGGTGGGCTAGTCCGAGACTCGAGCTTGGCCGAGAAGAGATGTTGGTAAAATTTTTGAATCTCTCTTTTGATTGTCAGAGGATCATTAGTCATTTTATCGTTGATGAGGAGAGAGGAAATGGTGTTGCTTCTTCTGTTGATAGATGCTTTCCGATGAAAGTATGCAGTATTCTGGTCACCTTCTTTGACGAATTTATCTCGTGATAGTTGTTTCCAGTACCTTTCTTTCTCCCTAAGAATTTTCCATATTTGGTTTGCTTTCTCCATTCGAAGTGATTCGGGGCAATCATCTGTAGTGTCGTTTTCTGTTGCCTCATCAATAAGTGCCAAGTCAGCAAGTGCCATGTTTAGGCGCTTGTCAATGTCACCATACACGTCACGGTTCCAACGCCTAAGAGCTTGTTTGATTTCTTTGAGTTTAGAAGTCAACGGCATAGTTTGGAGGTTTGACCATTCTTCTTTAAAGAAAGATTTAAAGTCTTTGTGATCGAGCCATCCGTTGAGGGCCCGGAAGGGTTTAGGGCCCCAGTTGATGTCTAAAAGGGTGATCTTCATAAACCGGTGGTCGGAGAGTTTCCATGGGTTCGCATTGAGAGTGAGACCCGGGAAGCTAGCATGCCATTCAGCTTGTGCAAACACTCGGTCAATTTTACTCATTGATTTCTTATTCCTCCAGGTGTACTTTGCGCCTTGTAGGCCGACTTCAATCAGGCCAAGTTGGTTAATCCAGTCTCTGAAGTCTTCCATGTTTCTGGTGGAGACATTATCTTTTCCTCTTTTCCGATCACTTCCTTTTAATACTTCATTCCAGTCCCCTGCTACTAAAATCGGCTTAGAGAAGGAAGTGCCCAAGATTTCTGAATACATGGTACGTCGATCTTCTGGCTGAGTAGGGGCATAGACAAAGATGATGAATCCCGTGAAAGGGATGGATGGCCACTCTAGTTCTACGGCAATCCATCGAGGCCCTTGGATTGAATTCTAGATGTTGATATGATTGGGATTCCAAGTGACTATTAATCCCCCTGAATGTCCGTTTGCTGGGACTTCTATTGTCTTGGCTATATTCTGCCTGCCCCATAGACAGAGACGGCTTTCCAGATTGTCATGGGGCTGAGAGCGGTGCGTTTCGAGGATTCCTACAAGGTGGGCGCCTGATTCCTGAACCTCCTTTCTGAGTATGGCTATTTTTTCCTTTCTGCTGATGCCTCTGACATTTTGAAAGCAGATGATGCTGGGCATGGTTGATGTTTTTCTTTTCTTCAACCCTTCTACTGCGCCGAAGAATTTGAGAGAAGTTCTGTAGAGAGCGTTATGGGCTTGGGTAATGACAGTTTATGCTTTTTCCAAAATCCAGACATTGGCGAGTTGAATGTACAAAATTAATAAGTTCAGAACCTTATACATCACATACCTCAAAAGATACATGTAATTGCAAGGGTAGTGAAAGAGAATACATCAGCATCAAAATAAAAGAAATGTCAATCAGCCTACTATAGACAAGTATAGAGATAAACTAGAATCCACTCGAGCTAATCGAAATCACATGGGAGACCCATGTTTATCCAGATGAGTGTGTATACATACCAATTCTTCTAGCAATTCCTTCTAGGTTATTTATTCAGTAAAGAACGTGTCACAATATTATCAGACAAAAACATTGCTATCAGTAACCTGTACAGCTCATACGCTATACAAGTACTAAATTCTATTTCGATCTTTAGCTTTCAATTTATTTTACTTTAATACCGGCCGGTCTGGCCGTATGTAAGTATATTCTTAAAGACATTATTTGGATGTTCTTCGTAGATATCCTTTTTTTTATTCAATCAGACATTTTCGATATTTATCGTTGACAATCATGTGGGAATTGCCAATTGGGAGTGGGAGAGAGCAAAAGGGTAACCTGGTCAACTAATTCCATATTGTCTCCATAATGTCGTAATTCATGTTTGCTACATTATCCGTTTAAATTTTCAAAACCTGGTGATGTGCGGCCAACAGAGTCACTCCCTTATGATTGGACCCACCTGAACTATTAGATTCATTATAACTAATTAATAAACTATATTGACATGAAGAAAGTTCAAACATCCAGTACATATATAAACCCTAGCAAAAACAACAACTTATCATCATCCTGAGGCTCCTATAATTGCAACTTCCCATTCCCGTCTTGAAGATCGATCATGATGGCCTCCATCAAATGTCCACTTGCATCATCGTTGATCATCTTCTTGTCCATTGTGACCTTTGCTTCGGCCCAAGAGCACGAGCATGAGCATCCCTTCCTCGGGTTTCAAGGAGTGATCCTCTGCAAATCCAAAAATTGGACCGGAATCGAAGGTATAAATGTTTTATCTATACCTTTTTTTTTTTGATAAGAGGCTGGTATACCAGCTTATATGGCGGTACTAAGGCTTGGAGCCTTTCCTGCCGACATGATACAACAACAGACATAATACAGTGTAGCAAATACAATATAGCTGTGTTTTATTTTTGTAGAATAGAAGCTGACTTCATCCATAGGAACTGCTACGGTGTGAGAGTACGTTCAGCAACTGGTGTGTTTCGCAAACAACATGTGCTGGCCAAATCTGTGGTGATGCGGGTTTTTTGTTCCATTCGTAGACTAGCCGTTTGACTCTTTTGATTGTTTCGAAACAGTTGGGGGCAGCAGATTCGAATACTTTACGATTTCTTGTGTTCCAGATTGCCCATAGGGTGTGAAATAGAGTGGAGGTCCACCATTCCTTGGCGTATTTGTTGCGTGTCACTCCCTGCCATGCATGGACCAAGTTCAATACTGTGTCTGGGAAGATGAACACTACGCCCCACCATTGGAGGATCAGGTCCCAAAGTTTCCTGGTCACGATGCAATGGATAAAGAGGTGATCGGTAGTTTCGGAGGCTTTGCTACAGAGGGGACAAAGTAGGCCTGACATTGGGACTATGTTTCTTGCAAATAGGTGGTCTTTGGTAAGTAGACGCCCTTGCACCAGGAACCAAACGGTGAGTTCGATGCGGGGCGGGGCATGGTGTTGCCAAAAGACGCGGCACCACACTGGCTTCTCAGATGCGTCGGCTTCTTTATCCAGCACTGCTTGGCAAAAGGCTTTTGTTGAATAGCAATGGTCTGCAGTGTCTAACCAGGACAGGGAGTCATCTTCTTCGTATGCAGGTGGGTTGCAACTGTTCAGGAGGGCGCATAGTTCCTCCACTTGTCTGGTTTCATACGTGAATAACTCCCTACGCCAGAGGAGATTCCAAGCCCAGGTCGAACCATTCCAGTTTCCAATTTCAGAGACTGTTGCGTATTTTTGTTCATTGACCGAGTAGAGACGGGGGAACCGGTCACGCAGTGGGTGTGGTCCAATCCAGCGGTCGATCCAAAAGCGGATTGTTCTACCGTTTGACATTGTCCAAGTTAGGTGGGATTTTATCGTGGCCAGGTGGCTCGGTCGCCAGGTGGATGTAGACATTATAGATTTCCAGGAGCTCTTCCGACTCAAAGATTGCCACTGGGGGTCGGTAATTGGGATGCGTATGTCCATGTCATAGATTGAGCAAATGACATTCTTCCACAGCTTGCCATCGTCACGCTGGAACTTCCACCACCACTTGAAGAGCAGTGCCGAGTTCTTGGTTTCGATGTCGGTGAGACCGAGTCCACCCTTCTCCTTGGGTCGGGAGAGTGCACTCCACGAGATGAGTGGAAGTCCCCGTCCGTCTTTGGTCCCCCAAAGGAACTTGCGCTGCAGAGAGTTGATTTTCCTGATGACTGATTTTGGGATTCGAAAGAGGCTCATATAGTAAACTGGGAGGCTCTCAAGGACCGCACGAATGAGTACTAGTCGTCCTGCTCTAGACAGGGAGTAGCGCTTCCAGCCAGCCAGGCGATTCTCAATCTTAGCGATGACAGGTTGCCATGTCGCGACTCGGCCTGGGCTTCCGCCAATATTAAGCCCGAGGTAGGTGGTGGGCAGATGCGCTACTTGGCATTGTAGTATGTTTCTTGCAACTTCAATCTGTCTGTTGTTCATGTTGATTGGGATGAGGCTGGATTTGTCCCAATTCACATCTAAGCCAGACATTTCAGAGAAGGCTGCAATACAGAGCTTAACGGATTCAACTTCCGCTACGCTTGCTTTGGCAAAAATGAGGGTATCGTCTGCGAACTGCAGATGCGACAGCTGGATGTTGTTGGATCCTATTTTGAGACCTTCTCTGTCTCCTAGGTATATTGCTTCTTCAAGGAGCCACCCCAGGCATTCTACGCAGAGGACGAATAAGAGGGGGGAGAGTGGGTCTCCCTGTCTTATTCCTCGGGATGGTTTAATTGGAGTGGAGGGGGTGCCGTTGATTAAGATAGAGATGACTGTTGTGGATACACATTCCTCCATCCACTGGCGCCAGGTATTGTTAAATCCAAAACTAGAGAGCATTAAATCGATGAATCTCCAAGATAAGCAGTCGAATGCCTTTGAGAAGTCGATTTTAATTAGCATGCCCGGGAGATGCCTTGCTTTTAACCAGGATATTGCTTCATTTGTGATTAGAGGGCCTTCGGTGATGTGTCGTCCTTTGATGAAGGCTGTTTGGGTGCCAGAGATTAGTTTACCAATGACGTTTCCCAGCCTGGTTGCTAGGATTTTTGCCACTACTTTGTAAACAGCACCGACTATGCTTATAGGCCTGTATTCTTCTAACTTGGATGCTCCAGCTTTTTTGGGGACCAGAGCAAGCCAGGTTGTATTGCTTCCCTGTGGGAATTTCCCGGTGTCAAAGAAACTTAGTACCGCTTTTGTGAACTCCCTGCCGATTGTATTCCAGACGCCTCGGATGATGTTGAAATTTAGGCCGTCATATCCCGGGGCCTTGTTTCCATCGATACACCACACAACTTTTTTGATCTCTGATGGGGTAGGTCTGGTTGTGAGGTTGTTCGATTCCTCCGCTGATAGACGAGGTCGAGAAGATAAGGGGGGGCTGGAGCCCGAGCTGGATTTGCTTGCAAAAAGGCGCATGAAGAAGTGTCTGATTTCCTTCTGTATTTCTTGCGGGTCAGACGTCGACTTTCCCCTGATTAGCAGGCTGTTGATTGTGTTGGTTTTCCTATTGATTGTCGCACGGCGGTGGAAATAGGCTGAGTTACTGTCTCCTGCTCTGATATATTTCTCTCGAGATAGTTGGTGCCAATACCTCTCTTTCTGCCGGACTGCTTGCCAGAGCTCATTTAGAGCTTGCGCCTGTCTTTCCATATCTGAGGTGGATAAGTTGCTTATTTCATCTTTTCTATCAAGTTGGTCAAGTTCTCTGGATGCGTCGTCAATACGTTTGTCGAAGTGCCCAAATGTGGTTTTATTCCATGAGCGCAGGGGGGGTTTTATTTCTTTAAGTTTACGCAGGAATGGCTTGTCTCCCAGTTTCATCCACTCCTGTCTGAAGAATTTTCGGAATTCTGGGTGGTCTAGCCATCCATTGAATGCCCTTGGTCCCCAGTCGACCACGTTCATGGTTATTTTCATGAAACGGTGGTCAGAGAGTCTCCACGGGTTGGCCTGTAGTGTGAGGGTGGGGAAAGCCGTAAACCAGTCTGGGTGGGCGAGAGCCCTGTCAATTTTACTCATTGACCTCTTGTTTTTCCAGGTATATTTGGCACCCTGGAGCTCTATCTCTATCAGTCCCATCTGTCCTATCCATTCTTTGAGTTCTTCCATGCTACGTGTGCGTAGTGAGGGGTTACCTCGTTTTCTTTCATGGCCTTGCGTGACTTCATTCAGGTCTCCTACTATTAGTATAGGTTTTCCCAGGTTGAGGGCTAGTAACTCTTGGTAGACTGCATGGCGCTCCTCACGTCGTGTAGGGGAGTATAGAAATATCACGTAGCCAGAGAAGGGGAGATGTGGCCAGTTTAACTCTACTGCGATCCACCTTGAGGTTTTCATGTGGTTGGAAATGGTGATAGCGGCGGGGTTCCAGAGGACAACGATGCCTCCTGAGTGACCTACTGCTGGGACGTCGAGCCATTTGCAGTTCGAACTCGATCCCCACAGGCCCCGAGAGCCCTCAAATGGCTTCGTTTGGTGCGTTTCGAAGATGCCGATGATGTTGGTTTTTGATTCTTTGACTTCTTTCTAGAGCATGTGCCACCGCTCCTGTCTGTTTATTCCACGTATGTTTTGAAAGCTTATCTGTGTGGTCATGTTGTTTGCTGGTTTCCCGGTCCCCGATCCTGGGGCTACGCCTGACTATTTGCGTGAAGTTCTGGAGAGCAATATCAGGTTGTGGGTAGTGGCATCCTAGGTGTCGACCGTAGGATAGGCAGTGTTGAGCCTGGAGATCTAAGGTCTCAGGAGTGTTTACGGGGGTGCAGATTGGTGGGGTGCAGAGAGCGCGGTCAGGGGAGATGACTACTTCCAACTGAATGCTAGGTGAGCTTGGGTTGGGTTGCGGGCTGAGCTGGGGGTTGGAGAAGCTTGCCTGGCTAGGGGGTGGAGGGGTGAGGGATTCCGGGATTATCGTGTTGATTGGGGACGAGGAGGGGGAGCTGCTGGCCGAGAGACGTGATTGATTAGTGCATGGCACAGTCGACTGGGTTGGTTGCACGGTACAAGGAACGTGCGTGCTTTGGGTGGGAAAGTCGCTTTGGGAGGTAGTTGGGGTGGTAGGGGGGTTGGCACCGGTAAAGGCGTTAAGCTTCCCAAAAAGGTGGGGTTCCGGAAGTGTGGTGTTGTTTCAGTTTGGTATACAGAGGGGTATGGTGATAGACATCCTGGTATGTGCCCATGCATAATTAATTCTTGTGGGGAGGGATGGGCGTAAATGGAGTCTGTCATGGGGGAATCTTTGGAGTCGGTGCACTGGTCGTCCAGTGGAGGAATGTTGCTGTCTGTAAGGGGATATTTTATTCCACAGTTGGCTTTAGCCGCCCAAGCGTGGTCACTGATTGTGAGTGGATTTATTGAGCGTGGAATTCCTTCGAGAACGCCAAAGAATATTCCTCTTGTTGATGAAAGTGTTGTGGCAGCTATTGTCAGTTTGCCCACGTGGAAAGAAATAATAGGGATAGGAGTGGGAAGTAAATCTTTTTTGTTTGTTGACATGCCAGAGTGGAATGATGTCACTTTCAGTGCGACTGCAACTTGCGGCGTTGGGGACGACTTCGCTTGGGGGTGGCTGCGCCGGGGCGCTATGTTCTCTTGCGGTTTTCCCGATCTCCGGAGTTCCTTGGCCACCGTTGATTGTGGCGGTGTTTGGCCGTTTTTGTTCTTCTGGTTATGCTCCGATAGATCTTCTGACCAGAACTCGATTATCCCTATGTTGTATATCACACCTTCAATGTCTACCATCCTTTCCTCATTGATGATTGACCTGTGTTTAGTTTTAAGTGTGGCATGGGCTTCCAAAAATCTGGGTAGGTGGCGCATGTCTGTGTCGATTGTTATTATATCGCCCAAATGCCGTGTGAGGGCATGGACTGTTGATTCTGACCAGGCTTGGATTGGTATTCCTCTAATGGCGATGGTAGTACATCTTCTAGTCAACTGGTCAGTTGGGTGCCAGAAGCTTGTTCTCCATCCTAGTGTTGCCCCTACTTTAGATGAGATGAAGTTCTCTGCCTGTCCGCGAGATGTGAGGATTATCAAGTGTCTGGTTGCGGATAAGCATGTGATGGTTTCGATTTCCCGGTTCCATTCCCCAAGTTTATCTATGATTTCTTCGGTCTGTGTATCTGATGGGGAGTTTATTACTATGCCCCTATCCAGTCTTTCTTTCATTTGCAATGGGAAATCTAGGCTTGTATTACCTTCTGTACGCCGGTTCTCATGCAGGTTCGTCTCTCGCATGGGTGGTTCCTGGGGTGGTGGCGGGGTTGTGCCATGTCTTCTCTGTTGTCTTACTTCCTGCCTAGGGAACACTGGGTTCGTCCTGGTCCATCTGTGGTGCGGTGGTGGGGTGCCTGGGGAAGCCCGGGGTATTGCTTGTTGAGTCCTGATACGATGGCCATCGACCATTATCCCGTGGGATTCATTTATAGCCCGGTCTGCGTCTTTCTTGAGAACGTATTCGACGAAGCCATATCTGGTCTTCGTACGCATCCTTGGGGCTTTAGGCAATCGGATACCCACCATGGGTCCGAATTTATCGAAAACTTGAAGTAGCGTTCCTACTCTTGAGGTGGGGCTGATGTTATCAACAAAAACCGTTGCTCCCGGTTCCGACTTGGCGGCAGGCATTCGGATTGAGGTTGCCATTGAGGACTAGTGTATGGGCGATGGCTGTGATAGTTTAGAGTTTTTGGTTAATTTAGTGTAGTAGTAGGGACCTTTCGGTGGGTGGGGATTACGATCGGTGGATGTTGTTAGATGTGCTAGTACAGGATTCAGGTGGGTATTTGGGTGGTTGCTGGTGTTTTGGTGGGAGGTGCCGGCGTCATCGCTCGGAGTTTGGCCGTGGCAGGAACAGGAGGGGGCTACGGAGGAGGGGGGAGAGAGGGGGGAGTACATGTCGAGAACTTTTTGCGAGTGTATAAAGTTTAAGGGATCTAGTCATGGTGTCATTGGAGACGGCGACGTAGCCGATCCAGTTCGCGGTCGGGCTCCACCGAGAGGTGATATGGTGTTGAACGAAGGGGAAGGAGGGGAGAGTGGTGGTGGAGTAGATGTAGCGTGAGATATGTTGTAGCCTAAGTGGTTATTAAGTCCTTTCTCTCTTCTTGCTATCTCGAGCACTCTTCTGCTACTTCCACCAAATTTTACACCATATGAGATTATATTCATCGATATCTAATAATCTATCACTCACTACAGATATACATGAGACATGATCGATGACGAAAATAAATCTTTATCTATCTATACCTTTTCACTAGCAGTTCATCAAGTTAACACAATTTACATATATAGTAGCTTCAAGTTTGCCCATTCTTCAAATTAACATTTCAAATTACTTTCTAATTAATTGAATTCTCGATCTTAAAATAAAATAACTAAATCAGGAGTGAAGCCGTTAGTCAAATGCCAGAACGTGTCCGATGTGAGTAATGTGCGTAAGGTGCGTGAGGTACGATTGGAGACCACGTTAACTGATTCCAATGGCTACTTCCACGTCGAACCCATCCAATTGCCCCATGATTTGGAAGCCACGGACTGCAAACTCTTCCATAACCCCGAAGCGTTTACTTCAAGCTGCAACATTCCCGTCAATGTTGATGTGAACGGCTTTCCTCCTACCTTTGAAAAAGAGATTCACGACTACAGGGGACAATACGACTTGCACCTCTACTCCTTTAAAACTGCCCTTGTTTACAAGGAGAAGCTTTAAGTGAAGATGTTGTTGAATCCAAGTATATGTCATTTATTCATATAAACTGTTGTTTTTTATTGATCGGATTTCATTCTCTACTTTTTTCGTTTGAAGGATACATGCTATAGCCAAGTCTTAAGTTGATTCGTCTATACAATTTGATTGGTCTACATCTGCTTATCCTTTTAAATACAACACATGAAACACCCTAGAAAAGTCTAGCAACAAAGATACACCATTCTTTGTTATTGTATCTACACTTGTTATTTATTTGGAATTAACATAAGTTATTAGTTGCAATCATGAGTATTAGGAATATATACAATAAGTGCTAGAATGTACATGAAATAACTAGTTAGTGTTATCCTCTCATATTTCTAATGTAACCTAAGATATTTAGCTAGAGTATTAGCTAAATAATATGACATTTTTGGAACACACATGGTCTTAAGGTAGACAGCAAAATTAATGTTAAAATGTATCATTGTTACAACCGCAACATTGTTACATGGCTGAAATGTACCAAAGCTGGCGGCAATGTAAGGCATGGCCGGCTTTGTACAAGGACTTGTTTGGCTTTATTTTTGCTAGAAATGAAGGTTACTTAAAGAAGAAGAAAATCCTAGTTTGGCTGTCCACATTAAGGTATAAAATGGATAATGATAGCAAGAGAACAGACTACTAGCTAACTATGTACATTTACAACCGATAATATAAGCTTAACATGTCAATGTTCACCTAATTAACACATTTGTCTTATGTAATCATTTCCATCATTAACCCAAAATTATCAGCTTATATAATTGAATATCCTTGCTGATATTACACACATAAGCAATAACAACAAATAAAATCAGCTCCTTCCATATCAACATTACCGATTTCATATATTATAGCAACTAGTTTTTTTTTTGAATTGACGGCACAAGGCCGGAAGAGGCATAAGCCTATAGAGTCGCAAAAGCGACTAATGATACAATCAAGCAAACACAAGGAAAACAAAACACCACACACATACCTCTCTAGCCTATCAACAAACCGCACACTAGTCCCTTACTATCTCGCTTGGGCTTTACTCTTGTTCCGAGTGGCAATCTTACTAATGCGAGAGAAACTACTAAAACCAAAAGACCTTTCTTAGACCTCGCGCCTCTCCTGACACTGGATCTAGAGACGGAATGCGACTCACTAGTTGTATCGGCCGCCACCTCAACCTTAGACTCTTGACTACGATCTCGGAATCTTGCTCTTTGCTCACGAAAAATCTCCTCAAAGTTACTAAGGGCAAGCCCTTCATCCCGCACTTGGCACCCAAGCTTCTTAGCTAGGAGTAGGGTTTGCCTAGCCTCCTCTTTGACAAACGCTTCCTCAGGGCACCGCGGCGGCTGAACTAGCCCCCTATCCGGTTCAAAACCAGGGGGGAACTCTGGATCTGCGAACAAACACCTGAGGTCATCACCATCCTCTCCTTCGTCCACTTGCTCAACCCGAGAGGGATCCAGACCACAATCTAAGAGTACCGCTCCTGGATCAGCTGTAGTGCACCTGGGATCCAGCTCATTCCCAAGCACCTCTTGAACACCACTTCGTCCACTTCTTTAACTTCCATCTTCCTGGACCGGCCAACCTCTCCTTAAAATTTCATCCGCAATTGGGTCCGAAACTGGCGCTTTACACTCTAAAGGCTGGCGAATAGAGATAGGCACCCGACCATTCGCCGACACAACATCCGTACGAGGATCACAGACGGGAACATGTAGCTGGGGTGGCCCACTCTGACTTTGCCCTACCTGATTGCAGCCAAGCGACACCCCACCCATACCGGTAGCATATGGATTGGGCCACTCTCCTCTCCATCCTAACCCATGGTCCCAAGCCCTATAATTGCCCACATTGTAAGACGGCACACCAGCCCAATAACCCCAGCACGGATAAACCCAGCCCGGAATGTAATTCGTCCACTGCCCACTAGAACCGAAATCGAAATATCCAGTCCCTGTTGCATCCGTGTAGACCGGCCATTGTCCACCAGGCCCAAACCCGATACAACCTGGCCCAGCAACTCCCGTGGTCCTATCATTGGGGCCCGCCTCGATTTTATCCTTTTCAACCTCCAAACAATTCGACTTTTCCCCTTCTCCCAACGGCGCTTCCCCTAATCCGCGATTCTTGGAACTATCAACCGTGATTCGAACACAGGCGCGACCTTTGGACTTATCCCCAACCTCGACGCGCTCGACGACGAACTTGACCGTTGCGCCGTCCACAATTACTTCAACAATATCACCGGCACCGCCCTGCCAGACGCCACAACTTCCGAATAGAGGCTGCCCAGAGCGGTTGTCCTCCTGGAGCGACTCACCACCACCAGGGCGTAGCTCTGGTCCTCGACTATCCGACTTCTCCTCGCCGACAAACTCAGTGGCGCTGGGTGCCACCACCGACTTTACACTCTTCTGCACCTTGCCGGACTGAACTCTGCCTACCCTCTGGAACGGAAAAAAAGCCCGGCGCGCAAACACTTTGTGCCCCATAAACAACCTGACATTGACCTTGCCCACTACAACATCCACCCGCGCAGAATCTACCATAGACACCAAGGCGAACGCCAGAGGGGTAGACCGACGCCTCTTTCTTGAAATATGGATGTCTACGATGTCCCTGTCCATCCTAAGAAGCCAGCGGATTGCTCGTGAGTCAACCTGACTACTTAGGTTATCCACAAACAGCGAGCACCTCTGTACCCCCGAGGCGGCGCCAACCCCATCACCATCTTTTTTTCTCGTCTGGTCTCGCGCGCCTTCCATCCCAGTTTCCACGCCATCACCTCTTCGCTGCGACCACCTGCGTGGACTCCATCCCCGCCGCGAAGCCGGTCTCCTCCCCCGCCGCGAAACCGGTCTAGATCGACGACTTGAGCATCGGGGACGACAGGACTGGGAAAAATTTCTCATTCTCGGTCGCCGCGACCATAGCCTTATTCAACCGTCACCACCTAATGTATTTCAGCTATATTATCGATTACACTTGATAGTAATATTAGTAGTTTTGTCTTCTTGCAATCATGATTCAGCCATGTTGATCTCCTCCAGCTGAAAGTAACCGACTCCCTTGCCTAGTCATGAGGTTAAATGTCCTCACTTAACACAACCAGCAAGGGTAGTCAATGAGAATAGAACACCAAGACATGATAGGAGTCATAATCCTAGTAAATAACTTAGCTGAATGGAAAATTGTCTTCTCATCTATTCAAGTAGCTAGTTAGCGTTCAGACTGCTCTCTCCACACATAACCTCTTACCTGCCTCTTCACTCACGTAAGCCCCAAAGTAGTAGAAGGAAGTTAGAAACTATAAGAAAACTAGCAGTAAAGATAAGGGTGCACAACCGAGAGAGCAAGGTGCTGATTGTTGCTACCTTGCGCAGGGAACAACGAGAGGAATTAAAGTCCAAGTGCTGGAAGAATTTAGGATAAGAAAGGAGTATCATTAAGCTGCAGAGATCTTAGAGAATTTAGCAAGAAAATGGCAAGAAGGAATCAGGTAACTTCCATGTAACAAGTGTTGAAAACAAAACCTTCTTAGTGATGGTTTTTGGTTTTTAATGGTGTTAACTCTTTGTTGTGTTTCTTTTGTTTGTTAAGCTGAGTCCTAGCTGGTTTTAGAGGCTAGACACTTCTGTCTAACTTGTTTAATTCGGGGATATAGGCAGAAGGTAAGTTAGATAAGCAAGAACAAGCTAAGTGTAAGAAAAATGTGTTTTAAAGTTCATTCACACAACCAATTAACTAAGTTTGTGTACTTATCAAACTCTTCTGTTTTATAGCTGGATTTACTTAGGAAAAGATGTTATTAAGATGGCTAAACAACCAGGTCGAAGTGGAGAGTAAGTTTGATAGATTTCTTAGATCAAAATAGCAAGATAACATAGTTGTACATTAAATAAATGTTATCCTAGGTGTAACCGAATTGAGAAACACTTATGGAGGTTGAATTTCTTGTATTTACGAAATCATTCAAGCTTAAATAAAATAAATAAGGTTGGATGATCACTTAGAGTAGACTTGATGATATAACCTAGATACACAAAAGTGTACAAGGGATTGTTAAGTCAAGTTCCTTAGGTTTAGATGATTACAAACCAGTGTGGTTTATCTGACATGTTTGTCTAAGTATGAAGTTCAGGCAAACAGGTGAAAGAGTGGCTTAGCACACAAGGTTGCAAGCACACTCTGTTGGTGACTAGTGCCCAACCAGTCGGGCACATGTCTTGTAAGAGCTCCAACAGAGCTCCTAATACAACACAACAATGACTCTCAGTATCAGACATGATCAAAAGACCAGATATATCAATTGGGAACAAGTGAACCAACAACACATGCATCCACATAGAAGTTGGTAAAGTTCACAACAAAGTCTTGTTGAAGATAGAACAATTATGAACTAGATAACAAGACAAAAACTGAGCTATAAAGAGGCATTAATTACCTGAAATTAATGAAGCCATCAGACTAGGCAAGTGGACATCACAAGTGGTAACCGACCACTTAAGCTCTTGCCTCCAACGTGTCCAACCAGTGAGTGACACGTGTCGTAACTACGCCTACAATCAAGTTGAAGATCAGCCTATATTGTGCAGAGCTATTCTGTTGGGAACAAAAGGCAAACGGTTCCTAGAGTATAGCTCACTGTCAAAGAAGGGTCAAAGGAGACAAGTTTAATGGCAACCTAGAAACGTTGGCAGCAGGATGAGGACAAAAGGGTTAGGCCAAACAATGAAGATGTTGGATATGACGATTATGATGACAATGTAGATCTGCATGATATCATATGTCCTACCTCACCGCCCCAAACACAACCATCACAACCATTGCAACCAGAACAAGTTCATCATGCAGTACCTCCTCCCATACATCCTGCTCAGTCTCGTCAACCATCTCCCCCACCACCCCCCTCTGGAGCAGAACATAATGTAGAGAGAAAAGGGAAAAAAATAAAAGACCAAAAGGTTTGAATCTCATACCTGGTGGTGGTGGCTCCCAACAAATTCCACACATTTCATCGGCTACGTCATACTCTAAACAGTCAAGAGAAAATGTCTCCATACCCTCACAAACCAAAATCCCTTCTACAAAGTCTTCAACTCTTTAACTAGTACCACTATCCTCAGTTGCAATGCATTTAGCCACACCTCCTTTATCTAGCCCCAGAGTAGCGTTAAACCACAATAGTGCTACTAACCATGCACTTGTACCCGTTGCACCTACCGCTGATTATAACATATCAGAGGTTAGAAATGTGGGAAACAATGACGTGCAGAATGATGAACAAACCCCTTACTTCTCGGATGACTCATGGGACCACGATTGTCAGAATGAACAGAGTTTAAGTTCATTAGAAGAGAGTGAGCCACCGTCTGAGGATGAAGCTGATGAGGATGATGTCGATGTAGAGGCATTGGAAAAAATCAAGGATGGTGGCTGTTTTTCAGGATATGAGGATGAAGGTGTTATCAGGGATGAGAAGTATTTGAAAGATGGCTCATAGTTTGAGTATTCGCCGGATGGGACAGTACACCTAGAGCCTAGACAGATGTTTGTCAACAAAACTGTGTTTAGAGAGGTACTTGAAGACTATGCTGTCCAAGAAGGCATAGACCTCCATAGGGTAGCAAATGACCCATGGAAATATACATCTTTGTGCAACAATCTTGACACTTGTGAGTGGAGAATTCTTGCTTCCCTTCTACCGGACAATGTAACTTTCATGATTAAGACAATCAATGGTGAACACACTTGTCATAGATTGTCTGAAAATCCAGCTGCTACGTCGAAGTAGATCACGAGAAAGATTCTACCTGAGCTAAGAGCAAACAGTTCAATGTCACCTAGTGCAATTCAGCACTTCATTCACACTAAGTATGGGGTGATGGTGAACTACATGAAATGTTTTAGAGCCAAGAGAGACGCTATGAAATTACTTCAGGGCAATCATGCTGAGTCTTACGCAAAGCTCCACCAATATACCAAGATTTCCCTTGAGCGAAACCATGGATCTGTGATAGACTTGAAATCAGGAGTATGTGAATGGTCCCCCCCCCCCCACTTTCTCCAAGTTGTTTGTATGTTTTAATGCCTTTAAAGAAGGATTTCTTAAGGGCTATAGGCCCTTTCTTGGCGTAGATGGATGCCATTTGAAGGGACCTTATGGAGGAGTGTTGCTTAGTGTAGTGTCCCTTGATGTAAACAATGGGATATTTTCGGTAGCTGTTGCCGTTGTTGCTAGCGAGACCACAGAAACATGGACATATTTCTTTGGTAACTTGCGGTTGATTGCCCCTAACGAAGTAAGGAGAAAATGGGTTGTCATTTCTGACAGGCAGAAGGTAATTCTTGTTCTACTGTATTGTTTTATGTCTATTGCATTTTCTTAATGTGCAACTAACTCCTCGTGTTAATCAGGGTGTTGAGCCTGCTCTTGCTGCTGTGCTTCCTAAGGTGCGGAGGAGAATATGTTGCAGGCACTTGTACGCTAACTTCAAGAAAGAAAACCTAGGTACAACAATTGTAATTGTCATTACTTACATACAATAAGATTTATACTGTTGTTTAATATGTTGTGTCACTATCCATTAGGTGCAATGTTAAGAAATCTATTTTGGGAAGCTGCCCAATGTTACACTGAATCTGCATTCAGAGAAGTGCTGAAGAAGTTAGAAGAAACATCATTGGGAGCCTTTAGATATCTGAGAGAGGTTGACTATGATCTTTGGGTGCGGTATCATATGCCTAAAGAGGTGAAAGTGGTCAAAACAACGTCAAACTTTGTGGAATCCTTCAACAGTAAACTTTATGCTGATTATTCTCACTTTTGGAAGGCCTGCGGCGTACCTTAATGAAGAAGCTCAATGATAGGAGAGAATCCATTAAGAAGATGAATGGGAAGGTAACACACTATGCCAAGAAGATGTTGTACAAAAACACTAGAGCGGGCTCTAGGTGTGCACACACAGCTAGCAGTGACTACGAATTCGAGGTGACTGAGATGACTCGGCACTACATTGTCAATCTTAGAGATAGACATTGTGATTGCATGGCGTGAGATCATTCCGGTATCCCATGCAAACATGCATGTGCCGTTTTGAACTGGAAGAGGATGGACAAGGAGCAGTTCGTAGATCCTTGGTACTCGATGACAGTGTATGCCATCGCCTATGAGAAGCCTATCTTCCCAATACCAGATCCTTCCATATGGCCTGAACCTGATGGTCTACAAATTCTCACCCCCACCATTTCTTAAGAAGCTGCCTGGTAGGCCGAAGAAGAACCGGAGAAGGGAGGAAGGTGAGGCCAGACCTAACCCTAAGAGATCTACACATGTGACATGTGCCAAGTGTAAACAGAGAGGGCATAACTCAAGGACTTGTACAGCGCAGACAAATAGATCGACAGGGCAGGGTCATGGCCTAGTTGCATTATCTGAGGGTGGGGATGGAAATGGTTCCACACCAGATGTCACACAGCATGCGGAGGGGACATCAAGAGGAAGGCAAACATAGCATAAAAGAAGAAAGAGAAAAAGTCCTAGTGTGCCGGTGAGATCATCCAAAAGACGTCAGCAGTCTTAGTGAAGGTAGAGTAATAACCACACGTCATTTTCTTTCTTTTCTAGTTATCCTCTTTTGTAGAGCACTTTGACTTAGTTTTTGTTATTCAGATCTGAGTGCAGCTCACGGGATCAACAATGCACAAGTGGAGTTACAAGATGGTTGTATGTGTTAGTTGGAGTATTAGGGGTTGATGTATTTTGGCTGCTAAAGTAGAGGATGTTTGATTTATTTTGGTTGTTAGTTGGAGTTACAAATTGTATTTTGACTCATACTTTGGCTGTTGAAACAGTTATTGCAGCTGATGTATTTTGGCTGTTGAAACAGTTATTTTGGCTGATGTATTTTGGCTGCTGAAATAGTTATTGAAAATGCACGTTGGAGTATTAATGGGAGTGTGTACTGCTGTAACAGTTATTGAAAATGTTGATGTAATGCTAGTTGAAATAGCTTTTGGTCTTTTTGTCTTGCTGTAACATTGGTATTAGTGGGAGTGTGTACTACTGTAACAGTTACTGTAAAAAGAACCTCTTCTGGTGGTTCACTTTTGTCTTGCTGTAACTGTTGTTTATGAAGAATGTAATAGTTGAGTGCATTGAGTTTTAAAACTCTTTGGTATCTTTCTGATTGCATTTGGGTTTGAAATTATGTGCGAATTTACTCTTTGGTATCTTTCTGATTGCATTTGTCTATTGCTTTGGTATCTTCTGGGTTTTAATATCTGTAAATGAGGGAATTCTGACCATTACAATTATTCGTTGCTATCTATATTTAATATCTGTAAATGACCAGTTTCTTTTTGTCAAGATATCGAAGATGACAGTGGAATGATAAAGAGACATAATACACCAGAATACATTCTTATACAATAGCTGGCTTGCAACAAGTGCATAATATCATATTACAAACTGGAATTGATAAAGACACAACTATTAGTAGAACGAAACCACCCTATTACATGATCACCCTTAGTAATATTACACCAACAAACTAAATCATCTGCACGACCAACAATGCAGCCACTACAACAAGAACATACAAAATAAGCCCACCCCTAGTCATTCCAGTTTCAAATCCATAACTGTTGCGTATAACACACAACTTTTGATCTCTTAACTCCATTGTTAATGCATGAATTTCTTCGCTAATCCTTTGCAGATCACCATTACGAAAGTGTTGGTTTACCTCTTCACCGTAATAGTTGTTGTTCAGGAGATGTCTGTTCAATTCTGCTTCATGCCAACACTTGAACACCGGATTAGGGCAATCACATTTGTAAAAATAACTTTCCTCAATTGTCAGATGTGAAAGCAACATACATCTTCGCATTCTTTCTGAACTTACACTTGACATTCTCAAATGTAAACAAACTTTCACTATTTCTACTGCTGGAGGATGACATATTATAGGAGAGTTACCTATTATAAATCAACATAGACATTTCAGAGATAAATAACCATATGAAAAGCAGCTCAGACTCGGCAAAATGCCCCATCATCATTGTTGTTATAGCAGTGGTGTTAGTACAAAAACCAGATAAACATCCTAATGGAGCAATTCAGATAACCAGCATCACAAGTGGGCAGGAGCAATAAGGGATTTGATAACGCCGCTACCACTGATCACTTATCTAACTGGTACAAAAAACCGCTTCAACATTAGGTTCATCTAGTAAATCATAGATACACCATTGTCAAGGGGCTTTTTACAGAAGAAATCAAACCAGATACACGTGTTCATTGTATCAGAAACACATCAGAAACATAATGCCCTTCATCATTGTTGTTATGGCAGTGGTGTTAGTAGAAAAACCAGATAAACATTCTAATAGAGCAATTCAGATAACCAGCATCACAAGTGGGCAGGAGCAACAAGGGATTTGCCAATGCTGCTACCACTGATCACTTAGCAGACTGATAAAAAAACCGCTTCAAAACAGGTTCATCTAGTAAATCATAGATACACCACTGCAAGGGGCTTTTTACACATCAAAACTAACAGATTTAGTGCGATGAGATTGTCTATCAGAACAAAGGCAACAGATTTAGTGCGCCAACACTATCAGAAAAATTCCCCCAGCTAGAAATCAATAGGGCATCGACAGGGAAAGCTTCAGAATAAGCGCAAATCAGTACACAAAAATCTCCCAGCCAAAATCTCCAACAGAAGTCGTTCTCAATTGAAAAAGAAGGAGAACACCAGGGTGTAAACAATTCAAACACAGCACAACGAATCGAAGAATGAGAGAATACCAGGCAGTCAATCAGCCAAACAAGCCAACGACAGTCAAAGTGTAGGCAAAATCTCACGAACAGTGTCCGCGATTAGCAAAGATAGACAAGTTTTTGGGATTAGGGTTACCAGTCGACAAGTTGAGAAGAGAAGAGAAGGAGAATGTCAGGCACTGAATCGACCAAACGAGTCAACGATAGACAAACTGCAAGCCAAAATTCAGGCGTAATATGCTTAAGATTTGGGGCTTAGGGCTACCAGTTGACAAGTTGAGAAGTTTAGGGTTACCAGATCGACGAGTCGAGAATTGAAGGGAAGGAGAAACGACGAGTCAAGAATTGAAGGGAAGGATCATCGACGAGTCGGAATTGAAGGGAAGGAGAAGGAACAGACCGGTTTTGGTTTGGTTTATTTAACAAAATAAACTAGTTCCATGAGGGACTAATCAAGGCGCGCCATGTGGCAAGTATGGATGGAAACTGGACTTTGGTTGACGGATGAAAAATGTTGCAAACGTGGAGGGTGGGGAAAATAATTTCCCATACCTCATGGGTGCGTCGTGTAATTTCGCTAAACCCTATGGGTGGGGGATGTAATTTTCCTAAAAAAATAAGATGATTATATTCATTCTTTCAGGAAGAGATGATAATGAAGAAGTTAGTATGAGGTTAAAAGATACTCAGAACGAAGAGAATACTAAAAAGAAAAGTGACAGAATTGAGGAAGAGGGGGAAGATACTCAGAAAGAAGAGAATACTGAAAAGGAAAATGACGAAATTGAAGAAGAGGATGAAGGAAGTTGCATTAAATCTCTAGATAATCAGATTATGTTAACTTGCATTGAAGAAACATAAACATGGGGGTGTTTGATAAGAAAGTGAATGATTCTATTACAGAACAGGAAGGGATGGAAGAATCAGTGTCTCCTAAATTTCCTCGTGGTTTTGAGAAGATCTTACAAGCTCAAGAGGAAAAAGAGAAAAAAAATGTTTTATCAATCTTTTGACTAGGAAGGCGTAGTAAAAATTTTTCAAAAGAATAACAAACAGAAGGTGATGGAGACAGTGTTAGATGAGAATCTGATTATTACCCAAATGATGACAGGAAACAATACCAAGGATTATGATCTTACTGTTATCAGTCAAAATAGGAGGACTGGGGGAAAAAAATGTAAACCACAGATAGGGGAATGCACCCATGTTTCAGATGGGTCTACTCTAAAAATTAAGAAAACATGAGGGAAAAGGAAACAAAGAAGAGGAAACTTTTGATGTTAGTCAATACAGTTTGACACTAAGCTTATGCTTCAAGTTGTTTAATTGTAATTCTAGTTTCAAAATTTGAATAGATGAAAACATTCCTACCAAAATAATTAGGGGTTGTAATTCAGAGTTCTTTAATGATCAATAAGAAGTACTATGATAGTTATAAAAAAATCATCAAACCCGAAACCTACGCTTAAGCCGAGTGTACCACTGTTGTATATTGGACCCTGACAAAGACCAACTGGTCTGGCCCAGTCTCACCTGCCATAGTCTGAGCCCAGATCAGTGGGTCAGTGGCCACCAAAATTAACGCTGCTTGCCAACTATGAAAATGGATGGAAAACAGCAGCATCTCGATTTGTCCGGAAGGATACCCTTTTTTTCTTCGCAGGCAAAAAGCTGTCCCACATATTGCTGGTCCACCAACCCCGGAAAATTTTCGCTGAAATACCATTTGTCAAAAAAAATTACTTGCGGTTTTTTTTTCAAAAAAATTACGCGGATGTACCAAAATTGGCTGAATAAACCGCACTAAGCTAATGCAGCTTGTCGTAAATCGCATTAAGACAATGCAATTATGGGTTAATTATGCCATAAACCGCATCAGTTGAACGCGTCTTTGCCAGAAAATGGATTCGAGCGATGTGGTTTATTTACAAACTCGAAATGAATATCATTCGTCCGCATTCCGCGATTTTGTCGGATAAGATTATCCAGAACCTTGTAAATAAACCGCACTGATGCGATGCGGTTTATGACAGCCAAAAATTCCTATAAAAACCAAACTCAGCCAAGCTCATTTCATCAACCACAAACACCAAAAAAAATCACTTCAACATTGAAAAATGCTCCGAAGTTGAAGAGGTTAGTGTGGTTATTTTTAATTTTTATTTCTCATTTTTTTGGATATTAAATGTCTTTGTTTACTAGGTTTTAATATATATATATATATATATATATAAGTACTTGTCAAATTAGTTATGATTAAATTCATAATTAACTACGGTCGTTACTGTATAACTTGTTATTCTTTAAATTTGATGTAAGTTAAAATAATATGTAGACATCTTGTTAATGGTTTACATTCATTTTTTGTAAGTTTTAGTTGTTTAATAATATATGTAATTCGTAATTCATCATTTATTATTGTTATTAATTTATAATTAGTTGTTATTACGTGTGAATAATAAATGGTGTACAAATTAGTCAAATAATTAAGTAGGTATTATTATGTTATAGGAAAAAATTAATGTTGGTAGTTTTAGTTGTTTAATTAGTATATTAATTCGTAATTAATTAATACATTAATTTGATAAAAAAAATTAACTTAAAATGGTGTATAAAATAGTCAAATAATTAAGTAGGTATTATTATGTTATAGGAAAAAATTAATGTTGGTAGTTTTAGTTGTTTAATTAGTATTTTAATTCGTAATTAATTAATGCATTAATTTTATAACTTGTTTTTAACTTTAAATGGTGCATAAATTAGTCAAATAGTTAAGTAGGTATTATTATGTTATAGGAAAAAATTAATCTTGGTAGTTTTAGTTGTTTAATTAGTAATTTAATTCATAATTAATTAATGCATAAATATTATAACTTGTTCTTAACTTAAAATGGTGTATATATTAGCCAAATAATTAAGTACGTATTATTATGTTATAGGAACAAATTAATGTTGGTAGTTTTAGTTGTTTAATTAGTATTTTAATTCGTAATTAATTAATGCATAAATATCATAACTTGTTCTTAACTTAAAATGGTGTATAAATTAGCCAAATAATTAAGTAGGTATTATTATGTTATAGGAAAAAATTAATGTTGGTAGTTTTAGTGGTTTAATTAGTATTTTAATTCGTAATTAATTAATGCATAAATATCATAACTTGTTCTTAACTTAAAATGGTGTATAAAATAGTCAAATAATTAAGTAGGTACAATACATAGACATCTAGTTAATGGTGTACATTAATTTTTGTAAGTTTTAGTTAATTAATAATATATGTAATTCATCATTTATTATTGTTAATAATTTATAACTATTTGTTCACCAAAATAGGTGTATAAGTTAGCTACTAAATATGTAGATATCTAGGTAATGGTTTAAACATATTTTTCAAATATTTTAGTCGTTAATATATTAATTAAATTCGTAATTAACTAAGGTCATTACTGTATTACTTGTTATTCTTCAAATTAGATGTATAAATAAGTTAAAATAATATGTAGACATCTAGTTAATGGTTTTCATTAATTTTTGTAAGTTTTACTAAATTTGTGTTGTTAAATTTATTATATTTAGATCTTGTAAATTGGGTTGTAGTTAGCTAAAAAATGTTCGGACTTGTTTTTACAATTCAATATTAATTTTTTTTTTGCATTTAGTTTATCGTTCATTATTTTTTGTTGCTTACATTTTAAATATTATTTGTTTGTGCATATCTAAACTACCTTACTCGTCCGGATCTTAATTTCGTTTGAAAGAATGGCATTTCCTTGTACAATTTTTGTTAATGCCCAGCTATCATACACGTAACATGGGAGTCTCTACTTCCAAGTCAATGAAGACACCAAAACCTTTTATCTTCGCGTAGCTGACGATTTCACCATCCAAATGTTAAAGTACTCTATCACAGAGGTCATCCGTCAATTGAAGTTTGGATTTTCTGTTTCGAGGATGACATATCGGCAGTTGTTCTGCAGGGAGCCTTTACAGTTTACAGGACTTGTACTAGAAACTGATGAAGATGTTCAGGCAATGCTTTGTAACTATAAGTGTTGTTGGAACATCTCTTAGTGCATGGACATTCATATAGAAATTGATGGTGACGATGACGATGACGATGACGATGACGATGACGATGACGATGACGATGACGATGACGATGACGATGACGATGACGATGACGATGACGATGACGATGACGATGACGATGACGATGACGATGACGATGACGATGACGATGACGATGACGATGACGATGACATGACGATGACGATGACGATGACGATGACGATGACGATGACGATGACGATGACGATGACGATGACGATGACGATGACGATGACGATGACGATGACGATGACGATGACGATGACGATGACGATGACGATGACGATGACGATGACGATGACGATGATGATGACAATGACGATGACGATGGCGAGTATGAGCCTGCAGATGATGAAGATGTTACATCAGATGATGAAGTTGAACTCATCCCATAAGAATTTCTTCACAGACCAGATGTAGATGGCGAAAGTAGTCAGCATATGCCAGATGCTTCATTTTATCATCACGTGAACTAGGATGCCATCAATGCAATGCAATGAGATGTGGATCGCCGCGGTGTCCCAAACTGGAATCCTGTACAAGAGTTCGATATAGGCCAAGAGTTCGACGATAAAGAGAGTCTGGTAACCGCTGTCAAGGAGTATCACATTCACAAAAATCTGGATATCAGTGTTGTCAAAAACTCAAGGAAAGCATACGTTGTCCAATGTGTTAAACACGACGAATGTCCATTTTACTTCAGGGGCGCGTTGTTGAATGGTGAGAGCGAATGGAAAATTACGAGACTCACTACCCATAGTTGTGCTCCTGCAGATGATGGACAAGATCATCGGCAAATGAACTACCATTTCATTACTGAAGCCCTTCTTCCCTATATTAGTCGTAACCCAGGTATGAGTGTTCTAGATGTCATTGAACAGATTCGTGGCCAGTACAACAGAACAATTTCTTACAGAAAAGCATGGTTGGCCAGATGTGAAGCGACATGAAAAATCTATGGAGATTGGGTTGAGTCTTATAATCAGCTACCAAGGTTATTCATGGCCATCAAACATTTCATACCAGGTTCCATTGTTGCTCTAAAGACAGTCAGGGCTTTCGAGGATGACACACAAACAACCGAAGTGAAACAATTCCAACGGTGTTTTTGGCGTTTGGTCTGTGCATATTGCATTCAAGCACTTCAAACCCATGTTGCAGATAGATGGTACACATTTATATGGTAAGTTCAAAGGCAAGCTTCTGATAGCGGTGGTGCAAGATGGTAACAACAAAGTCATACCTATTGTGTTCGCTATTGTTGAGTCTGAAGACTTAGCTAGTTGGAAATTCTTTCTCAACAAGGTGCGACTCCATGTGATAGGTCAAAGAGTGGACGTGTCAATAATTATGGATCGTGCCCTAGCTATCATAAGTATCGTCAAATCAGATCCATATTGGAAACCCCCATGGCTCATCACTACTAATGCATCCGACACGTTGCATCGAACTTCCAGACAAGGTTTCACAACAAAAAAAATGAAGAAGTATCTCATTAACACAGGTACAAACTTGTATACATTGTGATGCTTCATTATCAAACTTGTCCCTAACATCTCTTATTAATGATATATCTTGTTGTATTTAGGATATGAGTTTAGGAGGCATCACGTTCAAAGAAGGTACGATCATCTTCTATCTCAGATCCCTGGTATTAAACGATTCTTCCATGATCTTCCATTTGATAAGTGGTCAAGAGCATATGACGACGGCAGGAGATGGGGCCACATGACTACAAATTTGGTCGAGTGCATCAACGGTGTACTGAAAAGCGTTCGTCTACTGCCAATTAGTGTTATTGTCAATAGCACACTGCACAAGCTCGTCACATATTTCAATGATAATCTTGCTACATACAGCGGTCAACAAATCGCTGGAGTGTCATTGTACACAAACTACGCCACAACCAAGATTGAGGAAAATCGAAGACTATCAAACAGTCATAATGTTAGGGTTTTTGATGAAGTACAACAAGTGTACGAGATTGAGGATTTTGGATCTGTGGCTTTGAGAAGAAACAAGGGAAATTACAAAGTCGATTTCAGTGACCTGACTTGTGAATGTGGTGAGTGGCAAGCATTCAAATACCCATGTTCTCATGTCATGGTGTATGTTGCAGAACAGGGTTAATGTGGGACAATTACGTGCATCGTGTTTATAGGCTTGAGACATGATTGAAGCTTATGGTGGTCAACCTTTTCGTCCACTTGGCAACGAGCACAACTGGCCACCGTATACAGATGTAAAAGTAGTTCCACATCCAGATGCGATACGAACTATACTGGGACGACCTAGGTATTCACGCATTTGGAATGAATGGATGAAAGACGATGACACAACTGTAGAACGCAGACGCTGTCCATCATTGTTTACAACCGGGGCACCAGGAGAAACTGCCCAAACCGGGTTACAACTAGTTGGAAATTAAGCTTCTGTGTGTTCAGCAAGTAACTTTTGTTTTTTTCAATATTGCTAGCTCTTTGAGCATAAAAGTCTAACCGTTGCGGATGTATGCCTTTTGTTTTGTCCTAATAATAGGAAGTGTTTGTGTTTGACACTTCTGTATGAATGTACCGCTGGTTTGAACCTAAATTTAAGAGACACATGTTATATGTTATAATTATATAAAACAACATGCCTTCGTGAGGAACTTTTATTCAAACCTTTTTTTTTGCTTGCTTAAGGCACAACCTGACTAGCAGGGGCAACATGATACATTAAACTATAAAGATAAACATAAAGCGAACAATCGCTTACTTTTTATTATATCCCCATCACAATTACACATAAAGTGAACAATCATCTAGTTTTTTCTGGCCATCCGTCACGATTAATCATCACCTCGGTGTATATTCCACAAGCAGTTCAACCTTACCCATGTATCGGTGGTTCCTCATGTAGTTGTTGAGCATGATACGATAGTCTTCCTCATTCTCAATAACCATTTGACTCCAGAGGGTGTTGGGGTATGGAGAACCATTCTTCGGTATACAATGAGGGTGGCGGTGAACCTTTGATCACCACAATCTAAGCAACATTCAACCAGGTACTTGAACATTGAAGTCGATGCAAGGCGATATGGTTATGGGCGTGTTGTTGAGTGCTCAGTAGGCTCAAAGTTAAAACCATCATCATCCACGCACGGGATGTACTCTGCAGATATAACTCGCAAAGAATAACCATTTTCTAGCGTAGAGCCTACTACAGTTGTATGTTTGTGATGAAAAGTGAACCATATGGAGATATTTATAGATGAAAACCATTTCGGTTTGGACTGGGGAAGGTTAGGATTTAGTGTTACCATCATCGAAAGTCTTATTCCTTCCTATCCTAGATGATAAGGATTATATTCCTAGATATGGTACAAATGCTTAAAATATAAATGATATGATGAAGAAGAGATGCCATGAACAATTTAAACGCATTTATAAGCAACCACTTTCTCTGACCAAAGTGGTGAATAGCTTAACTTGCTTGGTTTTTTGTAATTGATTGTTGTGCATGTTCACTAGTTCGTTGATTTTTTTGCAAGCAATATCCGGTGTCGGTTGAGGCTAATTTTTGGAGAGTATAATGACTGCATATAAGAACATCACACACACAATTTACAACCAAAACGGATGTCATATGGTACTGGTACTTCGAATCCATCACCAATATAGCACCAGCAAGCAGTTTTTAGTAATTGAATTGTTGTACATGTTCACTAGTTCGGTGATTTTTTTGAAGCAGTATCCGGTGCCGGTTGAGGCTAATTTTTGGGGAGTATAATGACTGCATATAATACATCACGCACACAAATTTACAACCAAATTGATGTCATATGGTACTTTTCGCTCCCATCACCAATATAGCACCAACAAGCAGTTTTTAGTAATTGGAATTGTTGTGCGTGTTCAACTAGTTCAGTGATTTTTTTGAAGCACTATCCGGTCGGTTGAGGCTATTTTTTTGGTAGTATAATGACTGCATATAATACATCACTCACACAAATTTACAACCAAAACGGATGTCATATAGTACTTCGAATCCCATCACCAATATAGCACAAGCAAGCAGTTTTTAGTAATTGAATTGTTGTGCATGTTCATAGTTCGGTGATTTTTTTGAAGCAGTATCCGGTGTCAGTTGAGGATAATTTTTGGGGAGTATAAGACTGCATATAAGACATCACACACACCACAATTTACAACCAAAACGGATGTCATATAGTACTTCGATCGCATGAACATATAACTACCATTACGTAACATGCAAGATTCATTACAAGACATGCGAGATTCATTACATAACATATAAATAAAATTTAAATATCCATTACATCTCCAAACGAGTCAGAAAACATAAAAATAACATGCATAGTAGTATCAAGCAGCACCACCTCTATCTCTTCTACCCCTTCGTCCTCTTCCACCTACACCTCCTCTCCTTGGTTGTTCGTACTTACTCGGTGTAAAACGTTGTGGAGGGTTCATTGAGTTCGGTCCCCTCAAAGTCATGTCAAACGTGCTAGTCTGTGGTGGAGGAGTAACCGGGTTGGACTGAATATATGCGTCCATGGAAGTTTGAAGTGCTTCGTCTTCATCTTCATCATCAAACCCATTAAGATTCGCAAAACTAGCACTCATGTGTGCTGACGTTTCAGCTTGTGTAGTCACTACATTTGCGCCTCCCCCTCTTAAAGACCCTTCACCGTATGTGTGATGGATGGTGGTGTGGGATCAACGTACGAACTTGAATAAGAACTCCAGTGTGGTTGATCCCATCTAGCTTGTGGGTCTTGAACTATCCACTGACTCGTCTGACTCGGCTGACCACCAATTTGAAGATCCCACTGACTTGAACCACCCTGTTGATCCCACTGATCTTGGGTACTTGTTTGAACCTAGAGCTGATCAAAATGTGTCCGGCCCGGCAGCCCGGTCCGACCCGGCCCGTAAAAAAGCCCGACGGGCCCGAGCCCGATTGGGCTTCCGGGCGGGCCTGGACATAAAATCAGGCCCGAATAAAAACCGGGCCGGGCCGCGGCACATTCTTTGAGCCCGTGGACAAGCCCGCCCGGCCCGATTTTATATTATTTATTATTTTTTTTTTAAAAATATATATATACATATTTAATTTTATATAATATATACAAAATTATATATTATATAAATTTTAAATAAAGTATATATATATATATAATAATATATTAAAATATATTAATTTTAATTTATTTTTTTTAATTTATATAAAAATAAAAATCCGGGCCGGGCGGGCCGGGCTACGGCAAATCCTGGAAAAAACCGGGCCTAGCCCGGCCCGGCCCGAACATGTAAAAAACCGGGCTTGGTTTTTTAAAAATAGGCCCGACGGGCCTAAAATTTTCCTTTGGCCCGGCCCGAACCCGGCCCGCCCGCCCGAATGATCACCTCTATTTGAACCCCATATTGATCCAGGGTGTCCGCTTCACCACCCTATCCGCCTTGGGTGGATGTCTGGTCAGCTGAGTGATCGTGTGTACTGGTCTGATAACCCCACTGACCTTGTTGTTGGCCGCCGAATGATGATCCCCACATACTTGACTGCTCAGTTGGAGGGGCATGATACCATGGATCATAATCATACTGGACATCTTGCTGGCTAACCGGATAAGATGGTTGAGGAGGATATGTCCAGCTAGATTGAAAGATAATGGGTGCAGGCTCAATCTCAGGTTCAACCTGTGGTGGTCGACGTAATTCACTTTGCGGTCGTCGACGTGAAGACCTTCTACTAGGGTTGTCATTCAATGAGAAGGGAGGTTGGTAGATAGTGAACGTAGGGGGTGCGGGATGATCAACTTGAGCCTGGACATGTCTATAGCGTTGGTGATACATTGTCCCTGATTGCTGGGAGAGATAGTCAGCATAATCTCCTACATCAACACACTAGTAGAAAAAACATTTTATAACACGGTTGTTTTGCTAAATATAACACGGTTATGAGGTGTGTTATATACTGCGGAGGTATAAAGTTCCGGTTTTTATAACACGGTTCCGAACCGTGTTATAAAAGTGTTTTATAACACGGTTTTTTTTTAAATAACCGTGTTATAAACTTGGTTAACACCGCAGAGAATTTGAAGGGAGATGACTTTTATAACACGGTTGGTTTAGCAAACTGTGTTATAAAATGCTTTACCCACCAAAATTTTGTTGTTTTATAACACCATTATTCATACGAATCGTGTTATAAAAAAGGTTTTTTTTAAAAAAAAAATCAATTTCACCCCATATTTATGGTCAACAATCAATCTCTGTCCAACACACATTGAATATGTGCGGTCACACCAACTTGCAAACAGTTTCTGAATTAATTTGCCATATACACCTTGTTATATATATTGCACAAAATTCAACAACAATCCTAAAATTCCTTACAGACATGTAGGCCTTTACAAAAAGAGAATCTACTATATAATTACATGAGTTCAAAAGTATCATAAAAGCACAAGAAGTGTGAATACAACAGTGTGTCAATTCTTCTCTTACAAGGTCGACTTTCTTCATGATGTAGCTATTCGCAAATAATGAGAGAATTCATGCACCTAATATTTGAAACAAGTAGAAATATTAGAACAAGTATATTATATAGTTAGAAGTGTTCAAGAAAGCAACTAGCATAATACAAAGTTTAAGTACCTACGCGCTAAAGGTGCCCAATCAGAAGTTCTGTCAATTCTCTTCTCATAAGGTTGAGTTCCTTCACAGTGTATGTAAAGAAAACATTGTGAAAGAATCCATACACCTGAAATTTAAAATAATTGAGATATTTAAGAAGTATTCAAGTGTACTACGGTGCATCAGAGGATGAAGCAATGTGGTGACGGAGTAATAGCTTCGAATAGAAATATAGTGAATGCATTATTCAGGAGTGGAGCATTTAACAACAGCTAATAATAACTTAATCATTATAACAATTAATGCATTTAATAGCGGAACTAATGGTCAATGTAACATCAGACAGATTTTCATACCATAACGTAATCATAATCAAGTGCTTATTATCGGTCAGGTTTCTTGATTTTATAACAGCTGAAAACAAAAGCAAAATGCAGCTTGAATACTGTTGTGTACTAACTCTAAATTGTAGCAGCATAACTCTTACAAAGAAGCACTCAAACAGCAGCAGCAAGCAAGTGAAGTGTGAGCATAATTCAAAACAGATACACAAGGCTTAATTACGCCCCACATAAGCAGGTTCAACCAGGCATATAATGTGGCTTAATCAAAAGCAGAACTGAAGCATAAACATAGTCAATGAAATGCTAAAATACACGCTTGAACAAACCTTAACATGGTTAGTGCGTTGACATTAAATTTTTAAGACAGATGATCACAACAAGCTTAATATTACGGTTAGTCTAAGCTTTGACAGTTGCAGAAAATTTCAATTTTCAGCAGTGAAAATACATTCCAAACGAAAGTGCAAAAACAGATTGCAAACAATTCTTAAAACAACACAACAAATGGTCAATGTAACAACGTAAATATAGCAAATTATTAGACCATAACCTAATCAAAATTAAGTGCTTATTATCGGTCAGGTTTCTTGATTTTATAACAGCTGAAAACAGAAGCAAAATACAGCTTGAATACTTTTGTGTAATAACTCTAAATTGCAGCAGCATAACTCTTACAAAGAAGCACTCAAACAACAGCAACAAGCAAGTGAAGTGTGAGCATAATTCAAAACAGATACACAAGGCTTAATTACGCCCCACATAAGCAGGTTCAAGCTTAATATTACGATTAGTCTAAGCTTTGACAGTTGCAAAAAATTTCAATTTTCAGCAGTGAAAATACATTCCAAACGAAAGTGCAAAAACAGATTGCAAACAATTCTTAAAACAACACAAGAAATGGTCAATGTAACAACGTAAATATAGCAAATTATTAGACCATAACCTAATCAAAATTAAGTGCTTATTATCGGTCAGGTTTCTTGATTTTATAACAGCTGAAAACAGAAGCAAAATACAGCTTGAATACTTTTGTGTAATAACTCTAAATTGCAGCAGCATAACTCTTACAAAGAAGCACTCAAACAACAACAACAAGCAAGTGAAGTGTGAGCATAATTCAAAACAGATACACAAGGCTTAATTACGCCCCACATAAGCAGGTCCAAGCTTAATATTACGGTTAGTCTAAGCTTTGACAGTTGCAAAAAATTTCAATTTTCAGCAGTGAAAATACAATCCAAACGAAAGTGCAAAAACAGATTGCAAACAATTCTTAAAACAACACAACTAATGGTCAATGTAACAACGTAAATATAGCAAATTATTATACCATAACCTAATCATAACTGATAGCTTATTATAGGTTGGGTATCTAGATTTTAAACACTCAAAATATGTATTTTATAACAACTAAAAACAGAAGCAAAATGCAGCTCCAATACTGTAGTGTAATAACTCTAGAAGTGTAGCAACATTATACTTACAAAGAAGCACTCAAACAGCATTAGCAAGCCAGTGAAGTGTAATTAAGAGGCAGCCACGAATCATCCCATCAGAAGATGAAAAGAATGTATCTAAGTAGGA
This sequence comes from Limonium bicolor, assembly GCA_023374045.1. Taxonomy (NCBI): domain Eukaryota; kingdom Viridiplantae; phylum Streptophyta; class Magnoliopsida; order Caryophyllales; family Plumbaginaceae; genus Limonium; species Limonium bicolor. Next base: position 135,881,734 of record CM041779.1, on the reverse strand, counting down.
TGACCTGTCAAGTTTGAAGATTCTCCAATATCATTGTCAAAGCCATGTCAAGCTACAAGCATTATAAATGATCAAGTTATAAATGATTCGATCGACTTTCCTCACTGTTAAAAAGTTCTATACAAGGTGATTAGGTTCGAGATAAACAAAACGATACAATAACATTTTACAGTTATTACCTGAAGCAGGGAGTAGTAAAGGCTAAATGTAATAATGGTGAAATGGAAAGAAGTTCTTCAATTTGAACTGAAATCGAGACAGAAACAGCTCAAATTTTTAGGACATTTAAGTGTATATTTTAAACCGTGAACATGGTCAAGTTTTCACCTAAAATAGTGTCTTAACCAGAGCCTAAGCATGTTGTTATGTAACCCATAAAGTGCAGAAGAAATCTTCCAAACATACTTCCATAAGCAGCAGAAAAACCGATTGTGAAACACCATAATAAAGTACCGAAGCTGCTGAAAACAATCCTCACTACAGCAGCAAAATCAAAATAAAAAACGTCTATAATTGACACTTGGTCAAGTCCTATCTATAGCTAAAACAGAAGCAGAAAATTGATGGTAAACACGCTAAGTTTAACAGATCTTATACTACAAACTTTTACCATAAGCACATTGATATCAGCAAAAAGTTAAGAGAAAAAAAACAATTTAGCAATAACCAAGCCAAATGTCCCAAGCACAACCTTGCATTATTAATATGACGATTTGGAGAGTTTTTCAAATTATAGGTAACTACCGAGCAAGACATCCGCAAGCATTTAAACCAGAACATAACAATCTGTAATGATGCTTGACTAAATCAAATCAGTAGGCTGCACTTGGGACACACACTTAACGGAAAGAAATGTATAACCACACTGTTGTCAAGCAAAATCGATATACGACATTTCAGAATAGCAGAAGAAACACCAACCAACCTAAATTCAACGGACTCAGTTGCAAAACCCGGAGTCTGCTCCAAGCAGCATACATGTCGTAAGTCTCCTCCTGAGCTATATTATCGTGTACTGGGAGCCAGAGTCGGATTGGATGCGATTATCATTCACCAGGCCCCACCACCATCATGGCTGGGTCTGTGATCGATAACAAGTCCAGAAGCACTCGCGAACGTAGTATGCAGAGAAACAGAGAAGCAAACGAGGAGCAGAAGCGGGGTTAATACGAGAATGGAAACGGAAATGAAAGATCAATCTCGAATTAAGGTATAAAGATGAATAATACTGAAGAAAAAAAATACACGTCATTAGCTCTCTGAAAATAAGAGGCTACTCCCGTTACTTATTGGGTTTGTCCAGAAGCTCAAATTTCAGAAGGAAATCAGATTCGCCAGACGCGCACGCTCTGTTGGATTTCAAATAAGAAGAACAATCGATTTGGATGCCTAAATCAAAGTGAGACGGCATCATACCTAGGCGGACATGGGAGGTCGGTGTCGTTGTAGCCATGGTGAGTTCGGATCTACACCAGTCACCGAGAATGAGTAGAGAAGAGAAACGCTCTGTGTTTCTTGCGATTTTGAGGGGGTTCTATTCATGGTATTGCGGTGGAGAAGCTGTGGTTGTGATGTTTTTTTTTTGTTGGTTTTAAGATGGAGATTGAGAGAAGGAAGAGGTGATGGTTCTATGTCCCGGGATGAAGAAGAAAGGGTGGTGAAGGCGAGTTTGGAGGAAGAGGCAGCGACGTGGGTGTGAATGTGATGGCGAGTTTGGAGGAGTCGAGAGAGGGTAAGGCAAAAACACAGAGCCGATATGGCGGGTTTGAGGGGGAAAGAAAATATTTGGCGAAAATTGAAAAACCTATTTTTTAACACGGTTTCAATATTCAAGTGTGTTATAAAAGCCTGTTTATAACACGGTTCTTTATAACTGTGTTATATACTAATAACTTATAACACGGGTTAGGTACAACCGTGTTAAAAAACCTATTTTTTAGTGATATAAAATTTCCTTCACATATTTTAACACGGTTATGTTACATAACCGAGTTGTAAAAAATTTTATAACACCATTACGTTATAACCGTGTTATAAAATGCGTGTTATATAATATTTTTTCTACTAGTGACATCATGTCCATAATGTCGCAGCTGGTCTAATCCATCAGCCTGTTGTAGAAGATACAAAGTCGTAAGGTAAATATCTAAGCAATTGTACTGCACTAACCATTATATACTACCGAAAATAGTAATATTTTGTGAGTGCATACCAATATGGACTGTCGACGTGCTTCAGTAGTATACCATCGTAAGCTATGTTGTTGATACCATATCATGTACTCAGAACGTGTAGTCAGTGGAACAGCAGGAGGAAATCCTTCCAAGTTTATCCGCCTATGTTCTCTGTCATTCCACAACTCTATGTATACCGCATTAATCGTATACCAATTTGCTTCAACTCTGCTTGTGCGCTTTTGGCTTTGTAGCCTATCACAATCTAGTGGTACTGCAGGTATTGGTTGATCACGTCCGAATTGTCTCATAGTCCGGTGCGACTGATGACCCTCTATGATGTTATTCAAAATTAAAGGAACAACCATGGCACCCTCGTCCACAGAAGTGTCATCGTATGGTTGCCAGACCCACTGTCATAATAAGTTCTAAAATTAATTAAGAAGTGATGACATAAAGAATAACAATATCAATTATTGGAATAAAAATATACCTGATCGTTTGTGGGTGGGACTGGAATCGAATCAAGTATACTACGAGCGTCTCGTAAAGAAACCGCGGGAACGTATGGACTATCCCACCTGCACATGTTAAAGAAAATTGAGCATGTACAGAAATGAAATCTATAAGTAAAATTAGCAGACAACACGCCTTACCTTTCCCCATATATCTGTGCATCAGAAAGCCCCTTAATGGGAACTGGAAAGAATATGGGAATTCGAGAATATGCCCACAGTGTAATTAACTTCGTCGCCCCAACGATGTAAGGAGTGTAGAACTGGGTAGCATTGCACAGACCACGGTACGTGTGTGCTAACACTGCAGAGCCCCAGCTTAATTGACCTGATTCGTCAAAGTCTCTCAACAACTACAGGTATCCACAGTCCATCATACGACTGTCCTGGGTCGGTATCAACACTCCACCAATTAGCCTCATAAGGAATGCACGGGCGTACTGTTGATGCACCACAGCTGGCTGTTTGAAGAACTTGTTATAAAACTTATCAGACACTTCAAAATTCTTTTGCAACCATGACAAGGAGATATTGTGACCCCTAATTGTGCTCTCCTCTGGTTTCTTCCCCAGCAGTTCCAAACATAAATCAGCCACAGATAGGTTCATAGGTGCAATCACCACATCCCTATCAACTTTCAGACTGAGTAAACGATGAACGTCCTCCAAAGTAATGGTTACCTCACCAAATGGTAGCATGAAGGTGTGAGTTTCAGGCCTCCATCTCTCAACTAATGCACTAACTATGGAATTATCTGCTTTAACTTGTAAAAAAGATGATCCAAGAAAACCAGCATCTCGGATGTAACTATGCAAAGCCAAATGTGGAGGCTCCACATCAACATTCCTAGAACGTAGTCTCCTTTCGGTATATTTTCTATTTCTCATGATCTAGATTGCACGACAATAAAATAAATGATGTTCATAACTTGAGTAAAAAAACATAAAACGTATTACGGTGAGGTTTCATATGCTCTTTACTTACCGGGTCATCCGAAAAAAGTGCTGCAGAAATATGGGTAGTCTGGTATGTGAACAGACTTGCGTCATCTGGCCCCACACCAACAACTTCTCTCTGGAATGCCATCTGCACAAGCACATATTTCAATTCAGTAGACAATAAACAACTAACACTTAGTAAAAATAATTTACAGAATTAACTACATGTGCAAATATTTTTGTATGAAAAATAACTTACACCATTTTAAACAACTTTTCCTATATGATAATAATACCTACTTAATTATTTGACTATTTTATACACCATTTTAAGTTGAAAACAAGTTAAAAACGAAAAATTAATATAATTAAACGAAGTAAAAAGAATTAAAAACATACAAAACTACAACATTAATTTTTTCCATAACATAATAATACCTACTTAATTATTTGACTAATTTATGCACCATTTTAAGTTAAAAACAAGTTACAAAATTAATGCATTAGTTAATTACGAATTTAAATACTAATTAAACAACTAAAACTACCAAGATTAATTTTTTTTATAACATAATAATATCTAATTAATTATTTGACTAATTTATGCACCATTTTAAGTTAATAACAAGTTATAAAATTAATGCATTAATTAATTACGAATTAAAATACTAATTAAACAACTAAAACTACCAAGATTAATTTTTTTCCTATACATAATAATAACTACTTAATTATTTGACTAATTTATACACCATTTTAAGTTAAAAACAAGTTATAAAATTAATGCATTAGTTAATTACGAATTAAAATAGTAATTAAACAACTAAAACTACCTAGATTAACTTTTTCCTATAACATAATAATACCTACTTAATTATTTGACTAATTTATGCACCATTTTAAGTTAATAACAAGTTATAAAATTAATGCATTAATTAATTACGAATTTAAATACTAATTAAACAACTAAAACTACCAAGATTAATTTTTCTATACATAATAATACCTTCTTAATTATTTGACTATTTTATACACCATTTTAAGTTAAAAACAAGTTATAAAATTAATTCATTAGTTAATTACGAATTAAAATAGTAATTAAACAACTAAAACTACCAAGATTAATTTTTTCCTATACATAATAATACCTACTTAATTATTTGACTATTTTATACACCATTTTAAGTTAAAAACAAGTTATAAAATTAATGTATTAATTAATTACGAATTAAAATAGTAATTAAACAACTAAAACTACCAAGATTAATTTTTTCCTATAACATAATAATACCTACTTAATTATTTGACTAATTTATGCCGCATTTTAAGTTAAAAACAAGTTATAAAATTAATGCATTAGTTAATTACGAATTAAAATAGTAATTAAACAACTAAAACTACCAAGATTAATTTTTTCCTATAACATAATAATACCTACTTAATTATTTGACTAATTTATGCACCATTTAAAGTTAAAAACAAGTTATAAAATCAATCCATTAATTAATTACGAATTAAAATACTAGTTAAACAACTAAAACTACCAAGATTAATTTTTTCCTATAACATAATAATACTTACTTAATTATTTGACCAATTTATACACCATTTTAAGTTAAGAACAATTTATAAAATTAATGTATTAATTAATTACGAATTAAAATAGTAATTAAACAACTAAAACTACCAAGATTAATTTTTTCCTATAACATAATAATACCTACTTAATTATTTGACCAATTTATACACCATTTTAAGTTAAGAACAATTTATAAAATTAATGTATTAATTTATTACGAATTAAAATAGTAATTAAACAACTAAAACTACCAAGATTAATTTTTTCCTATAACATAATAATACCTACTTAATTATTTGACTAATTTATACAGCATTTTAAGTTAAGAACAATTTATAAAATTAATGCATTAATTCATTACGAATTAAAATAGTAATTAAACAACTAAAACTACATGATTATAAGTAGCTAGTATAAAAATGAGGAATTAAAAGTAGAGAGCAACATACTAACCTCAAGAATTTTGGATGGGATTAGAAGTAATTAGAGAGATTCCTACATATTAAATTAATTGCAAAAAAACCAGTTAATTAATTAAACAAAACAAATATGCTAAAACCTAAATATTAGAAAAAGTTAATAAATTCAAAAATAAGAAATTAAAATTGAAAAACAAGAAACTAACCTCTACAATTCGTAAGGGAGGCAGAGTTGAGAGTTGTGGATGCACAATGGGAAGAAGAAAGTGCATCCGGTGGCTGCGTTTTTATAGGCACTTCAGCGTGTCATAAACCGCATCGCCTCACTGCCGTTTATTTGTAACGTCTCTGGACAACGTTATCAGAAATCGCGGATAATGGACGGCCAGGATCGCACCAAACGCACAGCCAAGCTCGCACTACGGCGCGAGTTGCGGATCACTCCATGTTGCAAATAAACCGCATTGGAGGAGTGCCTTTTCTCGTAAATACACATTTAAACGATACGTTTTATGACATAATTAACTCGTAATTGCATTGTTTTAATACGATTTACAACAAGCTGATCAATTTTGATACAACTACGTAATTTTTTTAAAAAAAAAAACACCACAAATAATTTTTTAAAAAATAACATTTCGGTGAAAATTTTCCCACCAACCCCACCACCATCTCATTCGCTTCAGTTCCCCGTACATATATACCCCATATTACCCAAGCTCACGCCTCCATACCAAACACGCCAACCGTAATAGCTCTGACTATTTTCAAAAATCAAAACCTTTTTATCTCTCTCGTATTGAACCCTAATAACCCAGATTGTGGTCGTGACTTCAAAATCCTGCATCACAGAAGTCCGAGGAAAGAAACAGTAAATAAAACTTGAAGGAATCGAAGGCTAATGTGTGGAGGTGCAATCTTAGCAGATCTAATACCGCGCAAAAAGAACGGGCGTGGTGGCATCTCGAGCTCCGAATTCTGGCCTAGCACTTTCCTCTGCGCCTCCAAATCTTCCAGATTTTCCGACGACAAAGGCTCCCAAGTCCAACCCACCGCGCCTAAGCGAACCTCATCCTACTCCTCCGGTACTGTCCCACTCTTCTCCTCTCCGCTATGCATGCAATTTTAAATCTTTCATTGTAGATACAACACTTGTGTGTCCTGTCTGATCTCTGCGAGTCGTTTTATCGAGCAGGTGATGTCCATTCTGAGAAACCGCGGAAGAAGCCAAGGAAAACCCAGTACAGAGGGATAAGGCAGCGTCCGTGGGGCAAATGGGCTGCTGAGATTCGCGATCCTAGGAAAGGTGTTAGGGTCTGGCTTGGTACCTTCAACACACCTGAAGAAGCAGCCAGGGCTTACGACAAAGAAGCTCGTGTAATTCGAGGGAAGAAAGCGAAGGTTAATTTTCCAAACGAGGATGTCGATGATAATATCTTTACTGACGAGTCGTGTGAACCCCACCACCAGCAGCAGAATCAATTCATCAATCGCCAACACAGTAGTTCTATCTATAAACCACTTCCGGCTACTCCTCAGCCGGCATACCAAACATTTAACGGCGCCGCTCAAAATCTCAATTTTGGGTATTCAAGTTCCACCGATCTGAACCACGTCCAGGTAGTTCCGCCGCCAACTGGGTTCGCTTTCGACCTTGAGAAACCGTACGAATTCAGCTCTGTAAATGACTTCACCCAGCCCAAGCGGATGGGCGGTGATGATGTCGTTACTGAGCAACAAGAAGTGAAAATGGAAAACACTGAACTGGAGGCTGATTCTGAGGAGAATTGGAAGAATAGAGTGGCACAGGTGGTGGTGGCTGATGAAGTGGAAAAGCTGTCTGATCAGCTCATGGCTTACGAGAACTACATGAAGTTTTACCAGATACCGTATCTTGATGGACAGTCTCCAGCCTCACCTCCTCCGCCACCGTGCCATGAGGGTGGAGTCACCACCTTGGATCTCTGGAGCTTTGATTACGATGAGCTCCCTTCTGAATTATCAAAAACTAGTTGTTGACTCTTTCTCAAAGCTTTTGCAATGTATTGTTTCTTTCAGTTTGGATTCTTCATGCTTCGTCCGTTTTTATTTTTTAATCAAGGGTAATCACCACGCGTGGAATCGTTTGCTTTCTTGTTTCTTTCCTGTTTTTTTGTACTTTGGTTCGAAACTGTTGTCAATTGTTTAGTGTAAATAAGAAATTAGTGTGGTTAATTTTAGTTATTAGGTTTAATTATGATTGGTGGTGCAATTCATATTACATTAATTTCTTTGCAATCACCTTCGCTTCTTGAAGGTATAAGAGACGAAAGGCTAATCCGTTTTTTATTTATAGTAGTATATTTTAAAGAACGAAGCAGAACACCAGAATCCACTGAACTGGCTGTATAGTCTGTATTACCAGCCGTTGACCGTGCACATACATGTTACTAATATGTTTGGCTAACCAGTGACGGACTAGTGTTTATTGGTGATGACATCTAAAATTAATGTTGATGGTTATCTTAGTTGGTTCGGGGATTTTTTTATCAATCTGAACAGTACGGCGAGGCCCCGTGCCGTGTTCGGTACAGTCCTACCCATTTGGCAGTCCAGTCAGCAATTGACGGGACTATTTTGTTGATTGGACTATTTTTTATCATATTAACTTTGATTGATTGTAATTTTTAAAATATAAGTCCAAAATAAAAAAAAATTATATCATTGTTCATCTAAATTCAAGCTCTTTAAAACAAGACTATACATGGATATGTTCTGACAACTTTAAAATTTTATATTATTTACATATATATATCCATATATCAATGAGACTTATGATTCATAACATCATTTTAGTGTATCATAATATCACTTTTAATGAATCATAATATCAAAATTAATGAATCATATCTTCATTTTAGTGTATCATCACAAACATATAAGAATAAAATTTTTTACAAAATAATACAACACAAAATAATATTTGGTATGTATGAAAAATACACGATTCACCATATAAGATTTAAAATACATCATATAACAATAATAATACACTACAAAATAATAATGATTTTTATTGGTTCCGAAGTTTGTTATCTAATTCACCACTTACGTGGTAGTGAATCATAATATCAATTTTAATGAATCATAATATTAAAATTAGTGAATCGTATCTTCATTTTAGTGTATCATCGTAAACATATAAAAATAAAAATTTCAAACAAAATACAATACAAAACAATATTTTGTATATATGAAAAATACATGATTCATCATATAAAGTTTAAAATACACTATACAACAATAATAATACACTACAAAACAATAATGATTGTTTATTGGTTCCGAAGTTTATAATCCAATTCAGCACTTATTACTTAATGAATCATGATATCAATTTTAATGAATCATATTATCATTTTAGTGTATCATCGTGTACATGTAAAAATAATTTTTTTAAGTTGTTAAAACATATCCATGATTGGTCTTGTTTTGAAGAGCTTGAATTTAGGTGAACAATGATATATTTTTTTTAATTTTGGACTTATATATTAAAAGTTACAACCATTTAAAGTTAATATAGTAAAAAGGCAGACCAGTCAGCAAAATAATCCAGTCAGCAGCTGACTGGACTGCCAAATCAATTGGACTACACCGACCTGTACACGGAGTCAACAGATGACTGAGACTGCCAAATCACTCTCCCACTCCTAACTAGGAGTGGTCAGCTCGTACAATCGAATCTGCGATACACTAAACTATCTCTCCAAAAATTCCTCCAAACCAAAACTCCTACAAATTCTGAGATTCCTCCTAGTCGCTGGGAATTTAAACCTGTTCCATCTCACCTTCAACTCCCCTAAAATATTAGCAACACATATATTCTTGTTAGGCCTAATCTAGAAAAAACACAATCATTCCTCATTCTCCAAATATGATAAATAGTAACACCAATAACTGAACAGTGCATCTTGTAAACCAGAGAGGCTTTACAGTTAGAAACCCCTAATTTATATATATTAGATACCCCTAATATAAATTTCTAGGTCACGTATATATTTAATATAGATCGAGCTTAATCATCTATAATTATATTTGGTTGTATGGTCCGGTCCACATAGGCTAATAAATTTATAGGTTATGTGGAAACTGTTATTGTTTTAAAATAATTGTTAATGTTTTATTATTCATTGAAAAAGATATTATTATTATTTATTTATTAAAAAATAAAACTCTATTTTAAAATAAATAGAGTAGTAAATCTAAACTAAATAAATCAATTGTACTGTCTATAAATTTATAGATATAGAGGCATGTGTAAGTAAAGTACTAAAAAGGATAAACAAATTACTATAGTTGTTATACGTAATATAAGATTATTTCAAAAACAAACAATGGTCTATTATATTTGTTTACTATCAGATATTTATAGTAGTTTTTGTTGTAATTGTTTCATATGTAATAATATCACGAAACTCATGTAAGTTTCAGACAAAACTCAAATACACATCATCACAATATTATAACAATGACATCAAATTACTATAAAAATACTGAACAGATAACATAAGTTATATTTGGTTGTATGGCCTAGAATGTGAAAAAAGAGACGCGGAATTGTATTTTTGACTGGTTACTTTATGAGTTAAGACCGTATGACGTAACGCCCAAGAAGACTTCAACCGGGTCGGGATGGTGCATCCACTAGTCTCGCGCTCACCCCAACCACATTCATTCCATGTGCGCCCCTGGTATTCGCATCGCTGGTTTCACTTACCATGGGCCGGACGGTGGCACACAGTTTATTATGGTCCATTCAGTCTCACAATCAAATCCAGGAAATCGAGTACTATTTTTATAGATCTGCTTCTACTATTAATACAGTGCACTTATACGTGTATCACCGCGAAGGTGATTCAATATTTGCAAAATTGCAAGTGGGTTGTAGTTGTTGGAAGGACAAATTGGGCAGCAGAATCGGGCCAATCGGCACTTTTAAAAGGTCATACAACAAACATACGTTGTGTGTATACTGTTTTTGTTGCTTTTGTACAATTTTTAAACCCAATTTCTTGGCTACAATCACGTGTATGTACATGTATATTTGGTCATTGAAAACTGTACATGTGATCATTCAAAATTGTACGGATGTATATGTACATGTATACAGTGAATTGTGATATTTCTGAATTTGTACTAAATGTACATACTAACTTTATAAACTGTACAACAAACTTATAAAACATGTACATTTATTCTACACAAACTGTACCATGAAAAATGTAGCCAAAGATGGCTACATATGATTGTAGCTAAGACTCATTGTTTTTTAAATTGTGCTAAATAAAAGAACATACTTATAATTAACACTTTTTTAATAAATTTCTATTTTAAATTTATTTATCTTATAATTTAAATATATAAAAAAGAAAGCATGTAAAAGTGATACAACATGAAATATAGAGATTCGTTTCCAGCTACGATCTTGAAATAACTTTTTAAAATTTTAAGTTTTAGACACAGTTAGAGGTGACAAACCTATTTACAGTATTTAATGTAGTTTTCATTCATCTTATATATCATATTGTTACTGTAGAACAATCATAATAAAAATAACCACATGAACAATGTCGATGTATTTATTTGGAGTACAATTCTTCTTAGGTTCTCGGTTTCTCTCCAAATATATATATATATATTGTGTGATACAAAGGTAAGGTAACTTACTAAGACAATTCGTTGATAATATCTTCAATACATAGAATCAATGTTAACATTGTCCTAAAAAGAATTAGTAGCATTTATTATTATTAACTTTGTTTATCTACTTTATTATACAATCAGTAATGCTGTAAAAGCAATATTTGTATAATATGAATTAATAAGATCAATGGAGGCAACAAAAAACGTGCCTCCATACAGAAATCAAAGGAGGCGAGAATAATAGTCACCTCTGTTAGTGAGATCAATGGATATGACATCAGTCTTGTGCTCCCGTTGGTTTATTGTTCTATGTCGGCCATGACATCATTGGAGGTGACCTGAATATTGACTCCATTGATTAGATCAATAACGTCATTGCCTTTGTACATTCTCAAAAATTATTAATAGAGACAACATAGTCAGGTCGTCTCTGTTGATGTATTTACAAAGGCGAGGAGCTACAAGTCACCTCCTTTGTACATTTTCGAGAATTACTAATAGAGGCAACATACTCAAGTGGTCTCAGTTGCATTGTATATATTTGGAGCCAACTTTTCAGACACCTTTGTTGATGTATTTACGTTACGAAGGCAAGGAGCTACATGTCGTCTCCTTTATACATTCTCAAGAATTATTAATAAAGGCAACATACTCAGGTCGCCTCGGTTGCATTGTATATATTTGGAGGCAACTTTTAAGTTGCCTCTGTTGATGTTTTACGAAGGCAAGGATCTACATATCGTCTCCTTTGTACATTCTCAAGAATTATTAATAGAGACAACATACTCATCAGGTTGCCTCAGTTGAATTACATATATTTTGGAGGCAACTTTTTAGTCACCGATGTTGATGTATGATAAGTACGGAATTAATCTACATTTCTATGTTTAACTTGATTATTATTTTAATATATTATGAGATAAATTCCCTCTTATGTGTTGATTTATGTTATATGTGAAGAACTCTCCTTACTTGTGGTATATGTGCTTAAACAGGTGAAGACGCTAAAGAAATGGTCTAAAAACGCGTGTCAAGAGCTTAACGATCAAACCAGGACTGAACGGGAGCAAAAACGATAATTTTGGTACATTTCAACGATGGTCCGAGTGTAGACACATAAAATTCTCCGCCCATAAAGCAAAATTCAAAAAATAAATAAAATAAGAGGGTCGTGACCTTTCTATTTTGAAACATATTAACATGCATTCCCAAATGCAGCCATCGTTTTATAAAAAAGTCTACACCAATTTTTAAGCATTTCAGAAAAACCTCATCCGTCAAAAATGAATTTCCAACAACAATCCAGTTTTAAACTCATACCTTTTGTTTTATTTACTTATTTTACTTTATTGTATTCCATATTTTTGCGTATTTATTTATCTATTTAGTTTTCTCTCATTTTGTGTTACCACTTATTTGCTTCATACCATCTATTGCTATTTTTAATTGTATTCTAGCATTTACTCTTTATTTTTATCATTATTTTCACTATTAGTTCCATCTTTTAATGCACCTTTTCACTATTATATTTCATATTAGTATATTTCGTTATGTCGCTAATTCGATTAAACTTCCTCTCATTTCATTTTATTGTGTTAATTGTTTATTTTATCTTATTTTTTGCTACTCGTGCATATCTAATTCAGTTTCCAGTTTTATTACATTCACTTGTATTTTACCACCATTGTATTAGCACTATATCATCATTTTATGTACGTATCATTATTATTAGAACTTTATGATTGTTGTTATTATTATTATTATTATTTTGATTATTCTATCTAATTTACTACTACTTACATGTATCTAATTAGTTTCCATTTTTATCGCATTTGTTTATAGCTTCGTCATCATCACTTTAGTATTATTTCATTATTTAATGTACTTATTATTATTATTTTATTTCTTTTATTTAATATTTTTTTCATTTTTTCATTTTTTGTTTACATTCCATAATTTCATGACTTTTAGGAAGAAAACAATTCATTTTATTAGATAAAATCGCTGCGTCTTACTGTACATTTTCATTTAAAACGCTAGCGCTTTTTTAAAAGAATTATTTTGTTCAAATTAGAATTTTAGTTTTATTTCTCACATTCATCTATTGAGTTATGTTATTAGCATAGTTGGTTAGTCTAGATGTGGGAGAGGCCACAGGTCCCGGGTTTGAATCTGGATTGGGTGTATTGTGGTAGCTTTTTATTTTTCTTGCATTGTAGTCAAACCGAGTTGGACTTTGGGACAAACCAAACGTGACCAAAATCGGCCCACATCATTATCAAATGAAGGCCCAACCTTTCTGCCAGCCCATGCTTGCAAAAATCCTGACCCATTTCTAGTCAGCCACCACCCATCCCACTAACCTCTCTATTATAAAGCAACAGTAATCCCAAAACCCTAGGGGGCAGCCGATCGATCATTCCTCACATTTTTCACATGCTAACATTCTTATTATCTCTACAAAATTAAAACTCAAAAAAACATTTCTTCATAACCGCCATCAACACTATAGCTTTGAAGATTTCTACCATCGAAAATCCACCACCAACACCACTTTGATTCTCATGTTCTTTTCGCTATAACATTCAGGCTGAAATCACTGGAACTTCAAAAACCCAGAAGCACGTTCATCTTCAATCCATATGTTCATTCAAAAGTTTCACTTCGAAAACTTCTTTTACCTTCTACAATAAATCTTTAAATCTCTTCATCGTTCCTTAGAAATCTTTCCTTGTTCCGCATCCTTGACTCATTGAGCTGTACTTCATCATTCTACTCCACAGTGTGGAGGGTAATTTTTTTGTTATTAAATGGTTCTTGACTGAAAAACTTAGATCCTAAAATGTCATTCTGTGAAGGGTGAAAACCCGTTATTCTGCCAGCCCTCAAATACTTACTTTATCGTCCTCTTTCCCATGAAGCTTAAGGGGAATGCTAGTGAGCACTACAACCTGCACTCAATGGGCTCCACGCGGACTTATCCCCCAAAGGCGAAATTGACTATAGTCCTCACCTAGTTTGACCTAAAATTTACTATGAAGGAAAGGGAATGAGGGTTTAAAGAACTTTTAATTGACTACGAGATTGGTGCATATGGATATGACTTATCTGGTCATTACTAAAGATTATGTGTGGGTACATACTGGGTTACACCCCTAGGAAGTGGCAACGACCACGACTTCGGATGGTGCGCGAGGAAACCTCGGTCTCCAATTGCCAGAATTGCCTCTTTTCAAAACCTTTTTAGAGAGATTCATTTCAAAGTCCACAAGGATATGATAGGATAGGATAGAACGAGAGATAGAGAGTGGATGAGGCGAGCTTTTCTGCCAAGTTGATGCCAAATGAGATGATTAATGGGTTGAGAGAGTTGAAAGATTAGGAGAATTCTAGTTGTTTAAGGGTTTGAGTGCGTCAGAGGATATCTGAGAGTTTCTCTAGTTTTAAAATGTTTTAGGAGGTATAAGTACCGTCTTAGAGTTGGAAAAGAGTTTTTTTATTGGAATGGGGTCGCACCCTGGATGGGTTGCCTACGTACTCAACTCCCTGTTGAGATCAGACCTTACGTAGTTCACGGACTTTGGGCTTTTGGGAGCTTTGGGGTTTTGAGAAATTTGGGTTTGAACATTTTGGGTCTTTGAAGGGTCAAAGAGGTTTTATGATCATTTTTGTGGAATTGAGGGTTCATTATGAGATGTGATCTTTTGAGACATTTTAGTCTTTGAAGTGATTTGAGGAATGAGATGCATTCGAGATTATTTGAGTCATTTTGGGTTTGGTAAAGATGTTGGTCATTCGGAGTCCTTGTGGAGTGTCGGGATTGAGCTGGAGTTTGTTTTGTGAGAAGGTTCGAAGTTCTTTAGGTTCGAGATTCTAGAAGAGCTGAAACCTTAAGGATCAGGATTCTGAGAAATTGAGGTTCTTAGTGGAGCTCGGGATTTAGAAGTGTATTCTGAAATTTAGAAGTATTATTTGAGTCATTTTGGGTTTGGTAAAGATGTTGGTCATTCGGAGTCCTTGTGGAGTGTCGGGATTGAGCTGGAGTTTGTCTTGTGAGAAGGTTCGAAGTTCTTTAGGTTCGAGATTCTTGAAGAGCTGGAACCTTAAGGATCAGGATTCTGAGAAATTGAGGTTCTTAGCGAAGCTCGGGATTTAGAAGTGTATTCTGAAATTTAGAAGTGTATTCTGAAATTTAGAATGTGTATTCTGAAATTTAGATGTGTATTCTGAAATTTAGAATGTGTATTCTGAAATTTAGAATGTGTATTCTGAAATTTAGAATGTGCATTCCGAAATTTAGAATGTCTATTCTGGAATTTAGAAGTGTATTATGGAATTTAGAAGTGTATTCTGAAATTTAGAATGTGTATTCTGAAACTAAGAATGTACTCTAAAATTTAGAAGTGTATTCTGAAATGTAGAATGTGAGTTTTAAATTGGAGTTGGATGGAAGTTGGATCGGTTGGAATGGAATTGGATTGATTTCGGAATGGAATTTTGATTGATTTTGGGTTGAGTGTTGGAGTGAAATCAGGTTTGAAATTGGACTGAAACCGGTTTTGAAATTGGATCGGGTTTAGGCTTGACTTTGGGCCAGGTTCGGGCTTCAATTTTTTAGATGATTTGGGTATGGGATTGGGCCATACTTGGGCTTGTAATTGGGCCGGGTTTTGATCTTTGAAAATTGGGTAGATTTGGACTTTTGAAGATGGGTTGAACTAAGCTATGAAGATGGGCTGAACTGGGCTTTGGCTTTGGGCCGAATTGGGCTTTAGCTTTGGGCTCAACAATTGGACTTGTTTTTTGGGCCAGGTTGGGCCTTAAAATTTGGTTTGTTTTCTGGTTTGGATTGAACTTTGTTCTATGACTTTGGTAGTCTATTAAACCTTGTAATGTTTTTAATCTAATTTGATTTCTACATAAGAGTATCTATTCTTAGTTTATTATGAAAATGTGCAGTATTTAATTGAGTTCAATAACAATGAAAGGGACCTTCAGAACTCTCACCTCTATTTTCTAATGATAGCCTGTTGCTGAGGCAGCTTCAATTGCCCAGAAATTGAGTAAGATTATATGTCCAAGATATCTTAAGATCATGCTAAGATTGAAAACTCCCTTTGTCACATTGTCTTGGGTAGTTTTACTAATGAACAAGAGTTCCCTTGACAAAATTTCATCTTGTTCTGGCACATGCTGCAACATTCTTTTTTTTGTTCCAAAGCCAACAAAATATATTTTCTTTTTATTTTGTTGCTTCCTTTTAATGTACAAACCTTCATATAGAGGCCACTTTTCACCTGATATACAAAGCTATCACACTTTTGTTTGAGTTCATGATATAGTGTTAAATTCATATTCACATTGTTACCTG
Organism: Limonium bicolor; assembly: GCA_023374045.1. NCBI lineage: Eukaryota > Viridiplantae > Streptophyta > Magnoliopsida > Caryophyllales > Plumbaginaceae > Limonium > Limonium bicolor. The sequence goes on along the minus strand of CM041779.1, from coordinate 135,865,056 downwards.
GAGTATAGTCTTTAATCATTTCACCTTTTTATCCTCGTTACTTACATGGGTAGGGTCATTTGCAGAGGAAGATGTTGGAAGACAAGGGATAGGTCCTGCATCAGCCTTTGGAGATGCTACTGCAAGCAGAGGTTTAGAAGTTGTTGTTGCAAATCTTCAGGAATATTGTAATGGTGAGAGTTATATTTAGTTCTAAATTAGATATATTGTATGTTTAAACTCTGAAAATTGATATGGTAGTTCTTGCTAGTATATCCATCTAATTAATTTGGTTGGACTGGGAGGGCATCAAGTGATATTAGTTTTGATTTGAAACTATTCTAGTAATTGACCAAAGTAGACTTCTTCTCTTCACATTAAAGGTTGAGATCTTCACTAAGTACACTAGAAAAACAAGTGAACAAACTGAAGAGGATATTTTGCAGCCAAAATATTTTAGTCCAAGTGAAGCAATTGAATACAGTCTAATTGATAAGGTAACTACTTCTTATGTTTAATATGTACCCGTAGCTTTTTCACTCATTTGGAAAAGATTTTGTCAATGTTTTTAGGATCGCGATCCTAGCGTAGGATCGTAAGTGACCCCTAGGATCGGATCGTGGGATCGAATCGTGGGATCGATCGATCCTACAAAAAGTGAGTAAATATTGTTCAAAATTATAATATTTATAAATAACTTCTATTTAAAGCATAAAGTTTAATTGAGTAAGAATATATAGCATTGAATTAAAAAATAAACTTAAGACCACAACAATGATAGTATGCTACAAAATTGAATTTAGATAAAGAAAACCATATGAATTCTCATAATATTGTCCATAAAAAAGATTAAATTTTAAGATAGGTTAAACATAAATCAAATCCCCAGAATGCATAATTTTTATGTGCGTTTTATTCTTCATCACCCTCCCAACAAACATTATGAGCTACAAGTTATTTATTAACAAAATCATGGGTTCCAATTCATCCTCATTCAAAAGAGTAAGAAGCAATGGAACGTAAAGCAAAACGAGTTCCAACAGCTTATTGGTTTCAATTAAAACAAGAAGAAAAAATGATAAAGTAATCAAAATATTTTATAAATTTGTATTGTTCTTTTAAGTTTTTTTTTTCATTTTCTACTTTAGAGCTTATAACTCTTTAAATTTTCAATATTACAATATTAATACACTTTAAATGTTATACATTTTTTGAAACACCTAGGTACCACATTATAATCTTCATGAGGAGAGTAACAGAGTGATATTCCAATCTTAATCCTTATCCGCTCAGTGCCTCAAATAAATCTACTATCAAGTCATTTTTATAATATCCAGTTGCAATGTTGAAAGTCATAATATTTTATGGATTATGAAACTATCTACAATATTTTGAGAACTTTTTGTTTCTTATATTTTATTAAGATATAATTCACATTGATATGAAAAGATTGAAACCGTAAAAAAAGTTAGGATCGTGGGATCGTTAGATCGTACTAAGGATTTAGAGTGCAGGATCGTAGGATCGTGCAATGGGAATCGTGATCCTTTGACATCCTACATGGCTCCGATCCTACCTGCGATCCGATCGTAACTGTGAATTTGGATCTAAAATCGTAGGATCGTGGGATCGAATGGCGATTCTGTGAACATTGGTGTTTGTAGTTCATAACCATTATTTTTGCAGTACAATACTCTCAAAAGGATAAGAAGATAAAAAGACTTTTTTTACCCTGAAATAGCAAAGTTTCTTTGATGTGGCGGTCTCACATGTGACTAGAGCAGCTAGGTTTTGTTTGTGAAGATATCTACTTAAAATTGCCACTAATTCACTGTTGCACTTATTAGTTGTAGCTCTTGTAGGCTGTTTCAGTAGGAGATAAAAGATATTTGGAAGTGTGGTTGTCTAATGTTTATTTATTTAAAGTAGGCTATCATCTTTTGTTGTGTATGTGAAGAACAAAAGGTTATGATCCTATAATTATCTGGTAGGGATAGACAAGTAGGTTGGGGTAGTTTGTGCCCTTTGATTCCTCTTTGACTCTTGTTAGCTCTTGCTTCTACCAGTGATAATAATAAAACCTCCACAGACTAAGATTTTGCTGGAAGGAAGATGATAAATAAATTGTTACTTATTCCATGAAAGTATGGATACATGTAAATGTATAGAATATAAGAGTAACCAGGAATATTTGTTCTCTCCTAGCTGGTTTTTAGAGTTAGTCTTGTTACTTATGCAATAGAGGATAAATGGTTCTTGAATAGCTCGTGTTGTGCCCCAGTTTTTTTTTGTTTCTGGTTTACAAAGGGAGTCTCATGTTATTTTCTTACATTATGTTAGAGAGATTTCATTTCTGGTTGATTTTATTAGCTTAGAGAAAAGGAGAGGTAATAGTGCCATTTTGGCTTGTAATTATTAAGTTAGGAGGGAGTTCTATTCACATTATTTTTCTTTTCTTCATTTCCTCCTTTCTCTTGTTGGTTTCCCGTTCCGCTCTCTCTACTCCGTTTGCTCTTAGTCTTCTTCCTTCTCACAATAATTCAATCGTTTGTATGGATATGCTTGTGGAATTCTGGCCGGTCGTCTTCTGTCTTTCATGTTTGAAGAATTTGGGTTTAGTTTTGTTTCGTTCCTTGTTTCGCTTTCTTCGTATTAGATTTTAGTTTCAACTTCCGGTGAATCCAGTCGATTGTTCATCGAGTTTTTAGTGGGGATTCGAGGAGAGTTTGTTGTGGAGTCTATAGAGTTCTGCATTTTACGATTCAAGGTAGGCGGTAGATGGATTCGATATGGGTGTGTTCACTCAGGGGATTCTAGATTTTGTTTCATTTCTGAATGTGTTCGATTGGTTCTATGATTTTGTTGTGATTTTGAGTTGGTTTTGATCTGTGTTTTTTCTCTGCTAAAACCCCATGTACTTTGTCATGGAAAGATATGTATTATCAAATGTGATCTAGTGGCTTTGGAACTTGTCTATTTCTGCTTCTAATTTTACGATTTTCGACACGTCCGGACTTCCGTCTGGACTTGTATGTCCGGGTAGGGCTTCAGACGCCTTTGTATTTTGACGGTTTTTGCTTTGTCCGGACGGGGTGCGAGAATGATGTCAGGGTTTACAGTTTGACTTACGTCCGGACTTGTAAGCCTGAACACAAGTCCGGACATTCTTTTGATTTAACCCTCGGCATGTGTCCGGACTTGCAAGCCCGAACACATGTCTGGATGCCACCTCGTAAATTGTTGTCAAAAATTTGTTCAAACTTTTAAGCCCAAACACATGTCCGGACTTCTCTGTTTTGAGTCTCGGTATGTGTCCAGACTTGTAATCCCAGGCGCATGTCCGGATCGCCCTCTAATTTTGTCTAAAATGTTTGTTTGACTTTCATTTTGCATTTCATTTGCGGGGTTATGATCCCTTAAGTGTGTATAAACTATTTTGACATGTTTTAGTGTGATTTTATATGCCTTTCCGTTCTAACAGTATTTGTTCTGTTTTTGATCTCTGAATTGCTTTGAAAATGTGATTTTGGTCTTCGATATTGTTTGGCTTTCCGTGCTTTGCCATTTTTGGCATATGAATCCTGTTTTGGCATCGACTTTAGTTACGTTATGTAACACTATTTATAATGTTGTGTTGTTCTTCTTAGCAACACCTTTTGTTCTGAAAGCGAGCCTCTGTTTTGGACCTAGTTATTTAGCCTTGTGAGATGTGGATGACTGGGTCAATTTATCCCGTAGCATACTGCACATGAAACTCCTTCTGTTTTATGTTCCTCGGGTTTTCCAGGGATGATTAGCGTCTGACGGGTCCGATTAATGGTCTCAACCATTTCTGTGTGGGATCCTCTTATCCATAGGGCCTTTGCCCTTTTATATGTGAGTGTTATGAACTAGGGTCCCACTCTCATTTGTTAAAGGTTATGATTTATGAATCGACCTAACTTATGTCCGCTCTGTTTTGTTAAGGATTCGGATTTGTGAACTCATCTGTTGTGAACTACTCTGTTTAGCTTCTGCTCTGATTTGTGAACGTTCCGGTTTGGGAACACTCCGACTTCTGATTTATGTACTATCTTCCACTGTTTAGCTATCTGGTATGACTTCCACTTTGCTCTGCTCTATTTTTGAACTTTGATTTGTTTTAAAGGGTTCTACTTCGACTCTAATTCTTATTTGCTAAACGTATACCTATATGTATATTATGTTCTGTAAAGTGTTTTGAGCATGCTCAGGGTGATGAAGTTTATCACCTGTTGAGTTGTGGTTGCTCACCCATATTACCGTTGATTTACAGGTTGTTTAACATTTTGGATGAAGGTTTATGCTTTAGTCTCTAGCTTTGTACGTGGAGTTGTATTTGTACAATCGACCTTGTGATCCTTTTGTATTTTGAAGCTTTGGGGCTTTTGTACATTTTTGATAGCTTCCCTTTGTAAAGTGTGTGTCGTAGCCTTGCAAACTACTTGATCAAACTCTGTAACTTTAATTGTATAATATATGAGTCATTTGCTTCAGTTTTGGGTTTCGTTAGTGTAGCCTTGCGTATCTTAGGTAATAAGAGTGCGGGCGTGTGACGGTCTCAGAACTATGGTGGTTTTGGAATCATTCATTACATTTAGTAGTATCAGAGCCAGGTTAGCTTTTGCTGGGTGTGTCGGGTGTTTGCATGTGTGCGCTTCCGTGTCGTATGCCTGTTGTCTGCTGATTGCTACTTGATGCTTGGTTTGTTTGCTATCTGATGTCAATCATATGTGACTGCTCTATGGTTGTCTGCCATTAGAGTGGCATAGCAGAAGCGTAGTGTCTGTTGAGTTCTAAGTGTAAGTCTGAGAGTGTTGGGTCCTTTGGGAAAGGATGCCTTCTGTGAGTTCGGATGTGATTTGGTTGCTTTCTCTTCGTGCCATGTTTGTGTGTTTTGGGTTAAGTTGTCGGTAATCTTTGTTGTGTTTCACATGTCAGTGTTTCAACAGTGAGTTCTGAGTGGTATCTTGTGGTGAGGTCCGAGCTTTTGTGGTGTGAGAGTTCTCTTCGTGTGAGTCAGTGTCTTTAGAATTCTAGCACTTGAGGTGCATCAGTTTGAGCTTTGAGTTTGTCAAATTTGGAGGAAGAAATTCTTTTTAAGAGAGGAATAATGTTGTGTCCCAGTTTTTTTTTATGGTTTCTGGTTTGCAAAGGGAGTCTCATGTTATTTCCTAACCCTATGTTAGAGAGTTATGTCATTTATGGTTGATTTTATTAGCTTAGAGAAGAGGAGGGGTAATAGCATCATTTCGGCTTGTATTTATTAACTTAAGAGGGAGTTTTATTCACATTATTTCTCTTTTCTTCATTTCCTCCTTCCTCTTGCCAGTTTCCTGTTCCGCTCTCTCTAATCCCTTTCCTTTTCATCTTCTTCCTTCTCATAATAATTCGATCGTTCGTGTGGATCTGCTTGTGGAATTCTAGCCAATCTTCTATCGTCTTTCAGGTTTGGAGAATTTGGGTTTAGTTTCGTTTCCTTCCTTATTTCACTTTCTTTGTTTCTGATTTTGGTTTCGACTTCTAGTGAATCCAATCGATTGTTCGTCTAGTTTCGAGTGGGGATTCGAGAAGAGTTTGTTGTGGAGTCTGTGGAGTGTTGCGTTCTTCGATTTGAGGTAGGTGGTGTATGGATTCGATATGGGTGTGTTCACCCATGGGGATTCTAGGTTTCATTTTGTTTCTGAAGGTGTTTGATTGGTTCTTTGATTTTGTTACAATTCTGAGTTGGTTTTGATCTGTGTTTTCGCTCTGCCAAAACCCCATGGTGTTGTGTTTCGATTCTCTACTTTGTTACGAAAAGATATGTATTATCAATGGTGATTTGGTGGCTTTGGAATTCACCTGTTTCTGCTTCTGATTTTGCAATTTTCAACACGTCCAGACTTCCGTCTGGACTTGTATATCCGGACAGGGCTTCAGAATCCTTTGTATTTTGACAGTTTTTGCTTTGTCCGGACGGGGTGCGAGGACGATGTCAGGGTTGCAGTTCGACTTACGTCCAGACTTGTAAGCACGGACACAAGTCCAGATATTCTTCTGATTTAACTCTCAGCATATGTCCGGACGCCACCTCGTAATTTTTGTCGGACATTTGTCCGGACTTCTCTATTTTGAGTGTCGGTATGTGTCTGATCTTGTAAGCCCGAACACATGTCCGGACAACCCTCTAATATCGTCTAAAATGTTCGTTTGATTTTCGTTTTGCATTCCGTTTGTGGGGTTATGATCAGTGGCGGAGGTAAGTATGAAGCTGGGTGGGCCTGCCCCCCCCCCCCCCCAATTCAAAAAAAAATCAACAAAGAGATTCATATAATATCATACCCTTAATGAATTTCTAGTTTGAAGTGTTGTAGTTCCAACTTCCAATAAAATAAGGTACATAGCTCATTATTACTTTGTTCTCCTATCTTAGTCTCTTTAGCTTTTTTTTTCATTTGTTGTTATCATTCTAATCTAACTAACTAGCATAGTTAAACATAATTTTCAGAAGGTCTCGAAGGAAGAGCCATCCACTTTAGCTCCTTCTTTCTTTTCCTTTTTCAGTCTCAATCCAACAACGGGCATAGTTAAACACTTTACCTTCATAATCTCTTGAAGGAAGAGCCGTGGGAGCTCCGAGTTTTGCTGATGGCCATGGCCCATGGCTGGTTACTTTTCTTTCTTCCAGTCGCATAACCGTCTTCCATTCCAGACTTCCAATAGGCTATAATTTGTTGTCAATATGTAAGTGTTGTTTTTGTGTAGATTTCTGGTTTTTTTATTATGTCTCTAATCTTGCTTCTGGGAGAATTCAAAAGATTTTATTAACTGAAAATGATGATGAATGGTGTATTGAAAAGGAAAAGCATACTTGTTTAAAGAAGACAGGATTTGTGTTGTAAATTTTGTGTGGGTATTACGTTTTGTTGTTCTAATTTTCAATTAAAAAAGGATAATAAAAAAACTTTTTGGTGTATTAGTAATCAGATTGGTTAGTGAACTTTACCTCTAGTATCATCATCTGATTTAACTCCAAATTCAATACTACGGCCAGATTAGGATTTATGATAGCAAACTATAAAACGTAGTGTTGTTTTCACCAATCCATATAATCATCTCTATTTGTACAAGTAATTCTTCTTTGCTTTTCTTTTTTTATGAGTCAACGTTTCTCATGCCATTGAAGCATCTTTATTGTTACAAAAATTCTTGTACAATATTATCTATTAGCTAAAATTCTTTGTAAATTGTTTGTTTTGATTATTCTATAAGTAATGTTGTTCATGTTTTTGTGATTTTCAGATAAGTCATGGATAAAGTAAAAACGGTTGATTCCTTTTTCAAGCCAAAGAGATGCCTTGAAAGTGATAGTGACACAAAACATGATGACGAGCCAATTGAAATATCTAATCCTCACGGTCGAGGCCAATCAGTTCGTAAGAAAGAACCACCTTTAAAGTCTCCTCAACTCCAGAATTCAGAGACACCAAGGTTTGATAACTTCAATATTAATTCGTTGATCCGTGATCCTGGCACTCGACCTTCAATTTGGGACTATCCTAGTGACCAGCGTGATGTGATAAGACGAACATATATAAAGCTTGGTCCTTATCAACTTCATAAATCAAATTACCCATTTACGGGTGATCGTCATCGGCGTAGGTTTCATGCAAGTTGGTTCAAAAGTTTCTTTTGGTTAGAGTATTCTATGAACAAAGATGCTGCATTTTGTCTTCCTTGTTATTTGTTTGACAAGAAGCCTAGTGAAGGAAGTGGGTCAGACACATTTACTTTGAAGGGATTCAATAATTGGAAAAAAGTGAATGATGGGAAAAATTGTGCTTTTGTCCACCATGAAGGTAAGAACTCTAATTATGCCCATCAATATTCTGGGAGTTGCTATGAGAATTTGAAGAATCAGTTGGGTCACTTAGAGACTATAATATACAAGCATACATCTCAACAGGTTATGAGTAATAGATAACGATAACTTCCATTGAGGCAATTAAGTGGCTCATATTTCAAGCATGTGCATTTAGAGGGCATGATGAACGGTCTAGCTCAAGAAATCAAGGGAATTTTCTTGAATTGATCAAAATTCTTTCATCTTACAACCAGAGTGCTAGTGATGTTGTGTTAGAGAATGCTCCAAAAATGCAAAGTATACATCACCGGATATCCAAAAAGAAATCTTATGTGTGCTTTCTACAAATGTACAAAAAACGGTCCTAGATGAGACTGGGAATGCAAAGTTCTACTTGATAGTTGATGAGGCTCGAGATGAGTCAAAGAAAGAACAAATGGCTATTGTTTTAAGGTTTGTTGATCAACATGGATATGTTAGGGAAAGATTTTTGGACATAGTTCATGTCAAAGACACATCTGCCTTGACTTTAAAAAATGAAATCTTGTCATGTTTATCTTATCATATACTTGATGTTCAAGATCTTCGGGGTCAAGGCTATGATGGAGCGAGTAATATGCGTGGAGAATGAAATGGTTTGCAAGCTCTATTTTCGAAGGACTGTCCCTATGCTTACTATGTACATTGTTTGGCCCATCAACTACAATTGGCTTTGGTTGCAGCATCTAAGGAGGTCTATGAGGTACATACCCTTTTCATAAACCTAAACTTTTGTTAATGTCATTGGATCATCTTACAAGCGGAATGATCAACTTAAAGATGCTCAACTAGCTGAAATTTCACACCTTACTAAAATTGAAGAGCTTTCAAGTGGAAAGGGTGCGAATCAAATTAGATCTCTGCAAAGACCAGAGGATACAAGATCTCATTTTAAATCAATTTGTAGCTTGATGAAATTTTGGCCCAACTAGTGTGGTGTTGTATGACATCATCATTAGAGGTTCAACGCCTTCTCAAAGCGGTGATGCAAGTTTTGCTTTGAGACAATTACTATCATTTGATTTTATGATTGCAATGCACGTGATGAAGGAATTGATGAGGATAACTGATATTCTATGTCAAGCTTTGCAACTCAAGTCACAAGATATTGTTAATGCTCTGTCTCTGGTGTCTACTACAAAGGCATTAATCCAAAAGTTGAGAGAAGAAAAGTGGGAATCATTATTGAAAGATGTTATGTCATTTTGTGAAAGTAATGATATTCCAATCCCTTATATGAATGGAACTTACAAGGATCTCGTTCGTTCTCGGCATAAGAAAGACAATATGACCGTCAACATCACTATCGAGTTGATGTATTTATTACTGTTGTTGACCTTTAATTACAAGAGTTGAACTCGAGGTTCAATGAGACCGGTACATAACTTCTTAGTCTAAGTGTTTCTTTAGATCCAAGAAATGCATACATATCTTTCAATGTGGATGACATAGTTAGATTAGCGACAAAGTTTTATCCTTCTGATTTTACTGAATAAGAAAGAATTCATCTAGCTCAGGAGTTAGAACACTATGAGCTAGACGTTCACAACCACCCACACTTGAAGAACGTTTGTTCAATTCCAGACTTGTGCAGAGGATTGAAGAAAACTGGAAATTATGAAATATATCCTATGATTGATTCGTCTTGTTTTGACTCTTCCTATTTCAACTACAACAAATGAACATGCCTTTTCTGTGATGAAAATTGTGAGAACTAGACTTCGTAGTAGCATGTCTGATGAGTTTCTAAGGAACTATCTGATTGTTTATATTGAAAGGAGATGGTTGAGACCTTCTGTACGGATAAGATAATAGATGATTTCAACTTTGTGAAAGAGAGACGTGCACAACTTAAAATCCACAAGGTACATTTTCTTTTGATTTGGTTTCTTGTATGCTTGCTCTAATGTGTATGAGAGAGACGTGCACAACTTAAAAGTGGGTCTGTGAAACCCAACTTACCCGCTGTTATTTTTTTCAGAACCCGTGACATGTCGGGTTCCGTGCCGGCACAATTTTATCCGGCATGTGGGATATTTACACTACCGAGTATACATTACCCGGCCATACGCACGACATGTCTTCATGGGGTGCTTCTTCCTGAATTCGCTCAGTGTCGGATGTCGTGCCGGATAATATTGATCCGGCATAAGAGTTTTTAAGTAGGCCGGATTACATGAACCGGCATCGTTCACGGCACACTCAAAATAAACGAAGGATTAGGTTAATCAATTGAATAAAATTAATGAATCAATTATCTATAAAACAATTAGAAGAATAAAGAATAAAAGAATAAAGAATGCATTAAGTGAAAATCTAACATTTACAGAAAAAAAAAGAAAGAAAGTGAAATCACACATGTCGGATACGGTACCGGCTAATATATATCCGGCATTGAACATTTTCTGCAAATGCCGGGTTTACCATGCCCGACAGTGTATCCGACATACTCAATTAGTTAAAAAAAATAATGAACGTATTAATTTAAAGAATAAAGAATAAGAAAAGAAGGAATAAAGAATAGGGTGATTGCCAATTTTAGGACTTGGACTAATTCCAAGTCCCCGGCAACAGCGCCAATTTGCTAACTAGAAAATTGTAGGATAAACTATATACATAAAAAGAACGAAATAATAAACTAAACCTAAATAACCTTACAACTCTACTACGGGTAGCAAATAAAACCCGGTCGGAGTATAATGTAAATATATTACGACCGAGAGTATCGAACCCAAGGGACTTATAGAAAACTAGTCCTAATCCGGGCAAAAGCCTATCCTATAATAACAAGGGGGGAAAAGTAAATGTTGATTCTAAACTAAGAAAACTAAATAAGCTAACTTTGATTTGGGAATATATCAATGCAAAAAGGTTCGTATGACCAATAATCAAGGGTGGCAAGTCTCAAAGAGGATTTGGTCTCGCAAAATGAATATGTCGGGTGATATGCCGGACCTTCAATACCCGGCATAGTCAAGACCTTTGAATGTGCCGGGCAACTTATATCTGGCATTCCATCCGGCATCTTTCATTTCGTAAATACCACTTCCAGAATCAGTTCTGAATTAAGGAACTCAATATCCATACTTGCATCGTGCATAGCCAATGCCGTGAATACAACCAGAATAATGGGGAAATTAGAGATTAATCCAAAACCTTAGCATTTGTTGTCCACTTTTCAGAACAACAATATTAAAGATTACCGAGATCCTAATCTATCCTACTCTTGCTTTGAAAGCCTTAAATAGGACTTAGAAATAAGAGAATAAGTGGCTGACTCATTCAACTTGCATGAAGACTAGAAACCTCTGTTAAGAAACTCGTAAATTCCATATATGATCATAAGAGTTTTACAAGGAAATTCATCCCTAACCAATGAACTAACAAGGATCTCTATTTCACCATCCACTCCAAATACGGAAGAAATACAAGGGGGAGAAGGAGATGTTCATAGCCTTAACCCGACAAGGAAATCTTCTTTCTTCTGCGTGGATGGATTCGTAGAGATTCCTTGGACACCAACAATGGAGTGGGCGGAAATATAGAAGTGAATGGCGTGGATTTGGTATGTTGAAGTGTGTCAAATTGTAGCCTTTCTCGGCCTATTTATAGGCATCAAAATGTCTCTTGTCGGGCGTCGTGCCGGATCACCAGTAGCCGGCACACGTGATAAATGTGCCCAACTGTTAACGGTCAAAACCGTCAATTCCGCGCGAAACAGTGCATATGCCGGGTAGGAGATACCCGGCATCACACCCGACATCGGTTGGATATCACGTGGAACACATGTGCTGTCGTATGGTCAACCGAAGCGACTTTACACTCATGCCGGATAGCATTTACCCGGCATCGCATCCGGCAAGGCCTCTTTTCTGTTCTGTGTTCATGCCGTGCAGGATCAACCCGGCATTGAGTCCGACTTCAATTGAACTTTTGCCTAGAAATTCGTTCCTTGCATATAAAACACATAAAACATAAAGACTGTACAAATAATATACTTTAACGCATAATATAACATAATAACACATATATAACTTTATTTAGATAAATATAATACTAAATCTAGTGCATAAAATATGGTAAGTCTGCGGCTTATCAAGGCCCTACACTTACCTTTTGCTAGTCCTCGAGCAAAACAAGATTAGAAAGGACTAATTACTTATGCGTAAAACAGATAAACTTTATAATGACAACTAGATAAATATCCCTAACTACTTGACTCTATTTCATAAGTATCCCTTAATCATTCCTATTCCATCATAAACATACTAATGGGTATACAAACAAATAATTCTCCAAACCGATAAAAAGCTTTTGGGCTATTTTGCGTAAGGGATTTTTGTAATCTTTCTTTTTTCCGGTTTCCATCATTCAGCTCTATTTTTCAAGAGTTTCTGAATGTGGCCAAGACACTCATCGATGGTTTTTATTATTCAGCCCTATTTTGCAAGGGTTTCTGAATCAACCATGATTTTTTTGCATTGAAGAACGGGGAATTTAGGAGAAAAATAAAAGGAAAAACTCTCGTATCTTTCTTTTATTCTGAGGCATTTTTTTTGTAACCTCAAGGAATATAATGCTTTTCCTTTTGGAAGAAGATTTTTTCTCTTTTTTTTCTTTCTTTTTCCTTCTTCTTCTTTCTTTTGCACAAAAACCCTTTTTAAGATTTTCACCCAAAAGACTTTTCACATTTTGAAAAGGAAAAGGAAATAATACCCAGAAGTACATAAAGGAAAGAATTAGGAGCAAGATCATATACTCATGTTAATAAAGAGAATCAAAAAGTTAAAAACAGGAATCTACAAATCATTATAAAGCTTACCTCTTGAGAGAACAAGCATTTATCCTTTTCTACTCTTACTTTGCCAACGACATGCAAAAGTTTAGTAGAACATTGATAAAATTTCAGCTTATTATTTAGATACTAAGTAGTTTTAGCAAAAATAATAATTTTTTTAAGGGGGGACCCATGCCCTACACTTGGCAGGAACACTGTCCCCAGTGTTTCAAAAAGAATAAAGAATAAAAAAAATCAAAGAATTAAAGAATGGCTTTTTAAAAATAAGATGAATTAAAAGAATAATAAAAATACTCCCCCTTTGGAAGAATGAGGGCACAAATGCCCTACACTTGTGGTGAGTCGCGGAGTCAGAATTGTCACAGCATGAGCCAACTAAAATAAAGGCACTATAACCAAAAACTCACTAAAATGTAAAGCTTCCATAATATGTAAGAGAGAGTTAACTGAGAATCCATTAGGCATACAAGAATAATAAAAAAAATAAAACTAAAAGAAAAGCAAAAAGAAAATGGAAGGAAAATAAAATAAAAGAAAATAAACAGAGAAAGAGAAGAGAGAAGAACTAATGAACTGCTGCCTGCATGGAGGATGGTGGTGGAGAGTTGAAGAAGAATCAGGGGAAGCGTCTGGAACATCAGAAAGGCTAGAAGAGCTAGGGGTAGGGAGCCCCTTCTTCTTCGCCTCTCGACGCGCCTTTCTCTTCTCCTTGTCCCGACGTAGAAGACTCTTAACCAAAGCAGCTATGGAACAAGATACCCTCTGCTTCATCTCCTTTCTCGCCTTCTTTCTGTCGGTCGCCATTGACTTGTTCATCTGATCCACAACCAACATGAGACGATCATCAACCCGCCTCTCCTGCTCATCCTGGCGCTGAGATATACACTCCTCAAACGCCTCCTGTCTCTGCCCAACCTCAGCCTGCTGCTGCACAACAGAGTCTACTCTGGTAGTCAAATTTGTGTGCATACCCTCATAACTCTGCCGGAAGGAATCAAAATCACCCCACGCGGCCTGCTGAGCGGCCTGGAAGGCCTCCATAGAGTGTCATTGCTGCTGGAGCTCCTGGCGGAAGTGATCGAGCTCTGCAGCCACTCTAGGGTCTGCATCTGAAGTAGAGGTAGGAGGTGGTGCGGTGGCTCGGAGGTGGTAGAGGCAATAATAGCTGAGTACCCTCCCCCTGATAACTGGGGTAGTCCTGAGCAGTAGGGGTCCGGGACCTCCGATCTGGGGGAACATGAAGGAACTCCCCTGAGGGTGACTCTCTGAACCACCAGCGTCGAATGAGAGCACGATCAATAGGGGCAGACTCGGGCTGAAAATGTAGGCCTTGAGGAATCTGAGTCTCCCCTATCGTCTGCATAATATGCTGGTGAATGAGCATGGGGAAGATGGGGCGCTGTCCCTCTCGATGCATGATGGCACGGACCAACTGCGCGAACATCAATCTCTGGACCGGGAAACGCGAGTCAACTGCTCCCTGAGCTGGTCCGAGAAGATACTGCAGTAAGGCGCAGTCCATATCATTCAGCTCGTTAATGGTGGCCACCGAATCCGAATCTACCCGGAACCGGGGTTCTACCCGGAACCGATTGGAACCGGAACCGGCCGGAACCGGGCCGGAACCGATTCGGAACCGGAACCGCCCCCTTGCGAATCGAATCCGAATACAAGTTTTGAGATTCGGGACCGAACCGGGACCGGAACCGGAACCGTCCGGAACCGCCTGGAACCGCCCGGATTCGCGTCGGATTCGGAACCGTGGAACCGGAACCAGAACCGGAACATGAACCGCCTCGGAACCGGCCAAAGTAGCCTATTAGTAAACTAATAAGGTTACCTAATAAGGTTTTAACGAGGAAGTGAATCATATAATAAAATCCGCTTTGCTCTTTAATTTTTGCAAATTCAATACAAAATTTTAAGTCTTTGGTTCTTACACATTTAAGATTATAAACTTGAGGAATAACCTAGGTAGGAGTAAAGTAGATGAAAAGAGCAACGTGTGTGCGCAAACGAATCTAAAATCAGAGTTAAAACGAAGAAATTGGAGCCCATAGAATCTTTCCGGAACCGATCGGAACCGCCCCGGAACCGGTCGGAACCGGAACCGGTCGGAACCGTTGATTTGAGCGAATCCGAAGCGAATACAGAGTTCCGGAACCGGAACCGGAACCGCCCCGGAACCGCCCAGGACCGGTTCCGAATCCGAATACACATTTTCCGGAACCGGAACCGGAACCGTTGGAACCGGAACCGTGGCCACCATTACAGCTCGTCATGATTACACGGCCGAATGTTATGGCGGATAATCTCCATGGCCACACGCAACTGGAGATCGGTGATATAGGTCAAGGGGATCACCTCTCGCTCCTTAGTATGAGCTCTATCCATATAGCGAGTGCGTGATCCGAACCGAGAGCGGATAGCGGCATGAGCATCTGCGAGAGTCTGTCGACTGAAGGATCTCTATCGAGGGTCAGTGTTGATGCCCAAGATCTGTGTGATGCTCTCTGGCGTAATAATGATACAACGTGTAGATACAAATGAGCGGATCAGAACTCCTGACGTCTGGGGGCCCCACGGTACTCGGAGTTGGCGTAAAACTCACGCACCAACCCGGGGTAAAAGTGTCCATGGCCAATGTCTAAGATCCCCAACCAACCATGTCGCTCGAAGAGCTCTGAAATCGCAGATAGTAGGCAGACCTCGGGATGCACTCGCCTCTCCCGTACCCACTTACCTTTCATCTTGGACTGATGAAAGTACTGAGCAGCAGAAGGATTTACGAATCCTTCCTCATCAAAGGTAGGTACATCAGGAATGCGAGGAGGAAGAGGGAGAGGTGTATCAAAATCATCGTGCTCTGGAGCAGAAGAAGTAGATCTAGGGCCGCTCTGAGTCTCTGGAGAAGTCCTCTTCTTCCTCTTGCCAGCCCTTGTCTTCTTGGCTGGAGGCGGCGCGGCACTGCTGGAGGCTGGCTCCTTGCCTGCCCGTCTGGTAGATCGACGAGGAGGCGCAGGTGCAGGAGAAGCCTCCTCCTCCTCCTCTGTGGTGGCATCAACAAAGGTTGCCTAAGCCTGATCAAACAATTCCTCCTCCTCGGAATCAAAGCATGAAGCGCGTGGAGGGGGAAGTGGTGGATTTTCTGCGAGGCATCTATAAGAAAAGAGCAAAGGAATACCAGACAATAGTTCATCAATGTTAGTTTTACAGAAATTAAAATTCGAATGTCCTGTAGAGGGACATGGTGCGCCCATATGCCTGTAAATCAGAAACCTATTCGACTACTTATCAACAAAATATTACCATAGGCATTAATTCAAAAAGACTAGATTCACAATAGGCAAGGAAGAAGCAATCAGAAAGCGTGCCGGGTGGGATGCCGGATAATATACACCCGGCATATTCAAACAAAAGCATGCCGGACTGGATGCCGGACAAAACTCATCCGGCTCATTCAAAACTCGAACCCAGCTTTTTTCAGAAACGCTCATAACTACACCAGAGCACCTAAATCAACCACAGCATGTTCCAAAGTCCCGAAATCACTACACTAAGCCACGAATCTAACAAAAACAACATATAGAACCGACAACATGAAAATTGAATTCGAAAAACATAATACACGATGAGGGAACCTGGTTTTGATTTGTAAATGTTCGAACGGCGGAATGAGCTGCTCACAGTGGTCTTGTGGTGCGATTTCTCACTGGAATGTGATGGTAATATGATGGGCTAAATATTTAATCCATGTTTAATAAGTTTGGGGTATTTCATTCTGGGCGGCGTGTTTGTTGTAGGGTAAAAGTGGGTTTGTGAAACCCAACTTACCCGCTGTTATTTTTTTCAGAACCCGCGACATGTCGGGTTCCGTGCCGGCACAATTTTATCCAGCATGTGGGATATTTACACTACCGAGTATACATTACCTGGCCATACGCACGGCATGTCTTCATGGGGTGCTTCTTCCTGAATTCGCTCAGTGTCAGATGTCGTGCCGGATAATATTGATCCGGCATAAGAGTTTTTAAGTAGGCCGGATTACATGAACCGGCATCGTTCACGGCACACTCAAAATAAACGAAGGATTAGGTTAATCAATTGAATAAAATTAATGAATCAATTATCTATAAAAAAATTAGAAGAATAAAGAATAAAAGGAAAAGAATGCATTAAGTGAAAATCTAACATTTACAAAAAAAAGAAAGAAAGTGAAATCACACATGCCGGATACGGTGCCGGCTAATATATATCCGGCATTGAACATTTTCTGCAAATGCCGGGTTTACCATGCCCGGTAGTGTATCCGGCATACTCAATTAGTTAAAAAAAATAATGAACGTATTAATTTAAAGAATAAAGAATAAGAAAAGAAGGAATAAAGAATAGGGCGATTACCAATTTTAGGACTTGGACTAATTCCAAGTCCCCGACAACGGCGCCAATTTGCTAACTAGAAAATTGTAGGATAAACTATATACATAAAAGAACGAAATAATAAACTAAACCTAAATAACCCTACAACTCTACTACGGGTAGCAAATAAAACCCGGTCAGAGTATAGTGTAAATATATTACGACCGAGAGTATCGAACCCAAGGGACTTATAGAAAACTAGTCCTAATCCGGGCGAAAGCATATCCTATAATAACAAGGGGGGAAAAGTAAATGTTGATTCTAAACTAAGAAAACTAAATAAGCTAACTTTGATTTGGGAATATATCAATGCAAAAAGGTTCGTATGACCAATAATCAAGGGTGGCAAGTCTCAAAGAGGATTTGGTCTCGCAAAATGAATATGCCGGGTGATATGCCGGACCTTCGATACCCGGCATAGTCAAGGCCTTTGAATGTGCCGGGCAACTTATATCCGGCATTCCATCCGGCATCGTTCATTTCGTAAATACCACTTCCAGAATCAGTTCTGAATTAAGGAACTCAATATCCATACTTGCATCGTGCATAGCCAATGCCGCGAATACAACCAGAATAATGGGAAATTAGAGATTAATCCAAAACCTTAGCATTTGTTGTCCACTTTTCAGAACAACAATATTAAAGATTACCGAGATCCTAATCTATCATACTCTTGCTTTGAAAGCCTTAAATAGGACTTAGAAATAAGAGAATAAGTGGCTGACTCATTCAACTTGCATGAAGACTAGAAACCTCCGTTAAGAAACTCGTAAATTCCATATATGATCATAAGAGTTTTACAAGGAAATTCATCCCTAACCAATGAACTAACAAGGATCTCTACTTCACCATCCACTCCAAATACGGAAGAAATACAAGGGGGAGAAGGAGATGTTCATAGCCTTAACCCGACAAGGAAATCTTCTTTCTTCTGCGTGGATGGATTCGTAGAGATTCCTTGGACACCAACAATGGAGTGGGCGGAAATATAGAAGTGAATGGCGTGGATTTGGTATGTTGAAGTGTGTCAAATTGTAGCCTTTCTCGGCCTATTTATAGGCATCAAAATGTCTCGTGCCGGATCACCAGTAGCTGGCACACGTGATAAATGCGCCCAACTGTTAACGGTCAAAACCGTCAATTCCGCGCGAAATAGTGCATATGCCGGGTAGGAGATACCCGGCATCACACTCGGCATCGGTTGGAAATCACATGGAACACATGTGCTGTCGTATGGTCAACCGAAGCGACTTTACACTCATGCCGGATAGCATTTACCCGGCATCGCATCCGGCAAGGCCTCTTTTCTGTTCTGTGTTCATGCCGTGCAGGATCAACCCGACATTGAGTCCGGCTTCAATTGAACTTTTGCCTAGAAATTCGTTCCTTTCATATAAAACACATAAAACATAAAGACTGTACAAATAATATACTTTAACGCATAATATAACATAATAACACATATATAACTTTATTTAGATAAATATAATACTAAATCTAGTGCATAAAATATGATAAGTCTGCAGCTTATCACTCATCAATATATAATGAAATTATTACTTGATCAATCTTGATAACACTAATTATATTTGTTATTGTAGGAATTTTTTTTGTTTGTGCGTGGAATTCAATTTTGGATGAGGTACACATTGAAATGTTATATCTAGATGTTGTCTTTTTGATAATATACACTTATTGATTTACAATTCACCATTCTTTGGTGATATTTTGTATTAAGATTAATCATATCATATATAAATATAATGTGCGCTTTTGTATTGTTGCTTGAAACCACAAACACACTCGATATAAGCTATTTTGACATGTTTTAGTGTGATTTTATATGCCTTTCCGTTTTGAAAATTATTCGTTCTATTTATGATCTCTAAAATGCTTCAAAAGTGTGATTTCGGTCTTCGTTACTGCTTGGTTTTCCGTGTTTTGCCAGTTTTGGCATATGACTTATATTTTGACAATGACTTCAGTTTTGTTATGTAAAGCTATTTATTATGATGTGTTGTTCTTCTTAACAATACCTTATGTTCTGAAAGTGAGCCTCTGTTTTGGGACCTAATTATTTAGACTTCTGATTCGTGGATGACTGGGTCGAGTTATCCCATAGCATGTTACGTAGGACGTCCTTCTATTTTATGTTCATTAGGTTTTCCCAAGATGATTAGCAACCGACGGGTCCGACTAATGGTCTCAACCATTTCTGTGTGGGATCCTCTGATCCATAGGGCCTTCGCCCTTCTATATGTGAGTGCTATGAACTAGGGTCCCACTCTGATTTTTTAAAGGTTACGATTTATGAATCGATCCAACTTATGTCCGCTCTGTTTTGTTAAGGATTCTTATTTGTGACTGATCTATTGTGAACCACTATGTTTGGCTTCTATTATGATTTGTGAACGTTCCGGTTAGGGAACACTCTAACTTCTAGTTTTTGTATTGGCTTTCGCTATTTAGCCATCTACTGTGACTTTCGCTTTGCTCTACTATGTTTTTGGACTTCAGTTTGTTTTGAAGGGCTTATGCTTCGACTATGGTTCTGATTTGATAAACGTATACGTATATGTATATTATGTTCTGTAAAGTTTTTTGAGCATGCTCAGGCCGATGAAGTGTATCACCTGTTGAGTTATGGGGGCTCACCCCAATTACCGTCTGATTTACAGGTTGTTTAGCATTTGGGCTGAAGGTTTCAGCTTTAGTCTCTAGCTTTGTACTCGAAGTTGTATTTGTACTGTCGACCTTGTGGTCCTTTCGTATTTTGATGCTTTAGGGATTTTGCACATTTTTATAGCTTCCGCTTTGTAAAGTTTGTGATGTAGCCTTGTAAACTACTTGATCAAGCTTTGTAACTCTAATTGTATAATATATGAGTCATTTGCTTCAATTTTGGGTTCTGTTAGTGTAGCCTTGCGTATCTTAGGTAATAAGTGTGCAACGTGTGACGGTCTCGAAACCAGGGTGGGTTTAGGGTTGTTACAGCTCGTGTTCCAGAAAGTATAAGTAATGTACATGTATAGATATAAGATAAGCATGTAGATAGTTTAGCTGTGATTCAGTTGGATGCATCTTGGCCTGTGCCTTCAAACAATTATGTATTCAATTTTTAATGACTGAATCCCTTTTACTGAGAGTTAGGATATTTTAATTTGGGTGTGTATAGTTGCTCATGATTAGTTCCTAAGGAATGCTTCACCATAGTAGAGGGGAAACAAATAGCAAGCTCATTCTATTGTTTTGTTTATTGTGAATCATACAGGCGAGACTGCCCTGGGTAGCGTGACTAATACGTTTATTAATTTAATTTTTTTACATAAAAGATCAACCAGAGCAACATAAATTGCCCCTATTGCTTGCTTTAACAGATAAGGGAGGCAAGTTTCAACCCTTGCCTCGTTTGTTAAACATCAATAGAGGTGTAACACCCATCCCCCGTGGCTTGGTCGGTAGAGGAGTGGTATCTAAAATTAAAGGTCTTGGGTTCGAAACCTACCCACTACCGTAACTATATATATATAAAAAAAATCAATAGAGGCGTAACACAGCTCTCCTCTGTTGTTTATTCTCAACATAGAGCAATGGAGGTGAGTTGCAAGCCTTACCTAGTTTGTGGAATATCAACAGAGGCGAGCAATACAGGTCGTTTATGTTGCTTATTCTCTACACAAAGCAATGAAGACGGGTTTTAGGCCTTGCCTAGTTTGTGGGACATCAATGGAGGCGAGGAACGGGGGTCACTCCGTTGCCATATTCTCTACATGGTCCAACGGAGGCGAGACTTAACCCTTTCTTCGTTTGTGGAAAATCAACATATGTGAGTAAAAATGGTCGTTGCTTGCTTGCTTCAATTGTTTAAGATCAACAGAGGCGAGTTGTTGCTTGCCTCAATTGTTTAAGATCAATGAAGGCGAGTAAAGTTACCTCTGTAGGTAAAATAAACAAAGGTAAACCTTTTAGTCACCTTCATAATCAACTATGGCGACCTTTTAGAGGCAGCTGTTTTGTTGCCTCTAATTATCTTCAGAGGTAATTTTTGATTTATAGAGGCAAGAAAAGTTTCTCCATAGACCTTATATGTAGTAGTGATAAAACTTGTACGTTTGGAAGGTGAACGCTAACTATAAATTGCAAATGTATTTTTTTTCTAAGGTAAAATTATATGCAAACTTTTTAGTGAGTATCAAAGATGAAAAAAAATTTAAACTTAAAATTTTTTATAGTTTGAGAGTAACACGTTTGTTATAAGGATTACTGTGTAGAGTGATTGTAAATGTTGTTTAACACAATTTAGTGTTGTCGTTAGTGAATAATAGTTATGATCATTGAATATTTGTGATTGTTTGATATTATTATTGTATATTCCCTGTGTTCAAAACTAATGTATAAAGAAGAAATTCATCTCCACATGTTGTGTAAAATGAACTTCAACTAATTAGGAACACAAGTTCCTTTCAAAACTCATTGGTAAAAGTTAAGTACAAATAGAGACGAATTCAAGAGACAAACTCAATTGGTTTAATTGATCCAAACCTTCTACATCATTATACTTCTAAAGACAATTGGGATTGTCTTTATGATGGAATATATAGTCGCTTAATTTTATTCTACCAACTTCATTTGAGAAGATTTTGTTCAGAAAAATAGAGATGGTGGTATGAAAGGTTTGTTTTGAAGTTGTAAAAAAAAAATACTTTGTTCATCCATGGATCTAGTTTAAACTTATTGATGGATACTAGTTTGAAACTTACTTTGTGGAAGATGTTAATAACATGTTTGGTACTAGGGAATAGTATTGTAATTATTGGATATAGTTATTCCCATGTTTGATATCGAGAAAATCAGTTACAAGAATATGGCTTAATATAAGTTAGTAATAACTCACAGGAATAGTATTTCGGTTGAAACACTAAGAATTGTTAATCTAAACGAGTTACCACCGCGTTTAAATATTTTATAAACTAAAAATATATATATAATTATTTAGTTATAGTCTTTTTATATTTTCTTTATTCATATTTCACTTACGACTAATTAATAATAAATATACTAATATATCATGAGAAAATATATTAGGTGGTATGTATATCAAAATAAAATATTTTCAATTATTCAATTCTTCTTTTAGTTATATATTGATATAAAATAAAAATACAAAAATATAAAAATTACATATTAGAGTAGTTAAGCTAAGGTGTCCTAAATTTTAATTAAAAATGTACACCATAAAGATTTTTAAAAACTTACTAAGAATGACATAATTGACTATAAGAAAATATATATGTACTACATAATTTTCTGTATATCCATTGCATGTTATTCTATTTTGTATACTGCCCGGTTGTAAAAAATATTTATTATATTATATTTAAGAATACTGCATTATAGTGAGAAAGTTCTACTGAAATTGAGAGTCGGTCGTAGTGGAAATTCTTGAATCCCCGACCTTTCCATTTCTTCCCCTTCCCAGTTTCGCTCCATTACCGCCGGCGCTAGTCACATCTCGTGGCTGCTCTAGTGATTTTTGCTCTGTCTTATTTCTTTCTTCTGCCCGTGCCCGTATAGAGGTTAGGGATGGATTTGGGGGAATATGATGGCACCCCTCAATGCATTAAGAAGGCCCGTAGCCACGGTGAATTTAGTCCACCTGATGACTCCACAGAAAGATCTGTCTAGATCTGGTACGAAATTTTGGGCTAGGCACTCAGGCGACATCATACAAGGACGCTGTGACAAAACCACAGTCGAATGAAGCTGACTGTCTTATGCGTGATATTCTTGAAGATATCTCTATGATGAGGAGGAGTCGATCGAAGACGAAGATCCAAAATGCCCATCGATTACCATCTCCAAAGAGCAAAAACTAAGGTTCGAAGACCATGGCAAAACACCCTCATTGTTAAACTCCTTGGAAAGAATGTACCGATGAACATTCTGAACGACCGACTGCGGCGCAGATGGAACCTTCAGGGGGATTTCCACATGGATGACCTTACCAATGGGTTCTTCAAGATCTCGTTCAATAACCAAGACGATCTAAATTTCATTCTCACAGAGGGCCCTTGGCCAATAATGGACCACTACCTGACAGTCAGGCGATGGCGCCCTAATTTCAACCCTAAATCTGAAGCGCTCTCCTCGCTAGAAGTGCTAGTTAGATTCCTCGATATCCCCAGCGACTACTACAATGATGAATTTCTCTCTATACTAGGATCGAAGGTGGGCAAGGTGAAAAAGATCGACCTCTCCCCGGCTGACTTTGGTAAATCTCGCCTTGCTAGAGTAGCTGTCGAGGTCGACTTGACAAAACCTCTATTGGCTAAATATCGATTTCGGCGGCGTGTCATGAAAATCGAATACGAGGGCCTGCATCTAGTGTGTTTCAGATGTGGCTGTTATGGTCACAAGAAGGGGCTTGTCTATTTGAAAAATCAGAAGAAGAAATTCAGTAGGACGGTGTCAATCTTAGTCAAGCTTTGACTGAGGAAAAGTTTAATCATGTAACCGACGACTACGGGGATTGGATGACCCCCAAACGAAAAAATGTTGCTAAAAGAATCCCTAACCCAAACCAGGTGAAAACCAGCTTAAGGATAACAAGAATCCTGATGTATCCATATTCATTATTCTCAATGAGGAAACCAATCAACCTCACAGTTCAACTCCAGCCGAGATAGTCACTGCTCACAAGAAGACTCAGCCTTCCCAAGCTGCGAAGAACACAACTCGAAAAGAGGTTCTGAACAGATCTTCAAAAGTCGTCATGGAGAGGTTTGTGCAGTCTGCTCAGCATCCCGGCATCAAAACTTCTGTGAGGGGTTGAAGAAAACCTTAGATCCAAGAAATCAGATGACCACTCCTCTTTTGCATAGTCCCAGTCGCGAGGTTAATCTAGACCAACCCCCAGGCTAAGCAT
Source organism: Limonium bicolor (assembly GCA_023374045.1). Taxonomy (NCBI): domain Eukaryota; kingdom Viridiplantae; phylum Streptophyta; class Magnoliopsida; order Caryophyllales; family Plumbaginaceae; genus Limonium; species Limonium bicolor. The sequence goes on along the minus strand of CM041779.1, from coordinate 135,841,032 downwards.
GGTATGGTTTCTTTACTCTCTGATTAATTTATGATTAGGAAATTATTGTTTTGGAACGTTAGAGGAGCCTTGAAGCCTAGCTTCCACCGTGCTGTCAATGATTTATTGCTTTCTGTTCGCCCCAATATGTTGATTCTAATGGAGCCTCGTATTAGTGGTAGCACCGCTAATTCTGTTTGTGCCAAATTAAAGTTTGACAATTCATTTAGGGTTGAAGCTGAGGGTTTTAGTGGGGGAATTTGGTTATTTTGGAATAACCCTATTCAAGTCCAGATTATTTCAAATGATACCCAATTTATTCATTGTAGGGTAGATGATGGTTTCACAGCCTTTTTTTCATCGCGGTTTATGCTAGACCTTCCGCCTCTTTGAGAAACCTGTTATGGGATCAAATTTCCAGGTTTAGACCTGCTGATAATGATGGGTGGATAATTGGGGTGACTTTAATGGTACCCTTTTTCCCTCGGATAGGAATTATTCTACTGCTAGTAATTTTGGGATAGACAAAAAGTTCCTAGAATGGTTTCACAAACTGAAGTTAGTGGATATTAAAGCCTTTGGAAATAGATATACTTGGTCCAATGGTAATAACTGCGCTCGTTTGGATAGGGTAGTGGCATCCTTTGAGTGGACCATTAAGTTTCCTAATGCTAGCATCGAGGTTCTTCCTAGGTATGCATATGACCATAGCCCTTTACTTCTCTCCCTGTTCCCTGATAGCAGAAATCAATTTAACTCTAATTATTTCAAGATCCTTGCGGCTTGGTTTTCTTATCTAGATTTTGGCCCTACTGTTTCTCAAAATTGGACTCAAGATAGGCCCTTGCATGAGTCTCTGGGTAACCTTAGTACCTACCTTAAGTCTTGGAATAGAAACCATTTTTGGACACATTACTCTGAATAAGAGACGGCTGCAGGCCAGACTAAGTGGTATTCAAAGGGCAATAGATGAAGGTAGGGGTAATAACCTTAGGGACTTGGAACGGTCCTTAATGAAAGAGCTTGATCCCTGGCTTCTAAGAGAGGAATCCCTTTGGTTCCAAAGGTCTAGGGATCAGTGGGTCAAATTGGGTGACAAGAACACGGCTTATTTCCATGCTAGAGCGAGAGCTAGGAAACATAAAAACTTTATTCACAAGCTATTAGATTCTTATGGTACTTGGATCTCAGATGATAATAGGTTGGAAAATCTTTTAGTTGATCATTTCAAGAATTTGTTCAGATCTAATGACAATCAGTGCACTATTATTCTGGGCCATAACTTCAAACCTCTAGACAGATCTGTTTTGGAATCTTTGTCTAAACCGCCTGAGCTAGAGGAACTCTCTACTACCCTAAGAAACATGAAACCTTTTAAAGCCCCTGGAAAGGATGGATATCCTACTGGTTTCTTCCAGAAATTTTGGAACTTACTGGCCCCAAGTTTGCTAGCCTTTACCCAAGATTGTTTCACTATACAGAAGCAAACCCCTGGCCTTAATCAGACTATCCTCACACTTATTCCCAAAGTTTTTAGCCCTACCTCAGCTTCTCAATTTAGACCTATAGCTCTATGTAACGTTCAATACAATATCTTATCTAAAACTCTTGCTAATAGGCTGAAACCTTTCATGCCTAGTTGGGTGTCTGAAAATCAAGCCAGTTTTGTTCCAAGTAGAAGTATCTTTGAGAATATCATACTAGTTCAGGAAGCTATCCATTTTATGAGACATACTAAAGCTAGAGATGGTTATGTTGTCATGAAGGTTGACCTTGTTAAATCCTATGATAAGCTTTCTTGGCGGTTCATAGAAGATACCCTTAATTGCTTAGGCCTTCCTTGGAATCTGATAAATATTATCATGGACTGCATTACTTCCGTATCTTTCTAGATTAGCTGGAATGGTAGACTCTCTAAATCCTTCAGTGCTGAGAGAGGGGTGAGACAAGGTGATCCTTATCTCCCTTCATATTTGTATTATGTATGGAAAGGCTCTCCCAATTAATCAACACTAAAGTCATCAATAAAGATTGGAAACCTCTATCTATGGGAAGGAAGGGAACTAGTCTATCTCATTGTTTCTTTGCGGATGACCTGGTGCTGTTTGGGGTTGCTACACCCAAGCAAATCAGAGTCATGTGTGAAACTTTACACGATTTCTGTGTGGCTTCTGGTCAAATAGTTAGTTATGAAAAATCTTCTATTCTACTCTCTAACAATGTTAGCCCTGATAAGGCTCAGATAATTAGCCAGGAAGCAGGTATGCCTCTAATGAGGAACTTTGGCAAATATCTTGGGGTGTTTTTAAATAAGGGGTACGCTAGTAGTAATGCCCACAACTTGATTCTTGCTAAAATTAGAGAAAGGTTGGCTGGCTGGAAAAGTAAAACCTTGTCGATGGCTGGGTGAGTGTGTCTTGTCAACGGCTGTATCTCATCTATCCCCACCCATGTTATGCAGTGTCAGGTTCTCCTGATTGGAGTCTGTCACAAAATTGACCAACTAAGTAGGGGTTTTATTTGGGGTCATGACCTGAGACCAGAAAATACCATGATATTGGGTGGGAGACTGTTAGTAAATCCAAGACAAATAGAGGTCTAGGTGTGCATAAATCCAGGGAAATGAATCTCGCCTGTTTCGGAAAGTTAGTTTGAAATCTGATCCATAAACCCCAAAATTTGTGCTATAAAACCCTTCTGAATAGATACCCCAACCCTAACACGTCCCGTTGTTCGAATACCTGGAAAAACTTCCAGAAGTGTTCGACTTGGCTCAGTAAGGGTTGTCGCTGGATCATTAGCAATGGAAAGGTAATCAATTTCTAGACTGATGTTTGGTGTTCTGATATTAACCTTTTATCTTTGTCTACTAATGAGATCCCGACTACTGAATTGAATAAAAAGATAATGGACTATTAGGATGATACTACTGGTTGGTCATGGGACCAGTTTATGGGTTTCTTACCTGAGTCTGTGAAGGATTTAATTAGCAAATTTAGGGTGTTTTCAGGTGTAGGTGATGATTTCATATCCTGGATACATGAACCTGATGGAAGATACTCTGTCAAATCTACATATTCCTTCATATGCAATGCCCAGGCCCCTCGTACCACCACTGATAAGAAATCTGATTTATTTAAACTAATACGGAAGGCTCTTGTACAAGAACGGGTCAAGTTATTTACGTGGAAAGTGGTTCATGGTATGATTATGACGAATTCTAGGAGATTTCATCTAGGATTCACGTCTGATAATTCATGTCATTTATGTGGTACTGAGGAATCTATTATTCATATCCTTAGAGACTGTGATGTTGCTCAAAGAATTTGGAAGAAACTAGTTCCACGTAACCGACAGACAATTTTCTTTGGCTCGAGTTTACTAGATTGGTTGCGAGTTAACTTGTCTGACCCTGGTAAATTCTTGATTAGAGTTACTTGGAAGATTGGTTTTTCCTATCATTTGTAGCTCCCTGTGGGATTGGAGAAATAGTAAGATCTTTGGTAGGGAAGCTAGATTATACCTTCCATTTCGTAATGTTATCATGTCCTGTTTCCAAAATAGAGTTTAGAGTTTTTCTGGGTACTTGCACGGTAGACAAGGGGCTGAAACCAGAGATGGCTCCCATCGAAAGGGAAGTATCATAAACCTTATTTCTCCTAATTGTGTATGTATCCATATTGATGGAGCTACTAATGATGCCACAGGTATAACAGCGGCGGGTGGTCTCTGTCGTAGCTCGAATGGTGAATGGATGTTGGGTTTCACTTGGTCATTTGGTCTCCAGAATTCCCTCCACGCAGAGTGTATGGCGTTGGCAGCTGCTCTCAGGATTGTGAAAGAGAAGGATATGAGACAAGTTACAATCTTTTCGGATTCCTCCTTACTAGTCAATTTGTACAAGATGTGTCCATACACTCATCCTTTACGTCCATTGTTAGCAGATAGTAAATCTATGTTAGGGGTGGGCTGGGATGTAAAGGTTCTCTATTCTCATCGTTCCACTAATAAGGTGGCTGATAGGCTTGCTAAAATCGGGTTAGGGATGCCTGATGGTCTGTGTATCATTGACTCCCCCCGACCTGTATTGAAACACTTCTGATGGAGGATTTGGCTTTGTTTGCTAATTAGAGCTGAGGGCTTGTAGCCCCCGTTTTTTGATAAAAAAAATAATTATTATATTTCACTTAAAAGTACATACTTTGTTGTAATGGTTATTTGCAGTTAAATTATATATTAATTAAATAAATTTTATAACGAAAGCTTAATTAATTATCTTAAATATGCAAGAAAAATAAGATATATTAGCATCTAAAATTATTCTTAAATATTAAACACTATATAAAATCTATAATACTATGATATATATTTAAAAATTAATAGATTTTACAAATTAGTTTACCTGCAGGAATAGAGCTAGCTTTTGGAATTTGGGGGCATATTAAAATATTAGAGGGTTACATTCTAAAATATATTATATTATATGTATTTTTTATTATTTTTTTAATTAGGAGCAAGCCCACTCAATTCAACAAATAACTCCACCATTGCATGTAACAAATTAAACATCAACCCATTTTTGTGTAATATACTTATTTTGAAATATGTTACAAATGTTTTTGTTTTATAGTATAGTTTTGATATAATTAACTTTGGACTTGTTTAGTTTTATGTTTTTATTGAATATATTAATTTAGCTTATGTATAAATTTGTTTTAATCATGAATGAACCAAATCTTATATCCTATTGTAAATTTATTTTAATTTCTTTTTTTATCAATTAAACAAGTGAATAACTAATTCCAAAAAGATTAGAATTGTAGCCAATCAAAGAAATATCTTATTTTAATAATATAATTCCAAGAATTCCAATTCTAATAACCAAATATGTACGTGTATTACCTAATAATGAGTAAATTTAATATTACCAAATATGATCATCCAGTAAATGGTAATTCCCTTAGTAGTCCAAATTTATGCCAGTCTCGGGGACAATATTAATTCTCGGGAGTAACTGCCCAATGTATGTGGCCAAACCCATAACTTGTGAGTTCGTTCAGTAGCCCAACTAGCTCATCTGTGTATAGCTGTGCTATAATTTGGGCTCACTGGGTTAGCCCAACAAGAGAAAGATGTCACCCAATTGAAATGTTCCGCTAGGGTTTAACCCTAGCGCCTTAAAAGTATCGGTTCCCCTCGCATCTCATCCTCTTCTTAGCTGCTGCCCCAACAGAGGAAGAGAGAGAGGACAGGAAGGGAAAAATGGTGTCGTTGAAGCTCCAGAAGCGGCTTGCCGCTAGCGTTCTGAAGTGCGGGAGGGGAAAGGTCTGGCTCGACCCAAATGAGTGCAATGAAATCTCCATGGCTAACTCCCGTAAGCTTTATCTCCCACTCTCTAATCTTCTTTTCCATGCCCCTTGTATCCGAGTTTTTGATACGAATTAGTTGTATCTGTGGAATCTAAAGGTTTGATGAGCAAGGCAATCGGGTTGATGGATACAAGACTAGTTTCCTTTTGTGTAAATATTCAGTTGGAGGATGGTGTATTCCATATAATACGTTTTTATTGGGGTTTCGTATATGATTTTAAGATTGTTTGTTAAACTGGTGTTAATAGTAGTTTTGAGTCATGGTGATCTATTTTTGGTTATTGCATTTCTTTTTAGTTTTTGTGGTACTTAACATTTAAGTAGACGGTTCTGTCGTTTAACTGTAGGTTTAATGGTACAAGGATTTGTCTGTCTTCCTTGAGATTTCACTCTGATTAGTTCTTGTTTGTTTTTTAGTTTTTGTGAGATCTTGTATTTGTTTCTCCTTGACCTAATTTCATACCAAGTATATGTGCTTATTGTGTTTTTCGGGTAAAATGAAATTTTTTGTAAATGAATCATGTGATAATATATTCAGGGCAAAACATCCGAAAGCTCGTCAAGGATGGTTTCATCATTAGGAAGCCAACCAAGATTCACTCTCGTTCAAGGGCTCGCAGGATGAAGGAAGCCAAGAGAAAGGGCCGTCACTCTGGATATGGTATGTCCATGTTTTCTATCAATGTCACTGTATTTGTAATTTTTAATATTTACTTGATTTACGCCTCAAACATTGATTATCTATTTAAGGTAAGAGAAGAGGTACCAGGGAGGCAAGGCTTCCCACCAAGATCCTGTGGATGAGGAGGATGAGGGTTCTGAGGCGTCTGCTCCGCAAGTACAGGGAGGCAAAAAAGATAGACAAGCACATGTATCATGATATGTACATGAAGGTGAAGGGTAATGTGTTTAAGAACAAGAGGGTGCTTATGGAGAGCATTCACAAGTCCAAGGCTGAGAAGGCAAGAGAAAAGACCATTGCTGATCAATTTGAGGCCAAGCGTGCAAAGAACAAGGCTAGCAGGGAAAGGAAATTGGCAAGGAGAGAAGAACGTTTTGCTCAGGTAACGAATTTATGTTGTAGCTTGTTTTGCTCAGTAAGTATTAGTATTATATTAGTAAGATTTTGATTCAATGATTGAGGGGATGATCCATTTATGGTTCTTCTCACGAGATTCTGCCTTTTGAATCATTACATTAGGGTCCTGGGGAGAAGATACCTGCTCAGCAAGCACAGCCTGCTGCTCAGTCTGCACCGTAAGTACTCTTAAATTTGTTCTCTTGTTTTTTGCTCTTTGTAACGGTGCCTTATTGAAACATGGTGTTTTCATTTCAGGGCCTCTAAGAAATCAAAGAAGTGAGGTGTTTGATCCGGAGCTCTGGGATTGCCTTTTTGTCGCTTCTACAGTTAGTTACTTTCTGTGTTTTAATTTATTTTTTGTCTTCGGAGGTAGAGTCTTATCAATGGATAGTGTTGTGTTTTTGGACAAAAGAAGACTTGACCTTGAGATATGGTTATTTGGGTTTGATGCTATCTAATTAGTACGTTTTCCTTGCCATTTGTGCGATTAGTGCAAGTGGTTTTATAATCTCTAATTGCAGCTGAAGAAATATCCGTAGAAGTTCCATTGTTATACTGGAATGTTTTGATTTATACCTTAGAAATGGAAACGTGACAAGCCATAGCGTACTGGTACTGGATGTCCCTGACTTCCCAAATTACCTCTTGAAATCATACCGACTGGGAAACGCTCGCAAATCCATGGTACTGTACGCCCGTTGTCTTCCTTCATCTTATATTGCTAATCATAGCAATAGATATGCACATAACATACTCGCCGCCTTAACCCTCGATTCTTATTACTCGTATCATTGGATCCGCTAGGAAATAACTTGATGACTTAGCCACAGTTTTAAACTTTCTAAGAACCATACCCCCAAGTGATCCCAGTAAGTCCCCAAGTCGGTTGCCTTCATTTCTGGCATATTCGTTGGCAACATCAGTTTAGTACCAAATTCTTAATGCAACGGATAACACGTCCGTTGATTTAACTATGTCTCCCAAATCAACATTCACGCTGTCAAAATTCTCTCTTACGTTCGTATATGATGCACCCATGGACAAGTCCTCTAGCCAGCAGAGTGCTTCACAGTCACTGTCTCAATATGCTACCACGGAAGTCCGAGAATCTCTTGGTTAACATGGTCCGCTCAATGTAGGGAATATGTAGACTACGTGAACACTCAGTTTTTTTTTTTTTTTTTAAAAGGAACACTCGGTAATTGATCATGCATTATTTGTATGTCAACACACCATATTATCACTCCACTATTTAACTCTAATATTTAATGTCTGTTTTTTTTTACATGTTGGTACGCCACTGGGTTGACCTCACTTTCAAACTACCAAAACGGGAAAATTGCTTCATTCCTCAACAAGTCGTAAATGTAGTATTTTCTAGAAACTTTATTATCACTTATACTTATCTCATATAAAACAGGATGCTCTCTAACAGCATCTGAAGAACTTCAAACTTATGATGTAAGTGAGAGGTGTGACCTATGCTAGTTGTTTCCAAGTATCCTCGACAAAAAACCTTTTTACATAATAATACAAACAATAATCGGAGCAATATCAAAATCTACCAACTGTTTGAACAACTTTGACCGGCATTGCCAAACCAAGCAACTGTCTAGTCATTACAAGATTATGTAGGTTGCTTTCATAACTCAACTTCATTAATTGCACACCTAGCTCGACATTGAGCCGTCAAACTTTGCCCGAGACTTGATCGTGTCTTCTCAAGAGTTTCTATGACCTTTGAGAAAACGGACAAGAAAATAAAGGTAAAATAAAAGACCTTAACGAACTTTGCATGCAAAGAACTAGGCTAGAGGGATAGGAAGTCGGCTAGGAAACATTTATCTCAAGTAATATACCATATTGATTGTCAATATATATCCTTTGAAATTCTCATTTATTTGGTTGAGTACTAGTCACATATAAATAACGAGTTTTTGCTTCAATGCTTCACATAATGTGGTAGTCTTTGGTTCAAATTTGACATTTTTTCATATGAATATTACACTAGGGACCATAGTGAATATATTGCCTAACAGGAATTTGTTGTATGTTATTAAAAGTATTCTTTTTTGTTAAAATATTAAGTACATCAACGATAGTCGTTACTAACTTACAAATCATTACATAAGAGATACCACTGCTAGAAAAAAACAAACAATACTAAATAAACAATCCTAACAAGCAAAACAGAAGAAGGGTTACAAACACAACTCTAACCCAACCACCACCAAATCCTCTGGAAGAGATAGTGAAAAAGTGCAACAAGATCTTTCCATTCCATCATCTTGGTAATCAACCGCATGAACAAAGCCAACAAAAGTTTCTGGAGAAGGCACAACAAAGTTCAAAAAATTATGTTCCTTTAGAGGATCCAATGGTAGCGTATAAATCGATAAGAACACTAAGACGCAACCATCATTAAAAATGAAAAGAGCACCATCATTAAAAATGAAAAGAGCACCAAGGTTGCCAAAGGAAGAACTTGTGAAGAGAAAGGATCCAAATCTTTTGCGTACCAATCAGAGGTGTCATTTTCTAAACTAGTCCCAAAATGTTTTGGGTAAACACAAATGTTGGCATGGTGTAATCAATTTCAGCTCAACCATGTCATTAGTAGAACTAATCATGTTTCATCCCTTGTTAAAACATGTACCCGTTTGAGGAACCAACAATCTGAACATTAGAATCTCGCCCCGGCTATCAAACATCAACTCTAGCAAGTCGGCCTTGCTAGTGCAACACCTCAAAGCCGTCCGAAGTCTACCAAGAAAGGAGGCCAAGTCCCCAGCAACAAAGAGCTGGGTTTCACCCGTTGGAACCCCGGTCAGGTTCCCTCGTCACTAAGAGGCACTCATGATTCTATACATGCGACTTTGACATCCTATCCTATCAATCTCATCAGCCCGTGAACTAGATTATTCAAGATCAAACCACGTACACTCTTGTGTCTTACTTACTGCTGCTAATTACAATGTTTAAACCACCGTTCATCATATCACAAAGAAGTTAACCTAAAACCAATCCATAGATTATTCAAAATCTGCAAATTATTCCTTAACAACGAACCTGACTCGAACTCATAGCGTGTTAACCTGGACCTGATCTATTACTAGTATAATTTATTTTATTTCAATTTTTAGGTTATCTTATGAATAAACGAAACATTAGTTATTAGTTACAACATATTAAGTCCTAAGTTATTGACTAAATGTTTAGTGTAGTCATAAATTAATCACTAGATGTTGTGTCTAGTCAACACATATAACATATTTTTGTTGTTTACTATTTTATTCTAGGTTTACAGGTTGGCAGGCACAACCAGAACCCGGAGCGGGTTACTTCGTCCCAACCCTAACCCAATCTGTAAAAAAAATGGGACGAAAATCTTAAAGTGAATCTGATATTTTAATAGGTTAATTCCAGGTTTCATCTTGGGGTTACGCCACTAAGATCTCCTTATAAGAGAAGATAAAATTTCTTACATCACAAAGAGTGGTAGTCACCATGGTGATCACATCTCTTCTATTATCTTGGGCCATTATCCAAGGCAGTTAAATTGCCTTTACATAAAGGCATTAATGTCAGCCATATAGAGAAAAAACTGTCAGCCATTTTTTTAGGACAATATTAGCCATATATATGAAAAATGTTAGCCACCCAATAACTAATAACAATATTTTAAGGGATTTGTTTTTTACAGTTACAAAATTACTAAATGTAGTCACAAGCAGCCGACGATTGAATACAAGCTACAGGCCCAGTGGCCAGCCTCAAAAATGTTTTTTTTAAGATTACTCTAAGCCAATATTACCCTATACCACACACTCTAAAAACCACCATAGGGTCAGTTTAAAAACGTCGAATGCATTTTAGGGTTTGTAGTGCACGGATCATAAACGCTAAACCACTAACCCTAAAACTATGTCGAGTCAGTGATGACATTATAAAGCATATAACGACTTAAAAAAGATTATCCTACACCACACACCCTAAAAACCACTCTAGGAAAGAAAAAAAAACTTTGAAGGCATTTTTAGGGTTTAGGGTCGTTAAACCCTAACCCTAAACCATAAACCCTAAAAATCGGTTGAGCCAGTGATGACATTATAAAGTATAGAATGACTTTAAAAAAGATTAGCCTAAGCCACACACACCCCTTGGAAAGCTAAAAATCGTCGAATGCATTTTTAGGGTTTGTTGTGCAGGGTTTAGGGCCGTAGATCCTAAACCCTAAACCACAAACAAAATATGCCGAGCCAGTGATGACATTATAAAGTATAGAACGGCTTTAAAAAATATTGACCTACACCACACACCAAAAAAACCACCCTAGGAAAGCTAAAAAACTTCAAAGGCATTTTTAGAGTCGTTAGACCCTAAATCACAAACCCTAAAAAGATGTCGAGCCAGTGATGACATTATAAAGTATAGAACGATTTAAAAAAGATTACCCTACACCAAACACCCAAAAAACCACCATAGGAAAGCTTAAAAAACATCAACAGACATTTTTGGCTTTGTAATAAACTATAAACCACAAACCCTAAAAAGCTGCTGAGCCAGTGCCGACATCATAAAGTATAGAATGACTTCACTAAATATTACCCTACACCAAACACCCTTAAAACCACCCTAGGATGAGTTAAAAATGTCAAAGGAATTTTATGGTTTGTAAATGAAGGGTTTATGGTTAAACGCCGAGACATTGGCAACATTTAAAAGTATCGAACGAGTTAAAAAAGATCACCCTACACCACATTGTTGGGCAAAATAGTGATTAAACTATCTTTCTTACTAATTGGCAGTGAACCCAGTTGTTGTAGTCCAACAAGGTCGTATCCACAAGGACTTGTAGCAATTTAGCCAAGTTGTTCTAATACCGACCGAATCAGAGTAGCCTGGCTTGCTTTAGAGAGGGACGAAGCACATATGGTGGAGGATGTGTTTGGCTGCCAGGTAGGTAATTTACCTAGCAGGTATCTTGGATGCCCGCTAGGTGCCAACATGAGGAAATGTTCTACGTGGGATCTAGTTATTCATAAAGTCGAAGCAAAGTTGACAACATGGAAGGCATCCACCCTCTCTAAAGCAGGCCGGGCTACTCTGATTCGGTCGGTATTAGAAGCGGTTCCCCTTTACTACACTAGCTTGTTTGTGATGCCGGTGAAAGTTAGGAAGAAACTAGTCTCCTTACAACGAAGATTTTTCTGGGGAAAAAATCGTAGTAAATTCCTTACTATGGTCGCATGGAAGCGGATGACCCAACCGAAGGAGAAGAGAGGTTTGGGGTTCACAGATTTGCAAGCAAAAAACTTAGCATTCATGGCCAAATGGAGAATAAACTTTGCTTAAAATAAGAACCCCTTGTGGAAGCGGGTAACTCAGTCAATATACCAGGAGAGAAAAGGTTTGCACCCGGGAGAACTAAATAATGGTAGGAATATGCAAAAGGGGTTTGGCACTCGATTATAAAAAGTACAGAAGGCAATGAGATGATCAAAGAGATTATTGAAGACCGATTGCATGTGGAAGTCAAGAGCGGTGAGACCTGCATGTTCTGGCTCGACAGATGGTTGGAGGTAGGTGTGCTGAAAAAGAAATTCCCCCGTCTGTATTCTCTCAGTTGTCAGAAGGAATATTCAGTCGCTGCTATGGGTGAATGGGTTGACGAGCGGTGGGTCTGGAAATTACAGTGGCGCCGTCACTTATTCGCCTTTGAAGAGGAGTTGGTGAATGAGCTTGTCGGCATTATTGGAGATAAAGCACTCTCCCCTCGCGGTCTGGACAAGGTTAATTGGATGGGTGCGACTAACTGTTCGATCACAAAAGATATTACAGGGACGTTAGTAGCAGGAAACCTGGAAGGGGGTAATGAGACAGCGGGAACTTATCTGAAAGATATATGGAAAGGATTGTGCGAGCCTAGAGTTGAAATGGTATTATGGATGGCAATTGAAAAAGGCTTAGCAACTGGTGAGATCCTGTTTGAGCGTGATGCTGTCCCAATTGGAAAAAGTCTCTGCCCATGGTGTAAGAGAGAGATAGAGAGATTAGAGCATGTGTTATTCTTTTGTTATAAGATTGCAGAGACATGGGATCACCTTCTACGATGGTGGAATATCAATTTTCTATTTAAACCGACAATCAGTGATATCTACAAGGTGGTTCGAAGTTGGACTTGGCACAAAAGCAAAGAGAATTTGGCGATCAACCCTATGCTATGGAATTTATCATATCTGGATACACCGTAATAATGTAATATTCAGAGAGGAATCTCTTAATATTACTAAATTGGTGTTGCAAATCAAGCTGGGAGTTTGGAGGTGGACTAAAACATGGTGGAAAGAGATTCCACACACTTGCGGGTTCTTTATTGGCACAAACTCACTTAAGGAATATTTATAGGATTGGGAGTTTTGATTGTGTGTCTTGGGGGTTTATACGAGTAATAGTGCCCTCTTTTGGAAAGTAGTGCTGCTGTTCTATGGTGTTATATTTTTCTTTAGTATGACTTATAGTTTGTAACGGGGTGTGGCGGGTACTCTTTTTCCTTCCTTGGTTTTTTCCCATCGGGTTTTCCTTGGAAGGTTTTAATGAGGCCCATTTTCCAGCCCACCCACATGGATACTTTTGTTTTCTAATAAAAAGGCTCTAAGCCTCAATTATCAAAAAAAATAAGTTTAGTGTTTGTGCAAGAATATGAACAAAGGTGCATAGATGTTAATTGGGGTTTGGGGTTTTGGTTTGGATAATTATATAAAGAAAGAAAAACAATAAAATTAATCTTAATAAACTAGGATAGGTGCAGCGCGGGATGGATCTTTGCACCCATGACTCCTAAACTACCAGTTGACGACTCTTGAACTCGTAGCTGAACAACGGGAACTCTTGTTTAACTAGAAACCAAACCTTGATCTACTATTCCTAACCAAATATGAAAAATCAGATAATGACCCTCTAAACCCAAGATGATCCAAATCTTACTTAGTTAGTTTCAACCTTCACAACTAGTTAGGGTTAACCTCACTAAGCCACATTAAGCACAAGTTCCCCACAAGTTGCAATGAAATATATCTCAGAACCACTAATGACAAATTACATTGATTTATCCTTCACGGTTTAGGTCTCTATCTCGAAAAACTCATTAATAGAATCCCACATTAGTGCTAGACTAATTGGCAACCTAAAATCTATCTCAAGGCCTAATATCGGCAGATTCAAAGCAAAGCAAACCAACCAATTCCAACTCATAGATAACAAGTTGAGTAAAACCCTAACAAATACTCAAATCATGAATAACAAGTTTAAGAGTCATAAATACCCAATAATCATCTTCATTAAGCACACAGACTAAAATAAAGCATAAACACAAGTTCGAGATTCAACAATGGAGTTTTAAGGATTTTGGGAAAAATCACCATCCCAAACTACAAGAGATTCTACTCAGCCATTAAAGATCAAAGGAGGGAGATAGAGTAAGAAATAGCCATGGGAGGAGCTTGGGAGCTTCAATAGCGGTGGAATCTTTAAGATTTTCCTTCCCTTTTTCTTCTCCTCTTCTTTTCCCCTCTATTTTTGCCCTTTCTCTTATGGTTTAGAGCTGGGGTCGAGCTATGGTAGAATAGGGAAGAAATGCCTCAAATTTCCTGTTTTTAAAACGTAGATCCGGGCAAAAATACGCGTTAACCGCCCCTATGGGGCGGACGCCTGGGGAGGTCCATGACAGAGAATAAATCCAACTCCGACCAACACACAGGGGAGGTCTCCTAGGTAGGCCAGACTTCTAAATGCTTTATCTTCTTCGTTAGAGCTCCGATTTTGGATCTGTTTATGCCCACACGTTCGTCTTTTCGTCTAATTTATTCCTAGCTATGCTATTTCTCCTGTTTCAGACATAATTGTGTAAAATACCAATAAAACTCAAAACTAGAGGAAAACTAACTAGGGAGAAGACATGAGCATGAAAAATGTTGATAAAACATACTAAATACACCTCTAAAACATGCTCATTTGGACACTCATCACACATACCCTAAAAAACACCCAAGGTAAGTTAAAACGTTGAAGTCATATTTTAGGTTAATAGTGGAGGGTTTAGGGAGCATGAATTTTCCTTCATAAACGGCTAAAATTTACTAAAATTTATTGCTATAAGACATTTTTCTATATGACGACTGTTATTCACATATAACCATGACTAAATTTATGTATACCTATGACAATTCTAGTTTGGTATAGATGGAATATATTGTTTTGTTTATGATTTGTAGTAGAGGGTTTAGAGTATAGAGATGAATAGTGTGTTTAAACTAACAATTGACGCTAATAATTTAATTACATATAGATCGGACAAATAGCTTTTAAGCCTTTATATAAGCAATGGATTTATATAAATGATATACAATTGTGGCTAATATTTTATATAGCTATGACATATGTATTTACGTATACATGGCATACATTTCTTAATGTCTGTGGCAACATTTTTTTGTATATACAAACTTAAAACTAATAAATAAAGGATTGTTAGTCGTACATATACCAGAAAATGTATTTCAGTATAGACCTTAAAAACCACCATAGGAAAGCTAAAACAGTAAAACCTCATTTTAGGGTTTGTAGTGGAGGGTTTAGGGTTGTTACCATAAAATTTAAAAATGTGTCGAGTCAATGCCATATAACATGAGTTAAAAAAATTACCTACACCAGACACCCTGATAACCACCATAGGAAAGTTTTCATTCATAAATGGCTAAGGTTTACTTAAATTTATTACTAACAATCATTTATATATTAAGATAGTTTTTTAAATGACAGATTTATATATAATCATGGCTAATATTGTGTATACCTATGGCATATATAATTTTATATAGATGACATATATTGTTGCCTTTATCGAATCTTGCGCGGGAAGACCCTCACCGGAAGAGCAGTAACTCATAAAGGGAAGGACAATCACCAACTCATAAAAAACCTCGAACCTCAACAAATTGATATGTGTATTTCTTCTTAGCGTAGTAACTAGATGGGTTTGACAAACCCTAAGCCTTTGGTGAATCTACTAGAAATGTTCTCTGATTTGAGACATCTAACAAAGAGCAAGGGGAAAGACTAGAGGCATGATCACACTAAGCATAAGCCATCCCATGGGAATCCTAAATGAGTTTCCGAATACCATGGACAATATCAAGACCTCCCCTAACATATGTTTTCCGCCTACCTCATCATTAGGAAGATAAGAAGGGAATAACTAGGGAAACTTATTTTAGAAATTTAAAGATCACCACATTCACATTTCCCTTTTTTAGAAATAACATCTTTAAAGCCAGGAGTAGTAGAAAGAAAAATAATAAGTGCAGAGTGGGTAGGCCATCTAAAATTTTAACTATGGTTGGTTAACTCGACTAGGGAGAGGAACATGAGAAGTGTTATTAGAAGGGAAAACATGATCTTAACCAAATGATCTAGCTTGACACCCACTATTATATTTGTCATTCTTGAAACATGAAGACTAAAAAAATATACTCTTTCCAACAAGTTCTAGAATTCTTAATTATTTCCAAAATGTAACTAATTAGTTGAACTTTTAAAAAATTGATTTTAAAATATTAAGAGATATTCCATATATTCTTTTTTATTTTCTATCTAATTTCAAATTAGATAAAAATAATTTGTAATGGAGCCCGACGGTGCCGAGGACGAGTGCGGCCGCTAAGGGAAGTGTTATTAGAAGAGAAAACATGATCTTAACCAAATGATCTAGCTTGACACCCACTATTATATTTGTCATTCTTGAAACATGAAGACTAAAAAAATATACTCTTTCCAACAAGTTCTAGAATTCTTAATTATTTCCAAAATGTAACTAATTAGTATAACTTTTAAAAAATTGATTTTAAAATATTAAGATATATTCCATATATTCTTTTTTATTTTCTATATAATTTCAAATTAGATAAAATCATTTGTAATGGAGCCCGACGGTGCCGAGGACGAGTGCGGCCGCTAAGGACGCACATGTACTCGGGCTGCAGGGAGAGGGACGGAGTTAACTCAGTCTTAGCTGCGGCCTGGCATTCGACCGAGGCATTTGGACCACGAGAATGTGAGTCAGTGAAGGAACTTGTCGTTGGGAGGTTTAAGTCCACTCTTGACTCTTGCTTGTGGCTAAGTGGATGGTTGTTCCATCTGCACTAAGTAATAGGCTGGTTGGGTCTTTTGACCCAACGCCGGTGATACCTAATTTGTCTTATGACCTAATCCGTAAGAGCCCCTTGGGGTCTCGCTTCCGCGCAAAAATTTCCGGATTAAGGTTGGACATCACAATTGTGGTTAAAAATAATATTACTAGTTAGGATCTATTTTTGAATAGAATATTCATACACATGTCTCTTCCATCCAACATAAAAACAATCAAAACTTGCATTAAAAAAATTATGAGACAAAAATATATGACTTTCAACAACAAAAGAAGAAAGATGAAAACTAGGACATAGGGGTGAGCATTCGGGTATTCGGTTCTACCCGAAAACCGAATTAGGAAAAATAGTTGGGTTTTTGGTTTTTTTTGTTCTACCCGAATAACCGAATTTCAGTTTGAGAACCGAAATAACCGAGAACCGAATAACCAAAAAATATTTAAGGTTGTTACCGTGAACCAAACTGAAAACCGAAAAGTTTAATTCGGTTTTCAATTAGAACCGAATTATAAAAATAACCGAATGATAAAAAAGAATCAAATTATAAAAAAGAACCAAAGTTTAAAAATGAACCTAATTATAAAAATGAATCGAACTACAAAAAAGAACTGAATTATAAAAAAACTGAATTAGCCAATATTTTCATATATGTAATTCGGTTATTGGGGTAAACCGAATTACCCAACCCTGGAACTGAAAACCGAAACAAATAATATTTCAGTTCTACCCGATAACTGAATAACCGAGTTTAAAAAAAAAACAGATAAAGGTTTCGGTTAAAAAACAGAAATAATTTAGACCTGGCAAAAGTAACCCGAACCCGAAAAACCAAACCGAACCAATCGACCCGGATCGAATCCAACCGAAAACTAGAACTTGAAAAATGACCCGAAATCCGAAACAAACTGACCCGGACCAAACCCAAACCGTATTATTGTAAACCGAGAATAAACCAACTCCCAACATCCGAACCGAAGTCATCCGAACCAAAATCAATGAACCGAAGTCACCCATAACCCGACGATGACCCGAAATCCGAAGTGAGCCGAACCGAAATCAACTGAAAACCAACCAAAACCGAACCCAAACCGATCCAGCGTACGCCGAATAATATATCCATTGTGACCCCAAAGAGTATATTGCATTAATTATGGGAGACAATAAAAATAAAACAGTTAATCATTACTTTATAAGTGGCGTACGTATAAAAAAGTATTAACAACTTATATACAGATAATTATTTTAAATATACCACAAATATTACATTATAAAATTTTAAAGTAATTAATTATCATGCATCTTCATTAATCGCAACAACTAATGTAATTGATGATAATACATTACTCATCAATGATAGATTCATAAGAACCAAAAATATTTTTATATTTAGAACTCCATTATTCAGTGATTCGTATCATTCTTGTATTAACTATTCATATATTGAAGGTGTTTTATTAATTTGATTTTCAAGCCTCTATCCAATCTTGTGAAAAATTCTTCCTTATTAGCAAAATGCATAAATTTTAATATACTAGAAGGTTTTACCTATGTAGCAAAAATCTTACGCTTATGAATAGTCTCCATTATTACCAGTTTTTAACTACTATAAAAAAACTCATCAAAACTTATTAACCAATTCCATTCGCTAACTATTTAATATATTAAGAAACCAAGTTACTACACTTTGATACAAGGTTTAATAAACTATCCACAAAAAAAAACTTTATTTGTACTCATCTCAAAATAATGAAACTACTAAATAATCTAAAGCTACATTCAATAATTGTGTTAAGTTAAGAGTTGGTTACTAAAGTATAAAATGATGCAAATTATAATTATTAGTTTAAATTAATCTTGGAAAATTCATAAGATACCACTGTTTAAGTTTCTAATTCACAAAATACCACTGTTTTTTTCGTAATTAGCTTTAAACATGCTTAAACGTTGTCAAATTGATGAAACTTTACATGGATGATGCTAAAGTGTTATATTTGATCCAATATCAATTTGAAGTTTTTAAGCTCATATGTGACATGTAGGACCCAAAAAACTTCAAATTTGATATTGGACCAAAAATAACACTTTGCATCGTCCATGTAAGTTCATCAATTTGGACAACGTTTAAGGATGTTTAAAGCTAAATTACAAAAAAAAACAGTGGTATTTGTGAATTAGAAATTTAAACAGTGGTATTGTGAATTTTGCCCATTAATCTTTTTATATCCATTCTAATTGTTGAGATTGACTGAAGTCAAATTTACATATCATGATTATTGAGTTGCTTGATCTGTAATGTCAAACCGAATTTAACCAAATAATTGACCGAATTAGACCCATGACCCGAAAAAAAAAACGAATAGACCCGAGCTAGGCTAACCGAACCGAAATTACCCGACCCAAAGTCACTCTAGCCGAAAGTCAACCAAACCGAAAGTCACAAACCGATCCAAAACCGACCCAAAATTTCAACAAACCAAACTCAACCGAACCAAACGAATTCACCGATCCAACCCAAACCACATACCGAACGATTTGAAATCAATCCGAACCAAACCGAACAGAACCGAACTTGAACCGATTGACCCGAACTGCCATCTAAAATAATTTGGTCGTTAGATAACCTAGAACAAAGATTTATATTTATTTTCAATAAATTCCAAGGACGAAGTTCAACTTAAAATATCGGAGCCTACGGTAGAGTTTAAAAACATCAAAGATAATCAAATGTTATGTGGAGGGAAAAATTGATAGTGAACATTTTAGATTTAAATTTGAACGTCATAAGTTAATTAGAATTGAAATATTAGTTTAAGGGAAAATTCACAGTATACCTCTTTTTTCTTTCATAATTCACAATATACCCCTGTTGATTTTCGTAATTCAATTTTAAAAATGTTTAAGTGTTGTCCAAAATTGATGAAACTTTACATGGATGATGTTAAAGTGTTATATTTTGGTCTAATATCAACTTTGAAGTTTTTTAAGTTCACATGTGACCTATGGAATCCAATGAAAATTGTGACATGTTCATTGGTCCCACATGTCACATTTGAGCTTAAAAAACTTCAAATTTGATATTGAACCAAAATATAACACTTTAGCATCGTCCATGTAAAGTTTCATCAATTTTAGACAATATTTAAACATGTTTAAATTAAATTACGAAAACTAACAGGAGTATATTGTGAATATGAATGAAAAAAGGGATATATTGTGAATTTTTCCTTAATTTAAAAAGTATAATATATTCTTAACATATTCACATAATATTCTAGTTGGAAAACTAGATTTTAAGTGGCATATTATTTTTTGTAAATTTGGATGTCATCTTTAAATCAGGGGTAATTTTGGAAGTTTAAATTGAATAGAAAAACTAGAATGACTTAGAATTGGAATTGAAGGAGTATGTTTGTACAGTGAGGAGAGAAGTAGGCAAACCCTTCTGCGTGCTTTAGCGGCCACAAGAGGAATTTGCTGACGGATATAACATCTCTGAATATTTGACGGACTGATGAGCGATCAATTGGACAATCTCCCACCTTATTATTTACAGTAGTATTTATTTATTTATTATTCTGTTCCCATCTTCTCTTCTTGAGACGAACAATCCCCCACCTTATTTATTTATTATCCCCTCCCTTCCTTATTGATTTATTATTACTCCCACGATCACCCTCCCCTCCTTATTTATTTGTTATTCAATCCCCCCTCCTTATTTAGGCATAAGCAGTAATCCAAAAAGTAAATTGTCGAAACATGAATATGTCTACACACATTAGTGAGAAAGAATGAGTAAAATGATAATTACTTGTAGATGTAGAAAAAATAAAAGCCACATTTATGTATAAATATCAAGAAAAAGATAACTATAAATTATTTTTGTTCGTGCATTTGAGCCTATGTTGTGCTATGTGGTCGTAAGATACTCTTTCTTTTTCTTTTTTTTTTATTTCAATGGTGTTGTAATATAATTTAGATAGTATAGAAATACTATTTTAATATTATATATTTGTTAGTGTGGTTATAATAGGTAAAGATTATGTATATTAATATTATAATATGAGATAGGTTAAATTTTTTAAACATTTTTTATACTTTATAATGTCACCACTAACTCAATAGTTTTGTAGGGTTTGTGGTTAAGGTCATTATACCCTAAACCCTCTACTACATACCGTTATATATATTTTCTTTGACCATTCTTGTTGAATCATTATGTATAAGAATATTTTTTTTACCATTTATCAGTTTATAGAGCTCGACTGATTGATAAACCTGAAGATTATAAACATTTGGAAACAATAAACTAAGTAGTTCGATTGATTTTACGTATTCGTTAACCTTGGTTTTTACGTATCCACGATAACTTATAAACATTTCCATGATGACTAGAAACATATACATAACCTTCTATAATCATGTTCATATTATAAAAAATGACACTAACGGCTATATAAAAAAGAAACATATAACTCATTAATCATGTTCATCATTTATGTATTCATTTTATTATCCTAGTGTATCATCGTAAAACATATAAAAATAAACCATCAGTTCAAAAATTTGTATGTTAGAAAAATATCTTATTCATCACCACTCGTTAATTAATGAGTCATAATACTAAAATCAATTAATCATTACAATATTTTTGATGTATGATGGTACACAAAAAATGAAAATTTATATTTGGTTCAAAAAGAGTGCATGACTGATCTGCTTTTAAAGAATTGAATTTAAATAAAAAATAATATATAATAATTTATTTTGGACTTATATTTTACAAGTTATAATAATTTAAAATTTCTTACACATTTCTTTTCAAAAATGACTGCCCAGGTGACCATTGTGATATTTTTATAGGGATCAGACCACTAAGATACCCTATTCAACCCCCTCCTTAGATTCTATTTCCTAAGAAGATCTATTTTTTTCATAAGATGATCACCTTTTCTATAAATCAAAGCAACCAATTGGTAGAGGACCTAAACCAAAACCTGAGTTACACCCATCTATTGGAGTGCAGATCTTAATAGCAGAGTGTACATCAAGCACATTCAGCTTTTAAATCGATAAGGCCACCCCGACAGAGAACCACAAACGACTCACCATACCGTCTAAGGTATGAGCCGTTGATGATGACCAGAACCAGAAGATACACAAGACAACTAGAAAAAGTACCAACGCTTAACGAAGCAACTAAACTAGGAAAATAAGAAAGACAACACTATGAGAAGATACACGTGGCAGATGAGAGTCCATGATTATGTCAGTTTAGCAAACAAACAAGTATCTACCATTTGAGCCGCCACTTTACTCCATGAATGTAATTAACAGTAGAAAAGATATAGTGCGTAAAAGGCAATACATAATTTGAAGTCATCACACAATTACTTAAACTGAGTTGCTCTTTGAAATTTTATTTTTGCAAGAATGGCATCCAATGACTAGTGAAATGCTAACAGAAAATTGGAGGGCGTCTTCAGCCCGTGTCATTGATTATTACTTTCATGAGCTATACCACCAAGCCGCCACTAAAAAACCCTCAAGAATGATACGCACTTCTTAGTTTCCCCCCAGACGACAGATCTTAGGGTGCTAGAAGAATTAACAATGGGCTCAGTATCATTCAATCTACTAAACTAAAGTCCCAAATGAGCCAGGTCCCCAAAATCAGATCTTATATAAATGAACCAGTGAGCCACTTGAAAATTGTCACTCAGAGGGGCCAATCATCTTCTCAGGCACCACATGCTCATCAAATTCCTCGCTAGTAAGCATATTGAGTTTCAGGGCAGCCTCCTGCAGACAGCCATCAATGAAATCACATTTATTAAGTACTTCTTCCCAAGATTCAGCAGACGGAACAATTTGTGAAAAAAATGATGAAAGTATGAATCTATGCTAGGTGTGTCACGAATGCAAGAAAACTCAAAGAAACAAAATGAAAATCAACCTTCAATGTAGTTCCCTCTTTGTGTGCTGTCTTGGCTACTGCAGCAGCATTGTCATACCCAATTTTCTGCAGAGCAATAAAAATATTAGATGCAGGATACAGATAATAATTTGAACACTCTGAAGCAAGTAAACAATATACATCAAAGCAAGTAAAGATTAAGCATTTTTACGCGGCTTAGAAAACTTACAGGATTTAGAGCTGTGACGAGCATTAGAGACTGCAAGAATCAAAGATAGTAGTTACACACAGGAAATCAGTAAGCTTTTTGCACAACTCTAAATGCAGCAGCTTAGCCATCATGCAGGCCAACTCACCTCGTGTAGAAGCTTTGAAATCCTCTCCCTGTTAGCTTGAATGCCTCTTACACAGTTCTTCTCAAAAGAAGAAGATGCATCTCCTAATAGTCTCAACGACTACAAACAAAAGGGAAAACGTCGAATCAAGTGAACTCTTTAAGTATAAAAATATGCCACCCTCCAGATGATCAGATTTCTCATACATGAATAAAGCATTCTCAAGAATAATTATTTCAAAATATAGGCTAGATACAGGCACATGACCGGCAGAAAATCAAGAAACCAATTTCAAGACATCGAAATCCCAGTACAATTTCAAAATGGAAGTCCACCAACTTCTAAAATTGGAACCACCACTTAAGATTCCTGGCCAGGTTATACCAGTTGACAAACATGGACAATAGTAAGAAAATTTACTGGAACTTACATGGAGAAGGGCATTAGCCATGAGAGGTTTGAACACATTCAGTTCAAAATGACCATTTGCTCCACCAACAGTAATAGCTACATGGTTTCCCATGACCTGCAAATATTGAGCATAGCAGACAATGATAAGGACCCTAACCTACAAAGTAAATGAGCTTTATAACAGATATCATTAAAATTATCCATAAATAGCATGATCCTATTAACAGGGTGGCAGTTTTTAATATCACCCTTTCATAAATTTCTCAGACAATTACCTGAGCGCAGACCATTGTAAGAGCCTCGCACTGGGTTGGATTAACCTTACCCTAAAATGAAAAAGAAAATACAGTGCAACAATTGTCAAGTAATAAACTAGAAGTCATATTGTTACATGTACAAATATAACTTGAGCATTACCGGCATGATGCTGCTCCCCGGTTCATTTTCAGGAAGAATCAGCTCACCAAGTCCACATCTCGGTCCACTAGATGAAGAGAAAACAGAAAAAAATTATAATAAGGATGTACTGGAATTAGAAAGAAGAGTAGAAACGTAAGCAAAAACACACCTTCCTAAAAGACGGATGTCATTAGCAATTTTCATTAGAGAAACAGCAACAGTGTTCAGTGCTCCACTAGATTCAACAAAAGCATCATGTGCAGCCTATCAAAGCCAAGATGGAAACATGAGGCAACATATAAATTTAGTTCCATAACTTACCAAAAGATAATATGAAATAATTAGGATTGCACTAACCAGAGCCTCGAACTTGTTCTCTGCTGTAATAAAGGGCAAGTTTGTCTCATCAGCAACAGCAGCTGCAATCTTCATGTCAAATCTGAATGGGTTTACAGCATGCGGGCAAAGAACTCCTTTATAATTATCATGAGAGATAAAAACAAGAGCATGTAATGGGTGGATGTAATATGAGCTACTACTATAAATGAGATTTTAGTCGGAACCAAAAAAACAAAGCAATTATAAATGAACATTTTATACAATTTAAATCCACATAGCACGAACATAGTAATACTACACATATCTATACACTTTTTAGTCACTAATCACATGCTACCATCCCCAAAACAGCAGTGGAGTTTCCAAGTGACTAATATCATACTCCTGTAGTCAACGTCCTCTACCATCATTACAATTAAACAGACACTAGACAAGATAGTAAGGAGTTACAAGGTACAAACATCACAGAGACAGATAACAAAAAACTAAGAAACATTATAGAGGCTAAATCTCACCCTTTCTTTGTGTTCAACCCAGTTCCCACTGCGGTCCCACCTTGTGCAAGCTGATCAGATACTAATGGATAAGGAGACACACAAGATGAACAGAAATCTGAAATTCATGACTTCATCTACAGACCTGATAAAGCCGGGGTAGAGTCAAGGAGACCCTCTCAATTCCATACTTCACCTGTGACCATAATCACATAGTTAGAAGAACCTCCTACATGTGAACGTGAAAAATCACAGCCGCAGCATCCAGAGAAAAAAATATATTCTGGACTTAATTACATAAAAAGTTGACCTACCTGAGTAGCATAGCCACTGAATTCTTGCCCAAGAGTCAAAGGCGTTGCATCTTGAGTGTGAGTGCGTCCAATCTTGACTATATCCTTAAACTCATGGGACTGGAGAAAAAAAACATTTACTTAGTTGGAATAAAAAAGAGACCATAATATCTAGAAGCTAGAAATACTTGGCAATGCCAGATAGGAGCAAAGAGTTGGAATACTGAAAACTAAGGTGTAAGAAGCTAGAAGTCAGAGGAACATTCTAAGTTCCAGTTCAAATAAAATCCTTCAAAAATACAGAAAGCTTTATAGGAAGATTAGAAGAAAGAGAACTCCACTCTGAATGAACCAGAAAATAGAAAAGTTTAAAATTGACTGGAGCAAGAAAATGAAGGACATATGAAGTACAAATAGAAAATAAGTCAAGTCAATAACTGGCAAGGGATATCTAATCCTTAGCTACGGCCCAAAAAAGAAAAAAAGAAACCGCATGACAGGCATCAGACGCAGACCCCATATAGGAAATGGTACAAAACCAATCGAGATGTACTGAATAGAAACCTTGGCATGCAGGGAAGAATGTAGATGCTTGAGGTTTGGTATCAATCGTGAATTCGTTTCCATAGCTGCAGCAATATGCATCACCTGCATATAAAAATAACATTCTCAAAAGTTGAGTTATATAGTACAGCATTCACTGTATACATAAGAACCAGATAGAAAGTTGTGACAAAGAAAAAGATCTTAGTGGATACAGCTGAATATTTGTTCCACAGCAAAAGGAAAATCGCAATGTTAGAATGAAAAAGCTTACAGTTGGGAATGTATCATTGGAAGACTGTGACCGATTTACATGGTCATTGGGATGCACAAACTTCTCACCACGCTTATGACCAAGAATTTCAGAAGCTCTATTAGCAATAACCTGCATATTGGTGAAATTCACATGACACTGTGTACAAATTACCACGAACCAGTAAAATTACACTTGCTCAGAATAGTGTTTTTTACGAAAAGAAGAGAAGGGAGAGGCGAGGGTGCCCACGTAAATAACAGATAGTAGACTTCATAGGACAAATAAATAAATAATTAGACATAAATGCCCATTCACAGGAAATCGTTTTATGCTAAATGATTGCATAAATGCAAAAACATCCACACTTAATAAAATTTCATGTTTATTTGGTTAAGAAAATTAATGATTGTTGGAGGTTGGCTTACCACATGGTATCATTAACAAAGTGAAGAGTAATCACAAAAGGATTCGGTGGTAAAAAATGTTTTACAAATGAATCAGAGCTTCCAATGAGGCACCAGGTTTGCACTTTAGACCAGATCAAAAGATATGCTTGCACCAACCTCATTCGCATTCATGTTGCTTTGAGTCCCACTGCCAGTTTGCCACACCACAAGGGGAAAATGCTCATTTAGTTGCCCCTCTGAAACCTCCTGGGCAGCTTGCATTATTGCTTTCCCAATTTTTGGATCAAGCCCATACTCCATATTCACCTGCCAAATGTACGTTTTCCATTAGCTTAGGTGTTTATCATCTTGGATTAGCTTAAATGCATTTTTAGCGTTCCAATATCTACTATGGTACTACATTTCAAAGTTTAAGCATCAGTTTCTTTATGATTGAAATTTGAAGATAATAAGGAGGCCCACATCATAACCATTGTCCCACAACCCATATTATGTACATGAACTTTGCTACAAACAGACTGATTAGCTTAGTATAATCTCTAGTAATGAGTCACGCCTTAGAAGAGATAGTCAAGTCTTGTTGGTATCCATCTAGGACAAAGAGTTCATTGTGCAGGTTGGTTATAAAATTCTGAAAATTGATCAAACATAGACACAGAGCGTGAGATCTCCTTATTACACGTTCCAAATGCTACTAGTTTACTGAAATTGAGAAATCACAGGAGTAGTATGTCATCAACATAAAAAATATATTTTAGACAACACATGCAAAACCTTCGAAGATCCATGCTTACATCAAACAAATGAATGATAGCATGCAAAACTCAAAATTCATCCCTTCAGGTTCAGGATGATATCAGCACAGACAGTGGTACTTGCCCAAAGAAAATCTCTCTACTAGATAATCATCAAGTTAAAGTTTGAATATGTCCTTTAGATTGGCAGAGTACATTCCAGATACGATGTCCATGATTCAAAACACAGCAAACGAACTACTCAAGGTGTACCCAATCACATAAAATTCAAGATAAAAACAACCCCCACTGAGCAGATCAAGAGCCCATTAATACGTACAGAGCACGTGGTATATAATAAAAGCTACCTTAGCGGCACATTTCTTCAGAATACCGAAGGCACGGACAATTGGTTCAGGCATACGCTCACGTTCTCCCCCAATATCAAAGTTCTGCAGTGATCTTTGAGTTTGAGCTCCCCCACAGCCTAATGGTAGAGCAAACTTACAGTACAGAACAATTTACTGTCATGCAAGTAAACTATAAAGAAGTTTCTCCTATTTCTTGGGTAGAACCGATAACAAGAAAAGGTAAGCTAAAGAGTCGAACGACAGGATAAGTAAGTACACCGACAGTAGGATAGAGTCAAAAGTTAAGATTTCGATTGCATCAGTCAATCAGTTTCAATTGGTCGAAACTAAATTATCTCATTATACCCTGCGACCAGTTCACTAGTCTATGTAGCCATTTGGACAACTTGCCAAACAAGCTTATCGATAACAAAGAACACACTTATGAATTGTCTGCAAAATAAATCTGAGAAGCTGAACGCTAAATACAACGGCAAACACAAGTCACGCAATCCACAATGGTACGGAGCTCAATGCCAATGATACATATTACAAGAAAACACATTTGATTTCAAACATATATATCGATATTGTGGGTTCTTTCAGTTGAAGGAAATCGCAACCACGGAGAATTGAGAGGGAAGGTAATATACTTGTCGGAAGGAACTTGAATCGGTCCAAATGTATCCCTCTCCTCCCTAACGACGTTGAGTAGTATCTCTCTCCCCCATGTCGAGGATAGCGCGGAGGCAGGCGATCCAGCCAAGAGACGACGTCTCGCGATGTAGATCGCCATGGATTCTGTAAGCTGTTTCTTCGGTCCAATTCTACACGGATAAAGTACAGAATCAGTGAGTAAAAGAAAAGGGACACGCACCGAACGGAGGGATGGCTTAGAAAAAAGTGAGACTGTTACAGATTAATAGATTCGACAACGGGGCGGGTATTGGTCCTATTGGATCGAAGAAGAATAGCCCGACTTTGAAAAGTAGAAGGACGCAGCCGAGAGTTTAGATGGTGGGTGACAATAGGGACCGGGAGAAGTGCAGAAATGGAAAGTGGCAAAAAATTCCCACAAAAATTATACTCCGACATTTTAATTAGCACACAGTCAATTTTGTGAAAGTTTTGTTTTCGGAAAAAAAATTGTGAGCTTTGTTTTCGAAAAAAAAAAATTGTGAGAGTTTTAGAATTTTATAGTGTTTAATTTGTGGGGAGTGATTCTATTTTTGGTGTTTGTTTAGTTATTCTAAGTTCCTTCTAAAAAAAGAAAAATTATTACGAATATTGTTGTTATGTTTTAAAATAATTCATGAAATCTCATTAAAATATAATAAAGTTATAAAATGTTAATTATATTTGTATCTATAAAATATTATTTTAGTGGTTAACCAATGAAATATAATATTTCTTTAGTCCTGAATTGATCGTCCTGTTTGTTTTATGACATGTTTTTCCAATTCAATATTAAGCAAATAAGATAAAATAATTTTATAAAACTAAATTTTATAATATTGTAACACCCAACAACTAACAACACACTTAACAACATATCGCAGCGGAATTCATAACTCACAACATCACTTAACTCTTTGGTGTTACACGCCGTTAGCCACCCACGTGGCTAACAAGGCTAACATACATACATTGTACCGGTCTGATGGACTAAATTCCCGAGCAAACTACACATAAATCCCGATCCATGTCCAAATCATTATACACTTACATTACAACTGTACCGAGTATTCTCCAACTAACGCCGATACAATTTCGGTCTTACTACACCTACAATACTTACATAATTTACACGACTACCCCGTACGGTCAACTACCCCGTCCTACTCTCGAACGGCTCCAGTTCCTTGTACCTGAAAAGTATGGGAGCCCCCAAAGGGGTCAGCACCTTTGCTGGTATGGTAATCCCGCAGCCCACATGCTACCGGGCCACGCACAACTATTTGTCGTTAGCATGCGGTTGATTTACTTCAAACATGCACAAACTCACACACATATCATGCTTATAAGCAAACATCCATTAATAGAATACATGCACAAGGTTAGCACACCCAACATAACAACACACTTCACTTATACATACACAACTTAATTTCACTCTTCTTAGAGTACA
The DNA here is from genome assembly GCA_023374045.1 of Limonium bicolor. Classification (NCBI taxonomy): domain Eukaryota; kingdom Viridiplantae; phylum Streptophyta; class Magnoliopsida; order Caryophyllales; family Plumbaginaceae; genus Limonium; species Limonium bicolor. Next base: position 135,811,795 of record CM041779.1, on the reverse strand, counting down.
TGAACTTCATTTAGGGAGTGCCGGGGTGATATAGGCCCGAGCACAACATACATACATTTTCTTTACTTGAGTGACGGCCTCATATAGGACCGATACACAACATACACAATTTCCCCCTACTCCAATAGTGATGAGGTAGGTAAGCCTTGGTTAAGCTTGTGGGTGGTTGTAATTCAGGAGGAAGAACAACCGTAACACAAAGAGGGAGTCGAAGCGAACTTAGGCATCGACACCCTACCAACATTACATAATTTCCCTCCTAGCCCGATATGGAGGTCGGGTAGGTAAGCTTTGGCTAAGCTAGTGGGAGGTCGAAATCCATGAAGGAAAACAACCCTAACATAACAGGATGGGAGTTAATTCACATATATATATTAACTCCCAAACAATACGCGCGACCGGAACGACCGGATTCCTCTCCATACATAACATACTTATTAGTTAGGGTTCCCTTATGGAACTTATCACATACATACATTACATAGTGTTACTAACTCGGTTAGACACATAAGGGAAATCATATCCCATTTCACAACACGGATAACAGTATCCAACAACAACAACATAGTAAACAAGTCACATACACACACTTTAATCACAACATACACTAACGCACGGATAGCCGTAGTTAGAACGTTCCCGTGGTGGGACGTTTATTCCGAATACCGATCTCTTATGTGAACCTAAGGACGGTTAACTATTATTTAACGCATAACTAAGGTTAAGCGGTATCGGAATTAATTATGCCACAATAATGAATTACTGTAAACTCATTTCATGCTTTATCTTGCAAGGTGGTAACACACAGAAAACACATTGGCATACAAGCCGGTGTAATCCGGTAGGACACAGGTTGCAAGAAAACCATACCTGTCACCGTGGGTTTATCTTTACCGGGTGATCTCCCGTTCCTTGGTTCACACTTATTCAACTGACAACATTCAAATGTTTTCATTAACATCGAAGCATTACGGTATGTAACACTATACTCCCGTACTTAACCCGTTATCCCGTTGTTTCGGTTTTTAACTTTGTGTACTTAAACTCACAATTTTCTCACATCCAACCTAACACTTGTTTACACCATCTAAGGCCTTTAAAACTCACCAAACAAGGCCTAAGCAACAAATAACATTTCATCATTCCCATCTTAAAACACCTTAATAACCTCTCTGGTGGCATTTCTAGGGTGGTCCGGGTTTGTGTCCGAGTTTACAAACCCGGAACACACCGTCGTAAACCTTTCGCCCAATTTTTCACCTGGTCCGGGTTTGTATCCGGGTTTACAAACCCGGACCACATACACTTGCTCTCGGGCTATTTTTGGGGTTCCGGGTTTAGGTTCTGGTTGCAAACCCGGACACTCCAGTATTAGTCCAGAACATTATTTTCTTGCCACTTTCCAACCTCCAACAAGCCTAACCTTCTCCTAATGTTTCCATATTTTCCTACATGTTTAAACACACTAAATCACTCCTCAAATGCTCCTAAAACGTTGGTCCAATCCACCACCCAATTATTGTTCAAATTCACAAAACTTTATTTTCCCTCTGTTGCATTATGCATATCATGCATCCTAAACCTCTTCAGACATTTCACAACCTTCCACCAACCTTTCCAAATCCACCAATGACCATTTCCCATTCCTACATAAATGCACTTCTAAAACCCCATTCACTCCTTGTTTCACAAGTTATAATCACCACTCTTTTCTAGCATTTTCTAACTCCTCATATGCAAATTGCTACAGATTTTAATCCTTCTCTTCCTAGTTTCCCAAATGCCATTTCAAGGCTATTAAACCACTCTCCTCAATACTACAAACACCAAGGTCTCCCATTCGCCAAGCCATCATCAAACACTTATTTTCTATCGAAATTTCGCCATAACCTCCCATAAACTTAACATCTCCCCAAACATCAATTCACAACAATTGACATTCCTAATCTAGCCAAACCCACAAGGGTTCTATCAGAGCATAATGTATCCTCAAACTTCATTAAACACAATATAGCTCAACTCTCAAATCCTTTGGCACTTAGGCCCTTAAATCAAACCAACATTTCACAAAATCCAACTAACCACAATCAAGCACATTATTGCTCCAGATTTTATTCATCTTTTATTTTTTTCCCAAACCCAATTCTAAAACAAATAATATAGGCATTTAAGGTAGATTCCTTACCTTAATTTACAAGTCTCACATTAAGCCTCCTCTTGTTCCTCGTCTCCTCAAATCGGTCAAGATGGAATTGGAGTTTCCAAACTCCATTCCAACATTCAAGAAACACACAATACATCCCATTAATCATCTAAACCCTTATGAAATCTCAATTCACAAGAGGGCTTAGAGCACAAGTTAGGTTTTACCTTTGAAGATTTTTTAGAGGGGTTCTCACCCTTGAATCAAGAAGGGGATTATTCCACCATTGGAGGGTTGAAATGGAGCTCAAAATCAAGAAGAAAACAAGGCATTATAAGGGGGTAAAATCGGTCACCAAAGGAGAGAGAAAAGAACGAGTTTTTTCGATGAAATCTTTACCTTAGAAGGAAGAGGAGACTCCAAGCTACAAGATGATGTGCTTTTCTTCAAATGGAGAAAACCCATGGAGATGAAGTTCATCATTTTCAGATTTTGAAAAGAGAGAAATGTAGAGGAGGGTGAGGGGAGTTCAATATGTAATTTGTTTTGCATTTGGAGCTTGGAGGAAGCTTGGGCAAGCAAGGAAAGTTGGAGAAGCCATGGAAGCTTGGGAGGAGCTTCAAATCGCCTATGCAGAAGAAGGAGGGGAGTTCACGGTGTGGAAGGCAGCAAGGAGAGGAGAGAGATAGAGAAAGTGAGTGGTGAGAGAGTATTTTTTTTTACTTTATGTACTTTTCCCACTTTTTCTACTTTTGCTTTTGACTTCTTTATTAGTTAGCTAGACATGTGAGAGGGGCTTATTTATGCAGTAAAAACCGGCCCACATACATATATAAGCTGGAGCGTTTTTCGTCTTTTACAGAAAACGCTCGTTAATTTACCCGGTTTAGCACTATTCACTAACCGGGCCCGTTTTCCGGAATTTTCTTGTTTATTTAATTTTAATGGTTATTAAACTCCCCTTAACGTTTAATTATAGTTATAGAATCACTATAGTTTTTACGGGGTCATTTTAACTGTTTAAAGTCACGTTTCCGGGTATTTCTCGAAAAACGCACTTTAGTACTCCGTTAGCGTTTTATCGCATTATTTGGATCTGTTTTCTTCTGGAATTTTTCCCACATGTTCTTAATGGGTAATTAAGGTATAAAAATGTATTTATAACCCTATTGGAGGTTATATATCTCCTAAAATAATTAAATACGCGTTCTCACGTTTTGTGACTTTTACGTATTTTCTTTTTCTTTTTGGTTTTCGTTTCTTCACCAATGATCTTAAGGACTTAATTAGCCTTAGAAAATTATAATTACATAATTAATTAACACATTAAGGTTTGGGGTATTTCAAATATATAGTTTATCATGTAAGGAATCATATGCAAAACTTAAAATTTTAAAATTATTTTATCTTATATGTTAAATATTGAAGTCAAACGACATGTTCAAATAGTAAATAGGATGATCAATTCAGGACGGAGGGAGTATGTTATTTTTTGTTCTTATGTTTGTGAATGAAATAAAGAGTTATGTATTCATACATTTTTATAATCCTACTTATCTTCCAAAATCTTTCATGTAATCTTAGTTTATCTTCAATCGGCTTAACTCTAGTGCCCTTGTCATGAAATTGTGGGTCATATATGAGTTCGAAATGCTTGGTCAATGACATAAGTCTAAAATATATCTGTTTGAGTGTCATCTTACAAAATTTCAACAATTTTGAAAACTATTTAAGCATGGCACAAAATGATCAGATATTAGAAAAAATCATCATGTTTATATATATACAAAAAATAACCAACTCTGGTTCCTTTTTCATGAAAGTGTGTGGGTCCCATATGAGTTCGAAATGATTGACCAATGACTTAGGTCCAAAGTATAACTGTTTGACTACCATCTTACAAAAGTTCATCGATTTCGGAAGCCATTTAAGCATAGCACAAACTGATTGAAAATTGGAAAAAAAAACTCATTTATATATATACAAAAACAGTTAACTCTGGTGCCCTTTTCATGAAGTCATGTGGGTCCCATATGAGTTCGAAACACTTGGGCAATGACATAGATCCAAAGTATATCTGTTTGACAACCGTATTACTAAATTCATTGATTTCGAAGACTGTTTAAGCATTGCACAAACTGATCAAAAATTAAAAAAAAACATCTTGTTCAAAACAGCTAGCTCTAGTGTCCTTTTCATGGAATTGAAAAAGCATCTTAATTATATATGTACAGAAAATAGTTAACTCTAGTGCCCTTTTCATGAAGTTGTGTGGGTCTCATATGAGTTCAAAACGTTTGAACAATGGTAAAGTATAACTTTTACTATCATCTTACAAAATTTCAATGATTTCGGAGACCATTTAAGCATTGCACAAACAGATCATAAATTGGAAAAAACCATCCTGTTTATATGAATAGAGAACAACTAACTTTGGTGCCCCTTTTATGAAGTTGTGTGGTCCCATATGAGTTCAAACGCTTGGACAAAGACATAGGTCATGTAAAGGATGATTTTTTCGGTATGAGGGGGGTCTATCTAAATGGTTCTGACTAAAAAGCCTAAATCCTATAAATGTCATTTTGTGGAGGGTGAAAACCCGTTATTCTGACATCTCTCAAATACCTACTCTATCGCTCGTATTTTCTAGAAAGCTTAAGGGGAATGCTAGTGAGCACTACACCCGCTTCTAATGGGCTCCACGTGAACTTATGACCTAAAGAAGGAAAGTGACTATAGTTGCCACCTAATTTGACCTAAACTTAACTTAGAAGGAAGGGGAATGAGGGTTTTAACTTCTAAGAACCGTTGGTTGACTATGAAATTATTGCCTATTGATAGAACTTATCTACTCATACCAGAGAATCTGTGTGGGTTCATACTGGGTTACACCCCTTGGGGAGTGGCAACGACCACAACTTTGGATGGCGCCGAGGAAACCTTGATCTCCAATTGTTAGGAGTTCCTTCTTTCAAAACCTTTTTAAAGAGATTCACTTTAAGGGCCACAAGGGTAGGGATTGAGTGATTAGTACAGTGAGGAGACTATTTGATGAGAATATCGAATGAGAATGGAATGAATGATTGGGAAGTTTTGAGGGTTGAGGGCATGGACCCGACTTGAAGTATAGGTTTAAGGGCTTTAGAGAAGCCGATGGGAGTTAAAAGCTTTGAAAAGTATAGGGGTTGTCTTTTAGTTTTAAGGGAGACTTTGATTGTCTTGAAGGGTGTTTAGATTGCTTGAAGAGTTTTGAGGGACATTTCGGACTTTTGTGGAGCTAGGGTATCCTAGTCTTTTGTGGAGTCGAAGGGACTTCAGTCTTTTGAGGAACCAAGGGCATTTAGTCTTGAGAAACCAATGGTGTTTTGAACTGTTGAGAAGCCAAGGGCATTTTAGTCCTTTTGAAGTGTTCGGGTTTTAAAGAAGTTCAGATTTTCAAGAAAGTCGGGAAATGAAAGTGCATGAGGTTATTTGGAGGTTTTTTAGGAGCACATGAGTATTTTGGTCATTTTGTGATGTTAAGGGGTATTTCGATCATTTTTGACATTCGGGTTTTTGGAATGATCAAGAATTGAAAATGTTAAAAGGGTTTTTGGGATGATCGGAAACCGAAAGTGTTTAAGGGAGTGTTTAAAGGTATTTAAGAAATTCAAAGGTATTTTGGTCATTTTTTAATGCTTGGTTGGGATGTGGGGATAAACTACTGATGTTGGAGAAACGATTTAGGGTTTTTTGGGTTCTAGATTTCTAAAAGGGATGAAACCTTAAGTAGTTCGGGATTTAGGGGTTTCAAAGATTATTGGAGTTCTAAAAGGCTTGAGGTTCTAGAAAGTTTCAGGATTTGAGAGTCTTCAAAGTCCCGCTGAGCTGCTTGAGTCCATTGCTGAGTTCGAGTCCGAGTTCTTCTCCTTGGCTTGGTCCCGCTGATAATATTCAACTTGCTTGGAGTTGGAATCTTAGGATCTGGTAGAGGGATTTAGAGAAGAATCCATATAAGAAGAGTTAGGAAAGATTTATGCAGGTTTAAGGCTTGGCTGGAGAAGGTGGATATGACTTATTCTAAATTGTCTCTCTTAAAAAAAATCAAAAGTTGTCTTATTTGAAAAAGGTGGATGATCCCCAAGGATCACCCATGTACCCCCTCGAACATGTCCCATAATGAATGGTAAGTGTCAAGGCTCGAATATGGGGCAATGTATTTATGTTGAAAACTAAGAGAGAGAAACACCATGAGTGAGATGCTCTCGGTCAAATCCTAGTAACATCTCTAACTCCCGGGTTTTAAAACGTTAACAACCAAAAATATCAAAATCGAGTAGATGGGAGTCAGACGATTCTAAAATCCAGACTGCAACTAGGAAAGCGGTTACATCCCTAGCACTCCATCTTGTAAAAATCTAGGCTGCAATTAGGGGAAGTTAGTCACTCTAATGCCCCGCCTAAAGAAATATAGACTACAACAAGGATGTGGTGACCCTAGTGATGTCCAACTTAGGAGAATGATTTGAAGATGCTAGACATTTCAGGCCCCCTAAAAAAACTATAATTTTGAGTTTGGTTTGATGTTGTTTGGAATTTTAAGCAATGGAACACTAAATTTTGAAAAATGTTTTTAAAAGAACTCACTGTTATGTAAGAAAAACTTTTTTCATGTTTGAGAAGAGTTTTATGTGTTTTGAGAAGAGTTTTCTTTTATATGATTTCAATAAACGGTTTCTTTTGAGTTTGATATTCGTAAGGCTTGAATTTGAAAAGAAGAGTTGTTTGGAATTTTTGAGTTGATTTTTAGAAATTTTAAATTTAATTTTGGAGTTCTGAAATTTTGAAAGTTTTGGAATGAGTTTTAAGGTTTTTGAAAGGATTTTGGATTTTAAGTTGATTTTTGAATTTTTTGAAAGGTTATTCAAAGTTTTAAATGATTTTTGAATTTCTAAAATGATTTTAAAAATATGAATTTTTGGAGTTTAATTTGGACTTGAAAAGATGATTTTTGATTTTGAAATTGATTATTTGTTTTGTTATTTAAGTTTCTTGAGTACTAGTTAGAATTGGATTTTAAGAGGGAGATGGGCTGATTTTGAAGTGGATTTTTTGGCTGATTTTGAGGTGGATTTTTGTGCTAACTTTGAAGTAGATTTTTAGGTTGATTTTGAAGTGGAATTTGGGCTCATTTTGGGTCAGGTTCGGGTTTTATAATTGGGCTAAGAATGGGCTTTGAAATTGGGCTGAGAATGGGCTTCAAATTGGATTTACGCTTAGACCGACTTGGGCTAGGATTTGGGTCAGTTTGAGCTTTGACTTGAGCTTTTATTGGGTTTGGATTAAGCTTCGACTAGGACTTTGAATTAGGTTTGGGATTGGGTCTTTTGACCTGGGCGTTGAATTTCAATTTTCATGGTTGAAAGAATTGAATTTTGTTTATTTTTTATTAAAGAGTTTTGAATTTTAAATGATTATTAAACTTAAAAAAGATGATTATTTGATAAAAAAATCGAATAGAAAAAGAATTCTAGGCTTTTTTATGATTTTTTATTAAAAGAAAATGATTTCAGCTTTGATTTTTTTAGAACAATGTTTTTTATTTGATTTTTAAATTTATTTTGGACTTCTAATAACATTTTTTGAATATGAGAGATGATTTACAATCATAAATGAATTTTATGGAATTTTGAAAGAGGTTGTATTGGGGATAAATCGAGATGATTTTGAAGGGCTTTCCTTGTTGATTTAAGTTTTAAATCTTAGAATTAAATGATGATTTGAGATGATTTTGAGGGATTATAAAGGTATGTCCCCACAAACAAATCAGAAATATGTTAGTTGTAGCCTGTGGGAAGTACCATCTAAGGCCTCTCGGCAACGGATTTGAGAATCCGGAAATAACCGGGTCCTAAAAGGTTTTCTAAAATGGACTAGATATGTCCATAATTGTACGGGTAAACATAAGAGTGGTCTAAGGTCACCTGTAATATCAATTAACAATAGAAACAAACGTGACAAAAACAGGATATCAATAAATGTGAAATATAGAGCATTTGAAGGGTTTAATTTGCTTATTTTTCCTAGTGGTTTGGCCAATATTTCTCACTCATTATGTGTTTTTTCTATGATTTGTGTTTTGATCATAATTGAAGCATTTTATGTGTCAAAATTTCATTCTTCACTTCACAAGTTTCGCAGCGCAACAAACGGGGAGCAAAACGGAGTCCAAACGAAGAATCTAGGCCTCAAACAAGTTTTGCTCATCAGGATGTTGACATGTCCAAACATAAGTTCGAACGTGTATGTTCGTACAGAAGCCGAAACTGCCTGAAAATGTGTCCTAACATGCGTCCGAACATCCAAGTTCGGACGCCGCGTACATAATTTGAAAATATACATTTTTAAGAGCTAAAAATGTTTGTTTTTGATATAAAAAAGTCACCCAGGGTTGGGGGAACACCATCATTCACCCCACATGCCTCAGAGAGGCTCTCACAACGCTTTTGACAGAGAAAATGCTCTTCAACACATTCACACACTCATCTTCCCCAATCATCATCAACACCATCTACATTCACTATCGTCCCACGAATCATCATCACCACCGTGGAGCATCGTCAGAAGTGATTCAACCACCATCTTCAACCTCAAGCCAACAAATCTTTGAATCTGGATAACAAGTGGATTTGGGAGTTTTTCTTTCTCTTGATAAATTCTCTTCCACTTATATTTACCTGTTTCGTTAGTATGTCTGGCTAGTGAGCATCTGCTCTGGGTGTAATGGATATGAATTAGTGTAGTATTTCTACAGTTTTGATATGAGAATTCATCGGATTGTTTCTAGATTAAGGTTATACATTTATCTTCTCTATTAATATCATGAGTTTTTAGAGTCATTTTGTGAATCTTGTTATGATCAGATCGGTGATTAACAAGAAGTTCGAATTAATCTGAAAATTTGTGGAAAACTAGCCGGGTAGATAAATTTTCCTTACAACCGCAATAATTCTTCACACTTAATCCGTTGTGTTTTGTCTGTTTCTAGATTAAAACTATCATGTTCTGATAGGTGAGCTCTTCTTTAACTAGGATTTAGAATTGAAGAGAGTATACAGAATTGGCCAATCCGTATCTCATAAGAAACTGTAGGAATTGCTAATTACATTCAGTGTAGAACAACCCAAACTCAGAGTTCCATTCATTTGATCAATTTTATCATTCAACTTTATTAATTGTTTAATTTGATTTTTATTTTTCCCTTTAGATAATTCAATCTCAAAAACAATATACAACCCCCCTGAATTTCCAGTTTTCTTAAGATTAGACTTATTTTTTCAAGTCCGGTGGATTGATACCCGATTGCTTCTATTTGCTATACTATTGCGACCGGGATTTTTGCAACCCGACAGACTTATTGATTTATTAATTTCTAGGTTATTTTTTTAGTTTTAGTATATCAATTTTCCCTGTTTGCAGATAGAGCCATAGATTGATGATGAACATCAGTAGGAATAAAGTTTAACAAACACACAGTTCAATCATCAATGCGCAAGGGACAAACAATAGTACCGTAAACGAAAAATCAAGAGTTGTAAGTGATAGAAATCAAACCAATGGGGTGGCTTGCCCTAGTTTATCATTCAATCAACAAAAAACTTTCTTGCAGAAACGACCATGTAAGTTATGTGTAAGCAATGAGGTTTCCAAAACCAAAAAGCAAATACGTCAAGCCCGAAATTCTAACACTTTGATCAAGTTGCAGGGACCACAGCTGAATCCAACAAGCATTGTCATTTGATGCCAAAGGCTCAAACTAGAGGTACCTTGAAAAAAATCATGAAATAAATTGCTCAAATATCACGCCAAGCCCCCGTGACTTGGTCGGTAGTGAAGTGGTATCCATGACCAAAGGTCCTGGGTTCAAAACTCACCACTACCGTATTGCGAGAAAGGTTCATTTAGAACCTCAGTATCGCTCTTAAGCTGAATTTTCAGCCACTTATAAAAAAAAAATTGCTCAAATATCACACAAGGGTCATAAGATGAGCCCGTGGATCAACCACCCTCTCACGGTCAACGAACAGTACATTACTAGGCAAAGCAAAAAAAAAGCAAAAAGAAGAAGCAAGAATCAGTTTGAGGATCCAAGCTAAACATATCCAAATAAACGCGAAGAGATGATAAGCTGCATCATAATTGAATGTAAGTGGTGCAACAAATCCCAGAACAAGTTTACAAACAATTTCCAAATAAACGCGAAGAGAACAATAAAAATGCTCAGATAAAACTTCCAGTGCCGCAGCCAAACTACTAAATTTGAAACGAGAGTTTAGAAGCTGCACGTTGACAATGAAAACGATATTAACTATGCACATCCAATTTAAAACCAGATCTACAAAATGCAAATATAAGAAAAACCTGATCGAACTAAAGAAATGCTCCCTGTTTGAACTAAACATCCAGTAGAATTTCACGGCCAGATTCGTTGGTTGATAAAATGGCGGGGACTGGGGACGATCAACACCAGCACAAATTGTTAAGGATATGATATATTTACTTAGGTTATAGGTTATTGTTACATATATTTAATACGTGATTTCGAACATGGCGAAGACGCCATATTCTAATATGGAGAAGGCTGCCACATGTCAATATCATATTGGAGAGAAATTAAAAAAAAAAAGTATAAGAGGAAATAGTCACGCTTGGAGAGGGGAGAGGAATATGTGTGTTGGAGAGAGAAATTTGTATTTTTGTTCAAAATGTCATAACTTACAAAATATAAATGTAAAAATAAAACAAATTATACCATTGTTCATCATTTTTTATACTCTTCAAAACAAGATGCATCATGGATATGTTTTGGTAAACTTAAAATTTTTTATTTTTTGTATGTACATATTTTTTAAATTAATTGTGAATCTTAAGTTTAAGAAAAGTGAATCAAAGGTTGTTAAAAAGAATCAAAGGCTGTGAAAAAGTGAATCAGAGAGTTTCTTAAAAGTGAATAAGAGGTTTAAAAAAGTGAATCTCATAAACAAAGATTGTTTAACTAAAGTGATTCTGATTCATTGACTAGTATGAATCAAAGGTTATAAAGAAGTGAATCATGGTTGTTAAAAGTGAATCACAAGATGTTACAAAGTGAATCAGAGTAATAAGAGTGAATCTCATAACCATCGATTGTTTAACTAAAGTGATTAAGAGGTTTAAAAATGTGAATCAGTGGTTTTCATAAAGTGAATCATGTGTTTAAGAAAAGTGAATCAGAGGTTTAAGAAAAGTGATTCTCGTAAATAGAGATTGTTTTAACTAAAAGTGAATAAGAAATTTAAGAAAAGTGAACCAGAGGTTTAAGAAAAGTGAATCAAAGGTTTTTTAAAGGTGAATCAAAGGTTTTTTAAAGGTGAATCAAAGGTTTAAGAAAAGTGAATATATTGTTTAATACTAGTAAAAGTTAATCCTACCACAAATTTATGCGGGAACAGTATGAAATTTTATTTATTGAAAGTGAATCATTCGTTTTAAGAAAGAATTATGTTTAAGAAAAGTAAACATTAATCCCTTGTGTTTTTTAAAAGTGAACCTTAACCTTGCACTACAACCCTAAAAATGCATTCGATGTTTTTCGCATTCCTTGGGTGGTTTTTAGAGTGTTTGGGTTAAGATTCATTTTGCCAATGAATAAGATTCATTTTATTATTAAAGAAAACTCACGTTACTAATGAGTAAGATTCACTTTAAAAATATCTAATATATACTCATTCTAAAAATATAAAATTTCAAGTTTACCAAAACATATTCATGATACATCTTGTTTTGAAGAGCACGAAAAATGAGGAACAATGGTATTTTTTTTATTTTTACACTTATATTTTGTGATTTATGACATTTTGAAAAAAAAATATTTCTCTCTCCAACACTCCCCTTGCGCACGTCTACACACTCATTTTTTTCATTCTTTTTTTTTCCTCCAATCATATGCTGACATGTGGATAACTCCATATTCTACGGTGGCTCCTTCGCCAGGGTCTCCATTCTGATTTAATATATGGGGCTTGTTGACTAACGGTCGTCTTAGCCTTATCAGTCTCTTAGCAAGGAATATAAGTCTTTTAGTGTTAGGTAGTAAGTGGCGTGGGTTTTACTGTAGCGTTTCTCTTCTTTCCCTTTCTCCCGCTCTGCGAAGCAACCCTTCTTCTTCCTTTCCTCTTCTCAAACATTCCACGTTGATTCCTCTGTCCAGAGTTCATGGTGTTTACATTCTTAATCAAAGTTTCGAGGTTTTCTTTCATGGTATCAGAGCAGTGAAAAAGATCCTCCTCGCTCGTTTCGTCTCTCTTTTCCTCTAACCATTGTTAACCCTAATTTTCCCGTCTAGCGTCGTCGGCTCAAGATCCAAATTCGTCGCCGATAAAAGATGTCTGGTGAAATCATCCCGGATCCGCCTCAGGATGAAAACAAAGAAACTAAAGGTACCGACGAAGATACCATTGCGGTGGGTGACACTCTTTATCTCGCAAGCTCAGACCAGCCAGGACAGATCTTGGGGAGCAAGTTCGATGGAACCGGTTTCCCGTGTTGGAAGCAACAGGTCGAGATTGCTTCGGTGCTAAAAACAAGACTGGGTTCATAAATGGAACTATTACCAAACCCACTAGTCCTGCGCACAAAACGCAAGCCTGGGACAGATGCAATAAAATGGTCATGTCCTGGCTTCTCTCAAGTCTGGAGAAAACGATAGCGGAGACAGTAATTTTCAGCACCACTTCAACACAAATCTGGAAACAGCTATGTGAGAGATATGAGCACCAAGACGCCACCAGAATCTATGATCTTGAGCAGCAGCTGAGTTCTCTCTCCCAAGGCGGAGACTCGGTAAGGATACTTCGGGCGTATCAAGAAACTCTGGGATGAAATTGACGCCACAGATTCAATCCCAGTTTGCGAATGTCGCGTCTCTGAAAAGTTCCGTACTTACATCCAGGAAAGACGACTAATCAAGTTTCTCATGGGGCTTAACGAACGCTACTCAATAATAAGAGGAAATATTTTGATGATCACCCCCCTTCCAAGTGTGGAGCAAGTCTTCTCCCTTCTAATACAAGAAGAACGTCAAAAAACCCTAACTACGGGAAACCCTACAGAAGGAACGTCGTTGTCTTTTGCTGCCGATAATTCCAGATTCGACAATTCAAGGCCTGCGGGTGACAATCCGAGAAGACTCACGACGAAAAATCAGAACGGAAACTTTGTCAAACGTCCGAACCTGGTCTGTACATTTTGTGGAAGAACGGGACACCAAGAAGAGAAATGTTTCCACAAACATGGATTTCCCCAAAATTGGAGAGGAAACAGAAACAAGAAAGGGAGTGCGAATGCCTGTGTGGAGGACCCAAGGCCAGAAGCGCCACAAGACCCATTCAAAGGAGGGTTGACCAATGAACAAGTCAACCAGTTGCTAGCATATATCAGTAGGTCTCAGAATACCACCAAGGATGAGCAGGTTAAAGAAACCAACTGTGGTTTCGTAGGTATGACTTTCCCTTCCTCATCTAAATTATTAGAGTTGCGTAGTTCTATTAATAATTTAGACAGAAATACTAGAACAGAAGAGAAACTGAATCGCTCTGTGTGGTTGATTGATTCGGGTGCCTCAGATCATATGTGCTGCAATTTCTCCATGTTTTCTTCATATCATGTTCTTAATTGTGCTCAAAGCATAACCATGCCTGATGGGCACCCACAATATGTTAGAATCATTGGAAAAGTAAAAATAAACTCAATGATAACTCTAAATGATGTCCTGTATGTCCCTAGTTTTCAGTTGAATCTTGTAGCCATGAGTAAATTATCTGGAGACATGGGAGGAAAGTTTTACTTTGACTCTAAATCTTGTGTATATCAGGACTCTAAGTGGAAGAATGAGGTGCAAATAGGACACTGCTACCGTGGTCTCTATCTTCTTGACAGTCACTGTGACAAGAAAGACACACATGTTTCCTTAAGAGAGAAAACTGTATGTGCCAATTCTGGAAATAGGGTTGTCATAGGTTTTGATTGTAATGACAATTTTTCTCTTTGGCATCATCGGTTAGGGCACCTGTCTAGAAAAAGCTTATTGAGTTTGAATTTGTTAGAAGGAAATGAACAATGTAAACAGTTTGTTTGTGAACCCTGTTTTAGAGCCAAAAGTCACAGATTAGCTTTTGATAGCAGTAAGTCCACTTCCAAGGATGTTTTTGATCTTATACATGTAGATTCATGGGGGCCTTACCCCAAAAAGACACATGATGGTTTTCAGTATTTTCTGACAATTGTAGATGACAAAAGTAGGGCCACATGGGTCCACTTGTGTTCAAACAAATCTGATGCTTTTCAAATAATTATAGATTTTACTGAAATGATTGAAAGGCAGTTTAGTAAAAGGATTAAGTGTATAAGATCAGACAATGCCTATGAATTAGGAAGCTCAAAGATTAATGCCAATTTCCTTAAGGAAAAGGGAATAACACATCAAACCACCTGCCCTCACACCCCACAGCAGAATGGGATTGTTGAGCGCAAACATAGACACATTATAGAGACTGCAAGAGCTCTCATGTTTCACTCAGGGTTACCTTTGAAATTCTGGGGGGATAGTGTACTAACTGCCACATATCTCATAAATAGGATGCCCTCAAGCTCAATTGGAGGTAAAATACCATACGAAATTGTTTTTGGGAAGAAACCTGATTTCAGTTTTCTAAGATGCTTTGGGTGTTTATGTTTTGCAAATGTAAATTTCAATCAACATGACAAGTTTGCCTCTAGATGTGTGAAGGGAGTTTTTATCGGCTATCCCCAGGGCAAGAATGGATACAAGGTTTATGATCTGGACAATGATAGAATCATCTATAATAGAGACATCAATTTTCATGAAAATATTTTTCCTTTCAAGGAAGCCACTGACAATAGTAAATATGATAGCATAGAACATGAATTGCCTCTATATTCTGATGAAGATGACTTACATTTTCCTACTGAAAGTACTAACCAAGATGACCAGATTGAGAGTTCCAATGAAGAGACTTCCCCAGCCAATCAAGAAGAACAAGAAACCCTTGTTGGACAACAGCCCAATACTGAACCAGAAACTCATGAGGATGACCAAACAACCGAGGAGATTTTCCCTAGAAGGTCTCAGAGGCAAAGGCACGTGCCAGAATACCTGAAGGACTATGAGGTCAACCAAGCTACTGCACCACAAAAAGATAAGTTAAACTGTTGTCCCTTCACTACTATCCTTTCTGATAGGCTTAGCTTTGCAACAACTATGGTATCAAATGCTGATAGGATTAATTCGTTTTCTGATCAACAAGATGATGAAAACCATGTATGTATTGATGACAGTGATTCCTTGATCTCATCTGTGCTCCTCCCTTTTCCCTTTGTTTGCTTGCAAAGAGTCGTTACACCAGCAAACCAAAACAGATAGAGAAATAGAACCTTTAGATTATCATAGTGCTGTAAAAGATGCTAGGTGGAGAAAGGCCATGGCAGAGGAATTTTATGCTTTAAATAGGAATAAGACATGGATAGTTACAGATCTGCCAAAGGGCAAAAGGGCTGTAAAATGCAAATGGGTATTTAAATACAAGTATAAGTCAGATGGGACCCTAGAGAGGTGTAAGGCTAGACTGGTTGCGAAGGGTTTCACACAGAGGCATGGCATAGACTATCAGGAAACTTTTTCTCCAGTAGTCAAATTCACAACCATTAGAGCCTTAGTAGCTGTTGCAACAAAAAAAGGGTGGAAAATAAATCAGCTTGACGTCAATAATGCATTTTTACATGGGGATCTCTTAGAAGAGGTCTATATGGAACTTCCTGAGGGTCTGCATACTGATAACACAAATAAAGTCTGCCTTCTCAAGAAATCTTTATATGGCCTTAAACAGGCATCTAGGCAGTGGCACCAAAACTCAGCATTTTTCTTAAGGATCTTGGTTTTTCACAGTCTTTTAATGATTATTCACTCTTCTGTCGAAACAGTGATGAGGGAGTTTGTTTTCTAGTAGTATATGTAGATGATATTCTCTTGACTGGTAGTGACACTAAGATGATTCAGATTGTAAAAAACAGCATGAATGAAAATTTCAAATTAAAGATTTGGGTCAGTTGAGCCTGTTTCTTGGAATGGAGTTTCTGCATACAGCGCGAGGAGTGATTCTAACACAGAAAAATTATGCAGAAGATTTGCTAAAAGAATTTGATTGCTGGAACAGTAAGACTGCTGTAGGTCCTTTAGAGCTAAACACTAAACTTGTCAAGGGTAAAGGACATCCATTACCTGATGCTTCTGTTATAGAAAGCTGGTAGGTAAGATTGGTTTTCTGGCTCATAGCAGGCCTGACCTGAGTTTTTCTATCCAAGTGCTAAGTCATTTTTTAGAGAATCCTACTGATTGCACCTTGCTGCTGCTCTGCATACTCTGAGATATATCAGGGGTACATTAAACTATGGTCTGTTCTTTAATAATGAAAGCTCTCTAAATTTGTTGGCTTTCTGTGATGCAGATTGGGCCGGTTGCCCAAACACAAGAAGGTCAGTCAGTGGTTACTTTGTGCAGTTAGGAGGATCACCTCTGTCATGGAAGTCGAAGAAGCAGTCAACTATAGCGCTTTCATCCGCTGAGGCCGAGTATCTGTAACACCCCCAAACACTGGCCTAGGAGTTAGGGGTATTACACGCCGCATATTATTACATAAAAACGCAAGACTCTAATATTCAAACGCAAATAAGCAAATAAGGCCCAAAACAGAATACTTAAATAAAGTATAATCAAGATGATGTCGCAACATCCCAAAAGTACTACAGAACCCACCAAACTAATATCAGAAGCGGAAGCTAACAAAGAGGCACAAAGGCTCAAATTCAAATACAAGTCTCAACGAAACAATTAACAAAGGAACTACACTCCAGAGCTGCAAAGTGACCCTCGCTGATCAATCTGCAATGTTAGGTAAAGTAGGGGAATGAGCACACAACTATGCCCAGTAGATGACAAACTTCATCAACCAGCATGCTCAAAACATTTTACAGAATGTTAACAAATCAGAAGGAGTCAAAGGAACCCAAAAGCATGTCAGAAAACAGAACAGAAGTCCATACGTTAGAGGACTAAACAGAGTCA
Source organism: Limonium bicolor (assembly GCA_023374045.1). Taxonomy (NCBI): domain Eukaryota; kingdom Viridiplantae; phylum Streptophyta; class Magnoliopsida; order Caryophyllales; family Plumbaginaceae; genus Limonium; species Limonium bicolor. Next base: position 135,794,495 of record CM041779.1, on the reverse strand, counting down.
GAAGCGGACAGAAGTAGAAAACAGAGTGGGACGCTAGCGATCACAGCATACAGACAGAACGAGCAACCAGCTCGTGAACAGAACAGGTGTAAACACCCGTGAACAGAACGGGGAACATCACCCGTGAACAGAAGGATCCTACATTGCGCGCTACGAGACAACGAAACCAGCCATCCAAAGGCTCAGAGACAGAGATAACTAGGTCCCAAAACAGAAGCTTAAATACAGATAAGCACATGTGCACCAAAGGCACCAGAAAGCACATAGATGGCTTGGAAATCAGAAGGGGAATCCAACCCCGCAAACGGAAGTCAAAACAGAGCTCAAACGAGCAATTTATGGTCAAAACAGTACCATGTCCGAACTTGTGTCCGGACATCAATGTTCGGACACAAGTCGAGACTCAGAAGTTGAAATCAGACAGATGTCTGAACATGTGTCCGAACGTTGAAGTTCGGACACAAGTCGAACCTTAAAACAGAAGTAGAGACAGAGGTGTCCGAACATCGAAGTTCGGACGGATGTTTGGACGCTTTTCGGAAAACAAACACGCGCAGAGTCCGAACTGTGTCCGGACATCAGATGTTCGGACACAATCGAAGCCAAAATCAGAGAATGCAGAAGGCTGTCCGAACTTAAAAGCTCAGACAGAAGTTCGGACACAGCGAAAACTTCAGAAATTTAAAACGCAGCAGGGCACGTCCGAACTTCAAAGGTCGGACCGAAGTTCGGACGCGCCGAAAAGCACAGAGAACAGAAGCGATCTTCCACAGACAGAGGCATCAAAACATTGTCAAATGTTACGGTTTGCAGAAAACAACCTTGGGGTTTGCACAATATAAAAACATTTAAACAGACGAATTCGCAACTCAGAGCATTGACAGAACACGTTTAATTCCAGAGTTGAAACTCCCCAAGGCTGAACACACAACCGAATCCATAAGCCACCTACCTCGATTACAGCAAGACGAAACCCAAATCTAAAGCAGAACCGAGCCAATGCAGACCCCAAAACGCAGACCGAACGCAATCCAATTCACTGAGCAAAAACAATTGCAGAAACTCCTAATTCAGAAACGGAAACTCAAACCCTGAAACTGGAATTGCAATTCAAAAACTGCACCGATCCTCACCTGAATCTGTCTACAGATTCTGCAGAGCACGCCAACTGTAGACGAATTCGACAGAGGAATTGAGAAGAACCGCTGGTTCATCATCAGATCGTAGAGAGTGGATTAGAATGCAAATTCTGCACAACTGAAGAACTGAGAGGGGCTGAATACCATACCTTGAACAGATTACGAATTGCGACAGAGAGATGAATCACAACAGAGATTCAGAACCTGAACAACACAGCAGCAGTCGTTCTTGACAGATTGGGAAGAAGGGAGAACGTTGAAGAGGAGAGGGAGAGCGAGGCGTCTGACAAACTGATCGAGGGTTATGGATACTGAACGTGGTTAACATCACGGTGAGAGGGCTTAATAACTCTTAATTAATAAATAAATCCCTTACCAGAAAACAAATAATGAAAGACCTCCACGTCCCTGACTTTAATCCCAAGGACTTCCATGTCCTGAATTTGAAATAAACCAACTTAAAATAAGATTGTGATGAAATAAATTATAACCAAATCTTGGGTTATAACAGTATCATCCATGAGGCAGGTGACCGCAGAACTGAGCTGGATTACACGCTTGCTATCAGAACTTGGAGTGGAAGGCATAGTACCGGTTCCTGTGAAGTTCGACAGTCAATCAGCTATTTATATAGCCAGGAATCCTGTGCTACATGAGCGCACTAAGCACATAGAAGTGGATGTGCATTTTGTGAGACAGAAGTTGGAAGAGGGACTGATTAATGTTGAGTTTGTCTCCACAAGTTCACAACTTGCTGATGTGCTTACAAAAGTTCTGCCATGAAGGAGCTATCCCAAGATTCTGAAGGACATGGGTCTGTTGGAGGCTGAGTCCAGTAGATCAATCGGGTCCAGTGTGAAGAGAAGCTGAGAGGAGGAGCAGGTATGCTCTATATTCACCAGTTTGAAGTTGCAAAATTACCGTTGGTGAAGAGAAATGAGGAGAGGGCACTCTCCGTGCACTATTGGTGAAGAGAAATGAAGAGGGTCGAGCCATATATTCCCAGTGCACCAGTTTGGTAGCGAAATCATCATTGTTGAAGAGAAATGAAGAGGGTCGAGCTGTATATTCCCAGTGCTCCAGTTTGGTTTCAAAATTACCATTGGTGAAGAGAAATGAAGAGAAGGGTGTGCACCAGTTTGGTTGCAAAATTAACATTGGTGAATATAACTGAAGAGAGGGCAAGGTTGTATGTTCCTTGTGTAGCAGTTGCAAAATTACTGTTTGTAACACCCCATCCAACATTAACATACTTACAATGAACTGCAGCGGAAGAACAACCTCATCACATTACTTAACTCGTTGGTGTTACACGCCGTTAGCCACCCACGTGGCTAACAAGGCTAATACATACACATTGTACCGTCTGATGGGCTAAATTCCCGAGCAACTATACATTGTTATCCCTTTCCATGAACAACAACAACAACATACACCTTATCAACTATACCGAGTATTTATAACTGGTGCCGACACAATATCGGTCTTACTACACCTACTGAATATATATCCTTAAAATGAACCCATGTACAACGACTACCCGTCCCACTCTCGAACGGCTTCCAGCACTTCGTACCTGAAATAGGAAAAGAAGGGAAAGGGGTGGCCCCAAGGGGCTCAGCACCTTGCTGGTATGGTAATCCCGCAGCCCACATGCTACCGGGCCACGCACAACTAATTGTCGTCTTAGCATGCAGTTGATTATATTTAAATCATGCATGTGACTAAAACACACAACTTAACATTTCGCCTCAATGGGCTCAACAATCGGATAGTACATCCTACTTAACAAGTCACCCATGGTATTCATCATCCCTAGAGTGTTTCTCCTCCAACGGAGCTACTTCCTTAATAGCGACACATACCCTTAAATCGGGTTATCCTTAAACGCCTCTTACCACAAACTGGGAATCATATCCATGATCCACACAATCTACATTATACAACATATAACATACACTGCATACAACACCTATCAACACTTTGCACGTTTCCACGTACACAACATAATACCGCAATGAATATTGCATCACAACAAAATACATAACATAACGGGAGTGGTTCTCTTAGGAACCGACCCAAACATTGTTTATACACTGGTGAGCCTAGAGAATGTTGCCAGTCTCATGATAAGCTCGTTATACAATAACAACAACACTCATTACCGTCCTAATAGTTGGACGAGTAACTTAAGTTAAGGCGGTTCGGGTTTGGAGGTCCGAACACACCACACAGACACATGTTCCCCCTAAACCGATCATAAGTCAGAATAGCCAAGCTTTGGAGTAAGCTAATGGGAGATCATAACCCGTGAGGGAAACAACCATAACAAAAGAAGGGTAAGGCTAGGAAGGATACCCTCTCCCAAACAACGCGCGACCGGCCAAACCGGATTCCTCACTACTGTTAGTACATACTTACTTTAGATATTAGTTAGAACCCCACTATGGAGCCTATCACATAACAACACATACAGTGTTACAACTGGGTTAAATATACAAGGGAGATCCTTACATTCACATACACATACCACACAATTAACACACACGCATAGCCGTGGTTAGTACGTCCCATGGTACGGGTCGTTTACTCCGAATACCGAACTCTCAAGTGATCCTAGACTCAGTTAACTAAGGTTAACACTGCCGAGGTTAAATGGTATCGGAGTTGAACACGCCACATAAATGAATTACTGTAAACTCATTACATGTTTAATCTTACAACGTGGCAAACATACAGAAAACACATTGGCATACAAGCGGTGTAATCCGGTAGGACACAGGTTGCAAGAAAACCATACCTGTCACCGGAGTCCACTTATCCTGTCCATTTAAGTTCCTCGAGCAATTCGAACAACTGTTAACATCACACGTGTTTTCATAACATCGGGGTTTGCTTGATCATTAATGTCAACGCTTAATTTTTTCCCCGTTAACTTAGTTACATAACTTAACATTTTTAACTTGTTTTACTCTCACATTTTAATACAACTTTTAACCCACTTAGGTGTCATTAAAACTCCCCTACATGTCCTTAACATCCTTATAACATCATTACCTACCAATCCCCATCATCACATATCATTTCTTAACCTTAAACCATGTTTTTGGTCCGACCGACCCACCGACCGACCCACAGCTGGGTCGGTCCATTACAGAACCCTTTTACTTCCTTATAATCATGCCCGTCCGACCCACGTCCGACTCACTCGACTGGTCGCCATGTGCGAACAGTTTCTTCCTTTGAACTTGACCGACCGACCCATGTCCGCCCACCCTTTTGGGTCGGACCATTACCGAACACATTCCGAACATCTAACAGAGGCTCGACCGACCCAAAACTGGGGTCGGACCCCTGGGTCGTCGCCTTCTAACTTACCCAAACTTTACCAATTCTTCACCCAAACTTCTCTAAGGCCTCTTAATGTTTCCTAACAACATTTGGTAACCTTATATCCACATACAATCCACTAAACTCATCTTCTAACTCCTTAAACCTTTACTTATTTCCTTGTAAAAATTCCTTAACACTTTCAACATTTGTACTAGGTTCCTAAATGGTGTTTCTCACCTATTATAACTACTATCCCAAAACACTTCTTCTCATCTTAACATCATCTCTTAAGCATTATTTCTTACTAACTAAATCTCCTTTTTACATCATACCTAAACATCACTTGTTCCTTGAACACCAACCTTACCTAAACCTTAAACAACTTCTCCAAGACTTTAATACATTCACAAAACACCCATTGAATTCCTAGAACTTCCAAGACACACCTAAATCCTTGCATCACTCTAAATCACCTTAATACATGTTTTCTCTCAGTAAACCATTCAATCACTTTAACACTTCCTAGTTCATCAAAACCACTTAAAACACTTAGAACTTCTCACACTTTTTCCAAATTTGGCCATAGCTTCTCCTGTATATACTCACATCCAAACACTTAGGTTTTTACCTTTTCATTCAAAACACCTAAAATCCATCAACCATTTTTTATTACACAAACTTCACACATTAAGCACTACATCACAATATAGTGCATAACTTAAATTGCTTGGCACTTAGGACCTTAAATAACATGGCTCTTGGGCCCTTAAATTGCATAACCTTAAACACTGAATTTCCCACATAATTAATGCCTTTGACCTGCAAATACATACACCAAAACATATGTTCTTTTACTAGTCTCCTTGAGAACATTTTACTAGGTCACTCACCATTGGCTCCTTAGGTATTTTAGTCAAGCAAATCACTCATTTTCCTAAGGCATTAAATACATTGAGATCTTGTTTACCTCTTTCCTCACAAATTTCTTTCTTGTTTCCTTGTAAAACCGTAGGGCATTTGGTCCCTTTTCAACTATTAAACATTATACAACAATATAATGAGTATTCAAGCATTATGCTCTCCTCATTAAACCCTAGTTACACATATTGTTTTAACACATTAAGGTAATTGTTTTACCTTGGAATTGGAAGAGAATTGAATAAGTATCAAAGAGACTCCGCCCTCGGAAGATTCAAATGAAGCAAAACAAGCAAGATAAATCACCATGGTGAGGTGAATTTTCGACAACACCAAACATGAAGGAAACTTGATTTTTTCTTTGAGTTTCCTTACCTTGAAGCAAAGGAGAACAAGAATATGTGAAAAGATGGGCTCAAGCTCCTTCAATGGTGAATCTCCATGGCACCAAAATTGAGTTCTTGAAGATTTAAAAAGAGGGAAGTGTAGAGCTTGACCTAACTAAGACAAATATGGTCTTGGAATTTGATTGGCCAAGGGAATCACAAGTTACAAGTGAAAGAAGATGAAGAATGAGTGTGGGCTGTTGGAAACCGATAGGAGAGAGGAGAAGAAGAACCACCGTGGGAAATGAAGGAAGAAATGAAGAATGAAGATAACACTTGCTTTGGAGATATTTAAGCTAAAAGCAAATAGTACTTTTGCTTTGTCATTACTTAACTTACTTTATTTTGTTCAATGTGGTGAGTCACACATGGAAAACTGGCCCCCATCTTTACCTAGGGTATAATAGTCTTTGATGACTCATTTAATTACTTATAACATTATATGTTACAACTAGCTTATAAAAGTTACTATTCACCAACTAAGGCCATAGAAGTGAAATTTTTGATTTCCCACTAATATGGCCACCCAAATGTGATACTATATAGTACACATGTTAATTAAAGAGTAATGATGCCTTTAGCCATTCAAAACTCATTTACAAGACATTTTTCAAAACGTGCTTTAAGACTCCTTAAAGCACATTTTGTGTTTTTAACTTGTTTTCAAGCTTGGTTTTCTTTAGTAATTGATTTAATATGTTCATTAACATATAAATAAGGTGTAGGTATGACCATTAGGTCTTATACACATTCATCCCACTTAGAGCACATTTTTGCTCATATTGACTTTAATTTTTTTTATGTTTTATTTGGTTTAACTGTCCACCAAAGTTTCTTAAGGACTTATTTAGCCCTATTAAATCACAATTAAATGTTATCAGTCTTGGTAGGCTCTTTGGGTCCTAACCAAGTTCACTCATACTTAGAGCATGTTTTGCTCAACTGTGTCTTAATGCTTTATTGCATTTATTATGGTTTAAATTGTTCACTGATGTTACTAAGGCACTTTTTAGCCTTTACATACCATAGTTTGATATTTAAACCACATATCAAGGTTTGGGGTATTTCACTGTTGAAGAGTTAAGGGAGGAAGTGGTGCGCATGCGAGCTCCTTGCTTCGATAGTGGGTTGCATAATACCATCATACATAAAGAAGCAGGGGTATGTATGTTCTTTGCTTTCAGTATTTTGAGAAGATGACGTTAAAGGAAAAGAATGAGGCAGCGGCGTTGTTGCTGTTGATTCTCTGGCCTGTTGGTTTGGAAAATGAAAGGAGGAAGGGAGAATGGTTGAAACGAAGCTGGGATCTTTTGATTTTTGTTTAGCTGAAGGTTGAAGAGGTGCACTTCGCTGCGTTTATTTTCGGAAAATTTACAATATCCTATAATTTTAATTTGTAATTCATGATATACCTTTTTTAAAAGTTGTCCTAAAATGTTAAAATTTGATTTTTAATTCACAAAATGTCACTATCCGTAACGGACGTTAATTCACCGTTAACCTCTCTGGACAATGACCAAAAGTCGTTGACGCAAAGTTTGAATTTATTTTAATTTGTTTAATTGCGCTGGTTAACTATGCAACAACTATTTTTTTTGAAATTTTTTTAAAAGTACACAAAATACCCTTGTTCGGTTTTATAGTTTACAATATGCCACTATTTAAGTTTAGTAGTTTACAATATGCCACGTTTGAATTTTTATGTTCATTAATGCCCCCGTTTTTTTAATGGCTAGTTTGAGTCCAACAACTATTTTGTTTGTCTTTATAAACCTTCTTATCATGTAAACATAGCATCAACACCATACTAAAGCCAGACCATGTTACACTACATCACTAAAAAAATTCAAATAATTCTTTGCAAATGTGGAGCCCCATAAAATCTTACCCTCTCCCGCAAAGAAACTTCGGTAGGAAGGGCGTACTACACCGCTGGGCATGTGATTTCTTCAAGTGGTGGGCACCGGTGATACAAGATCGATACTCTCCTCATCCTAGGGTAAGCAAGCTGGCTACACCAAATCATACTCATTTATGATAGCCTTTAATTCTACTATTGCATCTGCTCGTTCTAAAGCTCCACATCAAGAGAGCATGACAGCTGATGGTGTATCTTATCATAGCTTAGGGAATAATAACGAAGGAACTTAAAGAAGAGAGAAACAAGCATGAAGAAGATGTTTTCTGGGTTGCAGTTATATTTGCAACTGTAATACGTATCCGCAAATATGAAGTTATTTTTTATATATATTAATGCTCAAAAATATCATGTGATTGTAGCTGTTTACACTTTTTTTGCGCATTTATATATATATTTAAGAAGGAACTTAAAATAAGTCGCAACTATTCATATTACTACATACATATGACTATATTTCTTAATTTTAAATTTGTGTCATTTTCTACTTATCCTTTTGTAAAACTTTAAATATTGTATCTTATTATATATAAGTCCAAACAACATAAATTTTATATCATTGTTCATCATAGTTCAAGCTCTTCAAAATAAGACCCGACATGAGTATGTTTTGATAACTTTTAAATTTTGTATATTTTGTATGTACATATGTTTTAAAATTCATTATGAATCTTAAGTTTAAAAAAAGTGAATCAAAGGTTGTTAAAAAGTGAATAGAGGTCGTTAGACCCTAAACCTTTACTACAAACCCTAAAATGCCGTTTTTAGCTTTCCAAGGGTGGGTTTTAGGGTGTTTGGGGGGTAGGGTAATCATTTTTGGCATTAATTCTACACTATATATTGTCATCACTAACTCGATAGTTTTTTAGGCTTTGTGGTTTGGGGTTTAGGGGACCCTAAACCCTACACTACAAACCCTAAAAATGCCTTCGACGTTTTAGCTTTCCTAGGGTGGTGTTTGGGGGGTGGGGGGGTGGGGGGGTGGGTGAGTGAATCTTTTAGCATAGTTCTACCCTTTATTTTCATTACTAACTCGACAGGGTTTTAGGTTTGTGGTTTAGGTTTTAGGGTCGTTAGACCCTACACCCTGCACTACAAGCCCTAAAATGCCTTCGATTTTTTAGCTTTACTAGGTGGGTTTTGGGGTGTTTTGGGAGTAGGGGTAATCTATTTTGGAACTTTTTTCTGTACTTTATATTGTAACAACAACTCGACAGGTTTTTAGGGTTTGTGGTATGTGGTTAGTGTCGTACGCCCCTAAACCCACTACCACAAACCCTAAAATGCCTTTAACGTTTTTTAGCTTTCCTGGGGTGGGTTTTAGGGTGTGTGGGGTTTAGGTAATCTATTTGAAGTCGTTCTATACTTTGTATTGACGTCATTGACTCGTTAGTTTTCAGGTTTGTAGTCCCTAAACCCTACATCATAACCCTGAAATCCCTTCAATGTGTTTTAGCTTTCACTGGTAGTTTTTAGGGTGTGTGGTGTCGTGTAATCTATTTTGAAGTCGTTCTATACTTTGTATTGTCGTCCTTGACCTCGACAGATTTCCACACCACAATTATAAATAATGTTTCCAACGTTTTTACATAAAGGTGTCCACAAATTTAGATCACGTTTCCACATGTTAATTTAAAACTTTTCCACATTTCTACAATTCCATGATTTATCTATAACGGTTCCACGCCACGATTCATATAACGTTTCCACTACATGATTATATAACATTTTTATATTCTAAATTATGTTTCCATGACACAATTATATCTAATGTTTCCACCGTTACATAAAGGAGTCCGAGTTCAGATAACGTTCCACCTTTTTATTTAAACGTTTCCACATTGTTATATATACGTTTCCACGTTTTATTTAAATGTTTCCTGTTTCTACGATTCCATGATATATATACGTTTCATGGCATGATTCATATCATTTCAATAATATCTGAATGTTTCCATGCCACAATACGTTTTCCACATTTATATAACGTTTTACACCCATGATTACATATATACATTTACACAATTATATTCTATGCCACAATAAATAATAAACGTTTCTATGACACATTTCCACGCCACAATCAGTATAACATTTCCACGTTTATGCATAACGTATCCACGAGTTTATATAACGTTTCCACGTTTTATATAAATGTTTCCACTTTCTCTGATTCCGTTTATATAATAAACGTTTCCACGCCATGATTATACATAACATTTCCAACATTATACATAACTGAATTGTTGGAGTCGGCTTTACGTATTTATCAACATTTGATTTTTATATACACTACACGATAACTTATAACATGACGGTTAAAAATTAACGTGCATATTTTTAAAAAATATTATACATCACCTTTTTTTTAATTTCAAAAATAATATAAATATTAGCTTGGTATTTTTTATATTAGCAATTTTCTTATTTTAAAATTGATTGGTGTATTTTGAATTGCTACACTCCATTTTTACATATATTTATCAACACAATATTATAAGATTATAAAACTATATACATAGCGATGTCATTCAGGTTTTTTCTTTAAAAAATATAAATATTTTTACTTGGGTTTTACATTAATTCAACTTTTTCAAAAAATTCAATCAGGTATTGTTCATCAACAAATAGTCAATTAAATACATATATTGTAACACCCCAACCGTTAATCCCATGCTTCCATCTAATCGTCCTGTTAATCCTACGAGTTCGCAGCGGAAATATTACTACTTACTACGGCGGGTGGTACAACGCCGCTAACCGCCCATACGCTAGCTAGCTTACCATACTTACAGTCACGGTCTGATGAACATAATATACCGAGCTACTAAATTAACTTATCAAATATCATATGCCAAATACTTACATCCTGGATCACCGAGTATCTAAAGTATATTCAATTACAACCCTTCACTCAAGCTTACCAAAAGAATGAGTTTCTACCGGCTACTCATCTATACCATTCACCATCCCTTTCTATATCCCAAAAAGGTGTACCCCATGGTACACCGGCTAATCGAAACTATAGCCATGTACTACTCAGTACACCATCATAATTCAGTGTTACATCCAAAAGAGATAAAGAAATAAAAAAGTTTCTTCACATCTTCATCATTCTCGAGTACCTGCGTGTAGTAAAATGGTGCCCCAAGGGGCTCAGCAAACGCTGCGTATAACTCCGCATATACCGCGTGCTAGCTAGGGCACGCCGACTATTTGACGTCCACTAAACAGGCTGTTCATTTATTTCATACATACATGCTTGCATACAACATACCTTCATTCACAATACATTATTCATTCCAAGGCAACAATACAATAATACTCACAATACTTACCTTCGCAAGGTTAGCCAAATTATGCATCCGGGTTAATCGAGTGCTTATTACTCTTTTACTCATTACACAATACTTACACATTCTCTTTCATACTTTACTTGCTTACCTTTCCATACTCATTTACTTGCTCTTACTTACCATACTTACTTACTCATTCTCATGTTAAGCCGGTATGGCCTCTGGGCAGGGACTACACCGTCCCACCACCAGGCTTTACTTGACTCACCAATCCGGGGTGCTACCCATTTAAGGGATTTGGGCCGCGGACCAGTTAAGAGTCAGAATTGGAGCCAACCTCTCGTGACTCCGCATCCTCACGCGTGGCCGAAACTATCTCGGACTTCTACTCATTCCAATTTAGTTACCAATTTAAGTTAGGATGGTTAGCTTGTTAGGAATAAGTTAGAAGTCCATTCACACAAATAATCGGTCACGATGCAATACAACATACATACACACATTCATCATCATCCATACATTTCATGAATTATACAAACTAAAATTTAAGAGAATATTCACAACATACACAACACTATATCCACAAGTATGCATATTAACTCCGATTCGTGCATTTATCTTATTTGGTGATCAATTAGCACGCAACACACAAATCAAGTAACCAAGATAGCATACGGGCATGAGGAATCCATATCGTTCACCGTTGTCCGTATTTCCAATCGTCTTCCCGGTGTCACAAATCAAATCCTATATATACATACAATTGAATGATTAATCTAACTATCGTTAGCTTAATTTATACTTACTATGTCCTTATACTTCTTACACTTACACTTTACTTACTTATCTTTTATTACTTTAAGTTCCACTTTCTTACTTAATGTTGTCATGCCTACATACATGTACATATACATACATATATGGGTATACACATATATATATATATACAATTATTATTTAAATTAAAATAATTTTTTTTTGTCAGGACCGGACTTGCGACCGACCTTGCAAGTCCGGTCCATTCCAGTAGCTCAGGTTACGGAAATTCTTCTGGCCGACCGAACTTGCAAGTCCGTCGCAAGTTCGGTCCATTCCAGTAGCTATCCTGGAGAAATTTTTCTGGACCGACCGAACTTGCATGTCCGGTCGCAAGTCCGGTCGATTCCAGTAGGTTACATGATGGAAATTTTTCTGGCCGACCGAACTTGCAAGTCCGGTCGCAAGTTCGGTCGATTCCAGTAGGTTACAGACGGAAGAATTTTCTGGTCCGACCGAACTTGCAAGTCCGGTCGCAAGTCCGGTCGATTCCAGTAGCTCACCCGTCTTTGTAAATCTGGGCTCGACCGAACTTGCAAGTCCGGTCGCAAGTTCGGTCCGGCCCAGTATTTGCATTTTAATTTCTGTTTTCAGTCCTCTCTTTACCCACTACTTCCCCATTGTTCCTACACTTAATCCCACATGTTTTGACACTAATTAAACCTCCTAATACACCTTAGTTCATTCATTAACTCCTTACACAATTCTATACTCATTCACTCACATAATTTCCCAGGTTTCAACTCAACACTCTCACTAGTTGTTTCCTAGTTGTGTTTTGCTACAGATTTTATTCTAACTCTCTCCCAAAACTAGCTCCCTCTTCTAATGTCATTTCTAGCACTCTCAATGCCTTAGAATACATTATCTAGCTCTCTCAACTTACCCTCTATTTTCCTTAATCAAAATCTGTTACACACTCACATTAATCACCTAGTTTTAATTCTCTAAGTGTTCTAATCCTAGGCAAATTTTGCCATAGTCTCCCCTATAACTTTATACTCTCACCACATGTTCTAGTTCACATTTCAACACTTATCTCACCTGTTTCAATAGACATTAATATACAAGCTCCCATACACAACTACCAAACTAAAACAACACCTAAAATTTCCCGCACTCAACAACTCAATCCCAATCTGTTTTCAATAAGTTTTACACATCTTTTAAAGCTTCAAAATACTTATATCTTCCTACACATTACACTACTAATACATTACCATTTCCATTACTCATTTCAAACTTCCAAAAACTGTTACATACATATATCTACCAAGTTACACAAAGAGCATTCTTACCTTGCTTCACTTCTAGATTTTCTTTCTTCTTCTTTCTCCTTCCTTCTCTCTCTCTACCAGTTTTGTAATCTCAAACCTCTAACACCACAACCATTCATATACACCATTCAATACTAAAACTAACCTTAACCATTAATCAAGCTTTAATGTACATTTTAGGGTTTAGAATTTATATTACCTCCCAAGAGTGCAAATGAAGCTTGGAGTGGTTCAAGAACAAGATTTCCAACTCCTTCAACAAGCCAAAATCGGCTAGAACACAAGAGACCAAACAAGGGTTTAGTCTAGATTTTCGTTTTGCCTTTGAGGCTAGAAAAAGATGGAGTTTTCGAAATATTTTTACCTTAGAAGAACAAGGAGAAGGAGGGCCTTATAATGGTGGTCTTGAAGCTCCAAATGGGACACACCCATAAAAACGAAAATGGTTGTTTTCGAATTTTGGAAGGATGAAAGTGTAGCTCTTGGTGAGGGGGTTACAATGGTGGTGTTTTTTAATTTTTTGGAAGAGTTTTGAGGGAGTTACAAAGGATAGAAGTAGGAGTTTGTGTGGGTTTCTCTATTTCTCCATGGCCATCGCTGGAGGTAGAAGAAGAGGAAAAGAGAGAGTGAGGGAGAGGGTGCATGCGTGAGAGAAGAGAATGAGAGGAGAGAGAGAATAAGTGAGGTAGTATAGGGTGAGTGGAGTTGTTTAATTATTTTTGTCTTTTGTAAATAGAGGGGAGTGTGAGGGGAGGGTCCAATCGGACACACACACACACATATAACACTTTTACTTTTTTTTTCAAAGTGGACACATAACTCTTGGTTATTTATGTTTCTACCCCATGACTTCCCGTTTTTGACAGTTTTTACTAATCTCTCGTTTTATTGATTTTTATGGGTTCTAAAGCTTCACTAATATTTATTAATGATTATTTAGTTGACCAAAACTGTTACGAGTCTATTTGACCCGCTTAAAGACACGTTTTCCCGGTTACCTTGAAAAACGCGCTTTAAGGTTCGTTAGTGATTTTAATCCATTTTAAGGATCCGTTTTCTTCGGGATTTGTTCCCTCATGATTATTTATACTTAATTAAGCCTCTAAATTACTTATTAGCCTAATTAATCACTATTTTTAATTACGGGGTATTTCAAATATATAATAATCATATATACATATGAATATAGTCAAATATTTTTTTATATAATTAGTGAATTATTTTATTAATAACTATATTATTATGTTATGTATTATTAAAAGAACAAAACAATTACTCTAACATTATAAAAATGAAAAACCAAAACAAACTTGTATATAGGTGAGACGTCCAATGAAAAATAAAAACAATGATGGTGATACGGTGGGGCATAACCCATACTGGTACTTCTTTTGCTTAAAAAAAAAGTGTTCCGTCGCGCGACGGAAGATAAGTTTCCGTCACCTAATCCGCGCTCTAAGTTTGTGGTAAAATTCATTTTTCTTAAACATAAGATTCACTTTTCTTGAATAAAAGATTCACTTTTCTTAAACATGTGATTCACTTTTAAAAAAATGAAATATTCACTTTTCAATAAACCCTTAACTACAAACCCTAAAAATCTGTCGAGTCAGTGACGACAATATAAAGTATAGAACAATTTCAAACAAGATTACCCTACACCACCCAACCTAAAAATCACCCTGGAAAAGCTAAAATCGTTGAAAACATTTTTAGGGTTTGTAGTGCAGGGTTTAGGGTCTAACGACCCTAAACGCTTAACTACAAACCCTAAAAGACTATTGAGTCAGTGACGACAATATAAAGTAGAACAATTTAAAAAAAGATTACCCTACACCACCCAACCTAAAAACCACCTTATGAAAGCTAAAATCGTCAAAGGTATTTTTAGGGTTTGTGGTTACGCGTTTAGGGTAAAATCATCAAAGTCATTTTTAGGGTTTGTAGTTGTTGAGTGTCTAAATGAGCATGTTTTAGGGGTGTATTTAGTATGTTTTATCAACACTTTTCATGCTCATTTCTCCACTCTAACTAGTTTTCCTCTAGTTTTGTGTTTTATTAGTGTTTTACATAATTATTGCTGAAACAGGAGAAATAACATAACTAGAAATAAAGTAGACGAAGAGACGAACACGTGGGCGCAAACGGATCCAAAATCAGAGCTATAATGAAGAAGATAGAGCATTTGTTTTGCTTCTGGTCTGGACCTCCCCAGGCGGACCGCCCACAGGGGCGGTCCAGTCGTATTTTTGCCCAGAATTGAGTTTTAAAACGGGAATTTTGGGGACACTTCTCCCCATTCTTCAACCATGACTCCACCAGTCGAAAACACAGAGAAAGAGGGCGAAAAAGAAGGGAAAGAAGAGGAAAAAGAAGAGGAGAAAGAAGAGAAGAAAGAGCTCACCTTCTTCAAAGCTTCCAAGCTCCATTAATGGCTTCTTCTTCTCCCTTTTATGTTTTTCTTTTCTCTATGGTTGTGTAGAATCCATTTGTGCTTTGGGATGGGTTTTTGACCCCAAACCCTAGAATATGCTTGTGAATCTTGATTATGCCTTAATATAGTTGTTTCTCTCTTAATTATCATTCAATGTTCTTAAATTGATCCCTTGAGTGCATTTGTGGTGAACCATCTCTACAATTTGGTTTTGAGTTAGGTTTTGTGACCAAATTGAGAGAGGACCCTTGATTTATGCTCCTAGGATTAGTAGATATAATTTGGGGTTTTATTCTTGAACTTGCTTAATGCTACTTAGTGAGTTTAGCCCTAATTGATTTTGAAGGCTAAAATTAACTAAGTAAGAATTAACTCATCTTTGAGTTAGAGGGTTATTATCATTGTTCTAAAAGACAACTATGGCATAGGAAGAGTTGTTAGCATATCTAGGTAGTTTGGGTGATTGCCAAATTCCCAAAGTACTTCTCCATCCAATCCATTAAACTATCACCTTTAGTTTATTTGTTGTTCTTGCAATTACTCAACCAACACAATCGAGCTTGCCGCCGGCTAAACCCCAGTTTACTGTTTTCATTTCAATTACTAAGTACCGAGACTAGGAAGTTAGGACCAATTTCCTTGTGGATACGACACTTGTTGTACTACATCGATTAGGTGCACTTGCCTATTCCTTGCATTTATTTATATACCTTGTTACATAGTATTTGCACCAACAGTAGTGCAGGGTTTAGGGTCTACCCTAAATGCGTAACCACAAACCCTAAAAAACTGTCGAGTAAGTGACAACAATATAAAGTATAGAACAATTTAAAAAAAGATTACTCTACACCACACACCCTAAAAACCACCATAGGAAAACTAAAAAACATCGAAGGAAGTTTTAAGGTTTATAGTGTAGGGTTTAGGTTCACTTTTTAACAATCTTTGATTCACTTTTCTTAAACCTCTTATTCACTTTAGTTAAACAATATTTGTTTACAAAATTCTCTTATAGCATAATGTTTTTACCTTTATAACACTAGATTCATTTTACTTAAACATAAGATCCACTTCTGTAAAACTACTGATTCATTGTAGGTAAACATAAAATTCACTTATGTAATACATCACAATGTAAAACATAAAATTTTAAGTTTACCAAAATAGATTCATTCTCTTGTGACCACGCCTACACCAGATTGAGGAGCCCGTAAAAACATTTCACTTTGGTACGGGTAATATTCTAGAACTTGAGCCCGTTCGCACTTTTCAGAAACGCAAATTCTTGGCTAAAGGTAAATATAGTCATCTTGACTACATACTACAAATACCCGTGCGGATATTTTGCTTTTTTAATCACAAAAAATTTAAATTATAAATATTTTTAATATTTAAGTCTAAAATGAAAAAAAATCATATCATTGATTACCTAAATTAAAACTCTTCAAAACAAGACCAGTCATTGATATATTTTGACAACTTAAAAAAAATATTTTTACATGTATAGTGCACAGAACATAAAAGAAAACTTATACATACAAACTTGTACAAATGTTCATTAAAACATGTACGTCCACACGTAAAAACATGTACATCATCGCATTAAAAACATACAAATGGTCACATAAACCTGTACGAATAATTAAATATGTACATCCTTAGATTAAAATTTGTACATATAAGGGAGAAAACTTGTACAGATGGTCATACGAACATGTACAGATGTTCATTAAAGAACATGTACATTCTCACATTTGAACATATACATCATCACATTAAAACATGTACATTCTCACGTTAAAATATGTACATACATCCTCACATTAAAATATCATAGTATACATGTAAAAATAATTTTTTTAAAAGTTGTCAAAACATATCTATGACTGGTCTTGTTTTGACGAGCTTGAATTTAGATGAACAATAATATAATTTTTTTTTCATTTTAGACTTATATATTAAAAGTTATAACCATTTAAAATTATTATGATTGTGATAAACATAAAGAAATAAAAAATTAAAAAGAAAATTGGCGCGCTTACCACCCATCCGATCTGTTTTGTTTCTTTTTGTTTTCTATTTTTTCTCACTATATTTTATTAATTATAAAATTATCCTATTGTAGCTATTGATAACCACTCAAAGATTGTTTTTATTTTAATTTCATTAAAATAGCTCAGACAGGTTGTTTAAAAAAAACTTTTAATAATAAAATGACACATGACAAATAAAAAGTAAAAAAGGATTAATCTCACGATTATCTTCATTCTCTTCTCGCGCCCCGCGTCTGCAGTGATTTTATCACTGGACTGCTGCATATCGTATACCACAACCACATTGAGGGGATGAAAAGGAGACTTCGCTAGGAGCATACAAACGCAGCTTCGTTAATGCTACGATTTTTTTATGTTGTAAATATGTGGTCAATGGAAAAATCGCCTTTCGTTTTGGGATTCACTGTGGTGAAGCATCTGCGATTCGCTGTGGCGGTGACGGAGGAGGTAATACGGCCAAGATAGCAGCGCTTGCGGTGGGAGTAGTGGCTGCGCTAGTGGTTGATTTGTTGTTTGTGTGTAGGTCTTTGAAGAAAGGCAATGATTACTGAGCAAACAAAAATCAAATGGATGTGTTGAGTGAAGTCGTGAGTCTGTGATGCCCGTATGGTCGTTTCGGTTGAATTTTGGAGAAACTGGTGTAAACCTAAAACTAATCAAGCAGAATCGACCGGATGCTCGAGTAACTCCTAGACCTAGAGTCGCTTTCAGCGGTGTTGATTTGAGGCTTTCTCCTCTGTTTGTCTGGTTCCAATCTTTGGACGTTCGGTGTAACGATTGGGTTTTTCTTCCGGTGGGTATTGACTCCAGGTCAAGGTTCAAGTGTGGTGATTTCTGATTTGGTTGGACGATTAATATGATTGCGGTACTTTGTGTACTCAACTGAGCCCTTGCTATGGCTTCTGTAACTTCCTTCTATTCTGAGTGTGCAGACTCTCAGCTTATCGTGGAGTAGTCTCTCAGTTTGTGTTCTTGTTGGGGTGGTTGTGATGATTTGTATCTCCCTCAATTCTATGGGACTGGCTTTGGGTGAATATAATGTCACTGCTGGTGGCAAACTACAGGGGTCTTGGTGCTGCTGGCAAAGTTCACTGGATCAGGGATGTAATACATCGGGAGGCACCTTCTTTTGTATTCTTGGCTGAGACCAAGTTGTCTACTTATGAACTACGTCCTTTTGCTAAGTTTTTGTGTCACTACTGCTGGGTGGGTGGTGATAGTATTGGTAGGAAGGTGGTGGTGGCACTCTTTTGGTCTGTGAATTTGGATGTACCAATGCTTAGTTTATCGAGTCATCATGTTGATGTAGTGGTAGGAGCTAATGGGGGGTTTCAATGGCGGTTTTCTGGTTTGTATGACTGGTCGGATAATATGCAGAAATGGAAAACCTGGAATTTACTTCGGTATCTTCATGTGCAATGGACTGGACCATGGGTTTAGGGGGGAGACTTCAATGAAGTCCTCTATTATCATCAACATAATGGCAGGGGCACTCGTTCGAATGTGGCTATGACTGAGTTCCGAAATTGTTTGTTAGATTGTGAACTCTAGGACTTGGGTTTCAGAGGCTCCAAATTTACCTTTACCAACAAGACCATGCAAGACAGAAACTCACACAGTCCTTTAGATAGGTTTCTATGTAATGCTTCTTGGCTTGATCACTTTCCAGCAGCAACAAACTTCCACTTGCCTTGGGGTCACTCTGATCATAAGCCAATAAAGCTGGTTCTTCACCCTCGAACTCGTCATGGTCTTCAACCATTCAGATTTGAAAATTGTTGGGCACTTCATCCACAATGCAAATCCTTGCTACAATCAGTCTGGCATTCAACGGTTTCAGAATATTGTGGGAAAGTTAAGAAATGTGGTCAGCATCTTCGAACTTGGGGGAAGAGACAAATCTGGGTTGAAAAAAAACCTCCTAATAAAGACACGCCAGGAGCTTGATTTGGTTGCTAATAGTGCGCCTACCCAACGTAATCTTGAACGTTGGAATGAACTAAACCACTCCTTGGATTCCGTTTTGTTAAAAGAAGAAATTAGATTGCAGCAGATATCCAGACAGAACTGGCTGGCCTCAGGTGACCATAACTCAACTTTCTTCTTTGCACGATACAAGCTGAGATCACGTCAGAATACAATATACTCTTTATCATCGGATAACCATGCACCGCAATTCTCCTGGGAAGGTATTGAACAGGTGGCACGCCATTATTTCCAAGATTTATTCACATCTTCAAACCCTCAGCCAGATTATCATCTCCTCGCTTGTGTAGCTGATAGAGTCTCTACTGCTGCATACCAACACATGGGTGAGCCTTATTCTCGTGAAGAGGTAATTCAAGCATATAATCAGATGCACCCAGGAAAGGCACCAGGGCTATGTCGGATAAATGGGACTTTTCTACGCGCTATTTGACCACCATTAGCGAAGATTTTATGAGCACGTGCCTATCTTTTTTAAACAACAACATCATGCCCCCATCACTAAATGAAACACATATTGTTCTCATTCCATAGTCTCCAGGAGCTGTGTCAATCAACAAATTCCGGCCTATTTCCTTATGCAATACTATATACCGAGTCATCTCTAAGGTTCTGGTGAATCGTGTTGCTGATGTTCTCCCAAGTGTAATCTCCCATAATTAAGCTGCTTTTGTGCATAATCGCCTCATTTCAGACCAAGTATTACTCTCTCATGAAATCCTACATGCCATGCGACGCTCAAAGGCAAAGACTAAAGGCTATTTCACCTACAAGATAGACATGTCAAAGGCCTTCGATCGAATTGAGTGGGACTTTGTTTTAGCTGTTTTGTCAAGCATGGGTTTTTCATGGATCCTGGATATCTCTGGTGCGACAGTGTATTACTTCTGTGCAGACTTCTGTCCTTATTAATGGCTATTTAGGTCCTTTTTTCCAGCCTCATCGTGGATTGCGTCAGGGTGACCCACTATTGCCTATTTTGTTCATTATTTGCATGGAAACTTTATCTTCGGCTCTCAAGCTAGCTAATGACATTGGAATTTATCATGGCTACACTATACCAGGTCTCAATACTTCAATTACCAATTTGCTCTTTGTTGATGATTGTGTTATATTTGGTGAAGCATAAACCTCCAATTCTCAAGCTCTCAATACAATCTTACATGACTTCAAAGCAGCATCATGTCAATGTATAAACACAGACAAATCTGCACTTATGTTGTCCACTAGGCTACAACCTACTTTAAAGGCCGACGTTACTTCAACTCTCAATACTCATCAGGTCACTGATTTTGGTTTGTATCTAGGTTTCCCAAGCACTATAGGTAAAAACAAAAGCTCAGTATTCAAGTACATTAAGGATCGAGTTTCCAAACGTATCCACAGTTGGTCAAAACAAGCTTCACAAGCAGGGAGAACTCTTTTAGTCAAGGGTGTCCTTCAAGCCATACCTTAATATGCTATGTCCATCATTCTCTTACCTCAAACTTTGCTCAAGCAAATTCAGCAGATGATTAATAGTTTCTGGTGGGGAGGGACGACACACTCTTCTGTTATTAGATGGACTAAGTGGTCATCACTTTGCCAAGATAAAGAGTCTGATGGAATGGGTTTTAGGGATTTACGCAGTTTCAATCGTGCTCTATTAGCAAAACATCTCTGGCGTATTACTGTTCAACCTCAAACCCTACTTTCCCAATTTTACCATGCTAAATATCTGCTACATTCATCTTGGCAACACAGTTCAACCAGAGGCAAATTCTAGTATAATATGGAGGGCACTGCTTACAGTACGTGATATTGTTGACTTTGGTGGGAGAAGAGAAATTGTCAATGGCACCGATACCAAGGTAACATATCGATGGCTACCGTCGAAACCGGGGGGCAAACTTTTTCCATGGAAACTACCTCCATTGGTCCATCAATATTCTTCTGTTGCAACTCTTATTACATTAGAAAACAGTTGGAATACTGCCTTGCTTCAGTAGTGGTGTGAAGAGTCTGATATAGGGCATATCCTTCAAATTTCTCTGCACCAAGGGGTTTCTGCTTCATCACCTACGGCTAATCAATGGTACTAGGGCCTTTCCAAATCAGGACAATTCACAGTTTCTTCAGCATACTACGCAGATATGTTTCTGAGGTACACTTCTTCCCCCTCTACATCACATGACACATCCAATCGTAAAGTTTTCAATCTGCTCTGGACATTGGATATTCCTCCACGGATAAAGCATTTGGGTTGGAAAATTCTTACTACTAAACTTCCATGCAAGACAGTTCTCCACGACAGGATTAAAGTGCAAATGTCAACAAAATGCTACTTCTGTGATAGTGCTGAGACTATGCTACATACCTTATATCAATGCCCTGTTGTTCAACCACTGTGGGACCGGTTCGGGTTTTCTTTACCTATCACTATTCAAATGAATTAAGGCCTGCAGGATTGATTTTTCCAGTTTTGTCTTACAAGATCAAAGACTGAGATTGCCACCTATCTGAGTTTTCTTTGGAAGTTATGGTTCACCCGTTGTCAAGTCTCACATAACCGGGTCAAAGATTTTGAGCAGGGTTGGTGCTAGACTGACAGTTTCTTTCACCTAGCTACTTCCACGTTGGCCGCAACACCCATAGCGTTAGATTCTCATCGTACGCAACACCCACAAATGACCGAGATCTCTGTCGACGCTAGTATGGATTCCAATGAAAGGATTGGTATTGCATGGGTGGCACGTACGCACACTCAACTTTTGCATGTCGGTTATGATGGATATCGGAGACGTACTACTATTGCTGATGTGGAAGCTTCTGCAATAGACGCTGCACTCAACATGGCGTTCTCCACTGGTCTACAAACTTTCAGAGTGCTAAGTGATTGCAAATCTATAATTCAGTACTTACAAGCAGGGGGACCACATCGTTGCTGCCTTCCACAACACATATTTTGAATCGCATTTTAGCCAATCTTGGTCACTTACATGAGGTATTATGGTTTTATATTCCTAGAGAAGCGAATATCTCGACGCACTGTATTGCTAACCATGCCCGTTGTCTACAGCAAACGGGTTCATGGACTCCGGATAACATTCCGGATTATGTAAACAAACTTGTTACTTAATACAATTAGCACCTCTTTTAAAAAATAACAGTTCATTTCTCGAACCGGTAATATCCCGATAGGATTTCAACAAGTGATAAAATTATGAGAAAAGTATACACATAATTGTATATATAGTTTTTTTATATAATAAGTAGAGTTTTGCATGTTTTTAACTATATGAAATATTTTCCAAGATATGATGAAATATCTATATATTCCATCAATAACAACATTTTATTGAATATAATGTATAAGTATTGAATACTAGTTTTGTTATTTTCATTGTTTTTGTTAATAAATAAATTCTTTACAAAATATAAAGTTATAGTGGATTCAAATGAATTAAAAATATGTTTTTAATGAATAAAAATAAGATCAGAAAAATTTCAACATGGAAGACAAACACGGGTGGATGGGCCAACTTTTGAAAATTTGCAAAATACTTTCATAAATTTTTGAAAAATATAAAATAACATAATGTTTTAAAGAACAATAATATCAAAAAATTATTTTACATCCTAAACAAAAGTTCAGGGTCCACTACTACTTCCAACATCATTTTTAACTGTTTGTACTTATAGATATTTACTTTTAGAAAAAAGTAACAACATCATAACATATTTTAAATACTACAATATGATTTAAAAAAATGTATACTATAACATTTAGTAAATTAGTGATTCAAAAAATAATTCAGAAAAAATAAAGGCTGCTATAGAATATGGCCTTTAGCCTGCCCAAACCCATATACCACCTCTTTCAAAAATCTGGACCTTCGGGGCTTTGCCCATATTCTTCTAAAACGCAGAATTGATTACACGACAGGTCTATACAATGCTATGTGCTGTCTGCTTATGTGGCAGTTCAGTCAATAGTTGATTGGACTGTTTATGTGGCATATGTGTGAGAAAAAAACTTATATTAACTTTAAATGGTTATAACTTTTAATATATAAGTTCAAAATGAAAAAAAATTATATCATTGTTCACCTAAATTCGAGTTCTTCAAAACAAGACCAGTCATAAATATGTTTTGACAACTTTGAAAAAAAATTATTTTTAACATGTTATGATGATACACTAAAATGATAATATGATTCATTATTTTTGATATTGTGATTCATTAAAATTGATATTATGATTCATTAAAATTAATATTATGATTTACTAACTAATAAGTTGTGAATTAGATAACACACTTTGAAACTGATAAAAAAATATTATTATTTTGTAGTGTATTATTATTGTATGGTGTATTTTAAATCTTATATGGTGAATCATGTATTTTCCGTACATACCAAATTTGTTTTGTGTTGTATTATTGTTTAATTTTTTTATTTTTATATGTTTACGTTGATACACTAAAATGATGATATGATTCATGAACTTTGATATTATGATTCATTAAATTTGATATTATGATTCATTAACTAATAAGTGGTGAGTTAGATAATAAACTTTGGAACCGATAAAAAATCATTATTGTTTTGTAGTGTATTATTATTATTGTATGGTGTAATTTTAATCTTCTATGGTAAATCATGTATTTTCATACATACCAAATATTTTTTTGTATTGCATTATTGTTTAATTTTTTTTATTTTTATATGTTTGCGATGATACACTAAAATGAAGATATGATTCATTAATTTTGATATTATGATTCATTAAAACTGATATTATGATTCATTAACTAACAAGTAGTGAATTAAATAACAAACTTTGAAACTAATAATAGATCTTTATTGTAATGTATTATTATTTTTATTATTATTGTTTTGTGGTGTATTATTATTATTTATATGATGTATTTTTAGTCTTATATAATGAATCATATATTTTTTTAACATACCAATTTCAAAACAGATAATGAATCATTATTGTTTAGTAGTGTATTATTATTGTTGTATGGTGTATTTTAAACTGTATATGGTGAATAAAGTATGGTTGATATGTATAAATATATACATATAAAAAATATAAAATCTTAAAGTTGTCAAAACATATCCATGTCTGATCTTATTTTGAAGAGCTTGAATTTAGATGAATAATGATATATATTTTTTTATTTTGGACTTATATTGTAAAAGTTACAACCAATTAAAGTTAATATAGAAAAAGATAGTCCAATCAACAAAACAATCCACCCAACAGTTTTCCGGACTGCCAAGTAAACAGGGTTGCACCCATCTACACGCGACATGCCGCAGCATCTACCGTCTGCTTCTAAAAATCGTTCGCCCGGCCCTCCATCATTCGCTGCTGTCGAGCGGTAGCCACCGGCAGTTCCTACTTCTCTACTGAATATTAGCTTCCTTCAGCTTCTTCCCTGTTCGTCAACCCGACCCCAATCTCTGTCTCCGTCGAGGTGTCATCTTCGTCAAGTGGTAGGCAGGTACTATAAAAGGGTTGGAAATTATCCGGTAGCTTCGATGTTTTAGCCGCTTGATAGCTTCAAACTTCTCATGTTATTACTGTTCATTAAACTTCCAATCGTTTCCCCGCCTTCGAACTTCTTTTCATCTGACCTATTGGTTTTCTGTGTCGGGATAGCTCCTGCAGCTATGGGGTGATTGGATTTTATTCACTGTCTAGCAGCTGATTGGTGATTGCTTATCTACGTAAATATTAGTTTAAAGACGCACATAGCAATTTTTATAGTCTTTTTCCAGAACTGAAAAGAAATATTACAAATTGGAATACTTGAATCAATTTCAGGGTTATATATGTTCGGCATTTAGACAAAGTTACCACCAGATACAATGATGTATATTTGTTATAAAATGAGATATTCCTAATCAATTCCAGTTTATAACTAGCTATTAAGAAGTGACAGTTTGTGGATTGCTGATTGGACTGTATGGATTTGAAATTGTAGCCTTATATAAACTTTGTTTCCTTTGACGAAGCCTATGAATTTTATAAGCTTTGTATTATCTTGTATGTTCATGCTCATTATTTGTAGACTGAGTTCATTTTTAGAGATTCAAAATTGCTGTACACTTTGACAAGGATGCTGCTGGCTTTGGAATTTGTATTTCCTATTGATTAATTTTTAAAAGTTCGTATGGCTCAGATCCTAAGCTATATCTGGTCAAGTATCTGTTTACTTATTCTATTAAGAATTCTATCTAATTCAGACTACTGAATTTCTAGCCGCAGATTATGATTTGTACTTTTACGTAACTAAGTGCTTTAAATTTTCAAATTTGCGTTATGGAAAATTGATGTAGCTTACCTTTTTTTGTGTAGAAAACCGTACTTCTTTGTTGGTTTTTTGGTTATCCGTTATAAGTGATTGTATTTTCTGGTTAACCAACTTCAGCTGGCCACAATTTATGGTAAGATATGTTTATGGATTCTTGTGAACTGAATATTGGGACAAAGTAACTAAAACTATCCATGAACACCCTTTTATATCTAGCAAGAGTGGACTAGATATACTTTGGTTTTGAAAACGTCTCTTCTCAAACTTGATTGTGATACTTAGTTAACTCTACATGTTGGCTGTTAATAGCTCATCCTTATACAGATTAGTAGTATAATCTAGTGCAGTTGGCCTGATAACCTTAATATATTTGCAACCAAAGCCCTGCATACATCTATTGGAGATCATATTCATTCTGGGTGTTGAAGTGGGTATGCGCCAGATGTCTTCATTACAAATTTTTGTTATATATACTCGTGCTTTTTACTGAGTTTGAGTCTTAATTTGCTGTTTTTTTCTGGCAGCTCATTTACTTTAGTTGCTCTTGTAGGAATACAGAAAAAGGCAAAGCGATGGATATGGATGGCCAAATTCTGCAGAAATTATGAGAGGTCTTCGAATTACCTCCTTGGATGAAGAAGAAGAAGAGCCAAACGCTGATGATGATTATGGTGATGTTGAAGATGAGGACGATGATGAATTACATGGGCCTGTATCACTGGGTTTTTTGGAAAAACCTGAAAAATCTTGGTCACTTCTGCGTCACGTATTCCCAAGCAAAGCTGGTGGTGTTCCTGTATGTCATGAATATTTATCAAATGTCTCCTTTGTTTATCACAGAGGTCATACAGATCACTAAAAGATTCAGGCATGCAGGCTTGGTTGGATCCAGTTAATCTACCATCAGGAAAATCCATTCTTTGTGGTATTTGTGAAGAACCACTGCAGTTCCTTCTCCAAGTAATGTGTCTTGTTCTAGAGTATCCTTTTCAAGCTGTTCATGTTTTTGCTAGTTCTGTTTTTCCTTTAGCTGATCAATCATCCATTCCTTGTATTTTCCATTTTCTTTTCTGTGAACAACACATCCTTTATTTTTATAGCAGATTGCTGATTGATAATATACAATAAATTAGCTGTTTTTGTTTTTGGTTTCAATCCGTCTGTAGGTATATGCTCCTCTTCCAGAGAAGGAAAATGCATTTCACCGGACATTATATGTGTTTTCTTGCACCTCAATGTCTTGTATTTTAAGGGATCAGCATGAACAATGGAAAGTCCAATCAGATAAGCCATTCAGAAGGTGATATTCTCTGATATGAAAGAGTTACACATCCATTAACTATTTCTGATTTGATCATTTACATGTATGGCTGTACATTTCTAGCTTTCAAGGCTGTATAACTGTTTTTGCCTCTTTTAATATCCGTCTGCAGTGTCAAGGTCTTCCGTTGTCAACTTCATCGGACAAATTCGTTTTACTCGAGTGACCCTCCAAGATATGACGGGACTGACAAGCCTACGGGAGTAGGAGGTGAATTGTAGTCTAAGTTTCTGGTGAATAAAAGAACAATTGATTTGCTCTATTCTAAGTATTTGTGTACATCAGAGATAACTGTCAGTATTATTTATGCTGTCAGATAAAGCTCAAGTTAAATTCACTCCTGGTTTATCCTTCTTAAAGCAGGGGAAGTTGCACCCAATTCTGACCTATTGAAATAGAAAACTGGAGCAATATAATTAGGGTTAGCGAGCACATTGAAGAATAAAATTTGTTGATAACGTGTGAGTGAGGAAGTATTTTGAAGAATATAGAAAATTCATATGCTAGTGGTGGTTTGGAACTGATTTTGCTGAAACTGAAAACAAAGATGTTAGTTGGCTAAGAACTCAGTTCGGAACCCTCCACCCTTGCAAGTTGAATGAGATAGAGAGGGGCTTCACATTACTTAAGAAAGATTAAATGTGAGGAAGATTCATGACAGATCCAGAGAACAAGTGTGGAATACTCCCTCCTATTCAAAATTTATGTCGTTTTAGAAATGAATCTGGACAGATTTAATTCTAAATACATCTCTAAAATGACATATATTTTGATAGGAGGGAGTAATATTTTTTATGGAGCTCGCAATCTTTTTCTTTTTGTTTCGCTCTCAGTAATTCATATATTTTGTCCCGAAAAATGTTTGGCACTTTTTCTTTACGGTGGTTGTTACCAGCTCATCTTTGTACATGGTGTGGGACATGGAAAGGGGACAAAGTATGTAGCACTTGTAGAAAAGCTCGTTATTGCTCCGAAAAACATCAGGTAACTTTGGATATTTGCAATGCTTGATATGTGCTTAGTTCATTGATAGTTTCTTGATGAATATACCCTTATAAGTTTTCAGGCTGCACATTGGCGTTCAGGTCATCGGGCTATTTGTCATAGTATAGTTTTTTCGTCTGAGTCCTCTGATTTGCAGCCACATCTTAGCGCCTCTTTAGAGGAAATGCCGAAAGGTCAGTATAAAGTGAAAGTAATATGTTTGGGTTGATGTTTCCTGATGAGCTGACAAATTAACTAATGTGTAACATATGCTTCTATTTGTGCTGTATGATTCTTTCACATTGTTAGCATCATGTATCCAAAGCCTTAGATGGACTGTAAACATTTGCTGTAGTGAATTGACATTACGAATTGTGTTCCTGTCTCACTGTCTTATGGTGAATGTGTAAGCCTCTTATTGTTTGACAAATAGTATCTTACTGTGTCTTAATCTGTTTATCTTCAGCTGCTAGTAGAATACTATGGCCCGAATACGAGATTAAGAATGAGGATGAATGTGAGTCTGACGGGGAAGATTCAGAAGCGCTGGTGGATGTAACCAGCAAGCCATCCATGGATGATTTTGCGGTATTACTTGCATAGACTAAACATTAAATTGTTACTATTAATAGTATGATCTTTAATGACATTGGCATATGGACTTTGTTTGTACGCAGAATGATGATGATAAAATTAGCTGGGTCACTTTCCAAGAACGTATTGGAAGGGCACCTGAGCAAGTTTTAAGGTGGTTAGCAACTCCTGCTTTAAAAAAATTGTTCATTTGAACATCCTTTGATTATTGTTATTTTATTATTCTTTGTCATGTTTTATAGTGTTAGCAAAGTTACCTTGGTGATCATCACCTTCAAATCACTCATATCTGCTGTATAGCAATGCAACTTTTCACCAGTTGTCAGGGACTCTGTCTAGTATGTGGCTTCTTGTGCCCATGTAATCCTCAGTATTTTTTTGACATCTAGGCAGTCTTTCCTGATCAGTCCATTTGAAGGTTCACATGGTAGTTCGAGAAGGAAATGGGAGCAATAGGGATACTTTAGTTCTAGCTTCATACCATCTATGGGTTTAATGGTGTCAGTAAATATTGGTTGTCAGACTTTGATGGGATTTTGTAATGGATATTGGCTTCTTCCTCTTGAACGGTACATGTAAACGTCAGTTCATTGATTTGTGACCAACCCCTCAGTTGAGTAGTCCAGTTAGTATAACCACCGGTTATCCATTAAAATAAATCGCCATAGCAGTTGCATGCCACTCTCCCGCGGTTACTATCTGCTATGCACGGCTTTCTGTGATTCATATTGTTGTTTGCTGTCTACAGCAACTTGTCAATTGTCAAATCTTCTTTCATCTATGATTTACGCAGAAGAGTGCGTTGTGGTTAAAGCTTACTCATTTGATTCCATGTAAAGAAAGATATTGTAGGGACACTGGATCAAAGCCACTGTGGCCTACATCAAGTGGCCGGCCAGCCAAAACCAATATACCCAAATGCAGCTATTGTGGCATTGACCGGAATTTTGAGTTTCAGGTTTGCTCTGGGAGTGCTCCTACTTTCTGGTTCTATCTTGTTCTCGAGAAATGCTTCTTGATGTCTTTACAATATATTATTTAGAATCTTTGTCTGTTTTATTGTTCAGATATTGCCCCAGCTGCTTTACTACTTTGGAGTGAGTAATGATCCTGATTCCCTTGACTGGGCAACTATTGCTGTTTATACATGTGCAAACTCATGTCAAGATGCAAGCACAGCATACAAAGAGGAGTTTGCGTGGGTTCAACTCTCCTCTCAAACTGCTTGACAGGTATCCTGTTGACAGTTATGTTTTGAATAGACCAACATAGTAGTGGTATCCTCTGTTTTTTCTCTTTGATTTTTAAGGATTTCCCCTCAGCCTGTGTTCATGTACTTATCTAGCTGTTCAGTTTTCCTTCTTATTTTGCGGTTTTTTTCTTCCTTTTGGGATCATGAATGACAACCAGAGAGAACTGTCATGACTGGATAAAGCTAAGGTTCTGCTAATAGTTGCAATGAAAAACTTACAATTTTGGAGTTGGAAGAAGGAATTGCATTGCTTAAACCACCAAATTATTTCTCAGCACTGATGCTAGGTTTTTCTTATTAACACCCCCCCCCCCCCCAACCTACCTTAAACAATCTTGTATATCGTGTTGAGTGCATCAGTAATAAGAGGAATAACTTGTTGCTCTTGTAGTCACTAGTACTACCGACCCGTTCTTGACAGATGTCGCTGTTCGGGTAGCTGAATTTGTTTGGGCGCACTTGTTTGCAGAAAATAGGGAAAAAATAATTAGCCCACGCATGAGTGTTTATATACATTCCATTTCCATGAAGTTTCACTAAGTAAGTGTTTTATTTGCGAAGCCCTGGCCTCTCTCTCTAGCATATGAAATGAAAAGATTAAAAATCATAATAAAGGGAATTTCTTTATTTGCCTTTGTTTCCCAAGTCCTAACCCCAAACTCAAAGATATTCCCAAGTTGCTGCCGACTCTTTGTTTCTACTTTGTCAATGATCCTGCAACTAGTTGGAGTGTCATGTTCTTGTTATAAGGATATGCATTTACATCTCTTTTGCTATTGAGGTGGTATTAATATTGTGGTTAGTAATGTTTGTGTTTTTACGATAATTACATGCTATTTTGCCATCACTTTGCAAAGTTTAACTTTGAAACTAAGATGAACATGTGTCGAGTTTTATTTGAACCGGCATCTGCTACTTGCGTGATTTGGCTTACAATGTCTTTGATCTGTCAGATAGTCGTATAAAAAACCTTCATCTTTGGTTTTCATTACTATTTGTTTTGTTTATGTATGTATGCTCACATTTCGTGTTTTCATGTCTTGTTGAAATGAATTTTGCGCCTGAACCATAAAATTATGGTTGGTATCGTCAAATATATGGTTTGCATCCCAGTACATGTTTGACGCCAACATGTTGCTAATCTTATAACTGATGCTAGTTTGTTGGGTTTGAAATCGATTTTTATTCAACCTTATAATGACTAAGCCTACAATTTTTCGTAAACAAAGAGCAATATGTTTGTAGTCCTAGACAAATATAGAGAGAAAGTCGGAATGAAAGAGTGGCAGCATATCACTGGTATTTAGGTGGAATTTTTTTTAGAACAAACGTAAACCAAGTTAATGTGATAAACAAAATATTGAAAAGAACACATGTATAGCTCTCAGTTTGTTGTAATCTCAACAACCAATATTCTTTTTGTTTGAGTTTCCCAACTACGCAGTCTCTCTTAACACTTCCTTTTTGGTTTAAGCACAGACATCTGGATTGGCCTGGAGGTAAGTTTCAACAACTTGATAAGCTGGTGACTCTCTCCTTCCCAACTTCAACCTTGTCTTCGTCAAGCTGAGGCTCTCCTTCCTTTGAGTGGAAGTGGTTTGTCATCTTGGTCACTGAACCAGCTCCCTTTGCCTCCACCTTGAACTCGGTGACAATGAATTCCACATTCTCGCCATGCATGTCTCCTTCAATGGCTGTAAACTTGTAATAGCAGTTGTCCACATCGACTGCCTCGATCTTGTGCTTGACGTAGTTGTACCCTCCCGTAGCTGAATTTCAGGCATGTTATGGTTTAGATTATTTCAGTTTTCATAGTATACCATATTATTTAGACATACTGTTAGAGAATATTAGCAAGATTCAGATTGAGCATAATTGAAAAAAATATATATATATATATATATATTTTTCTGCTACTTGAGATAAAATCATGCATCTATCTTCTTATAGCTAGGCCTAGAACTCGGTTAGAGGATGGATCATCCCAGTACTCTAGTAACTGGAAAAAGGTTTGTGCTCTAATTCAATGGCCAAAGGGTTCCACCATCTGAGCTGAGGGGATTCTTTGTTATGGCCATTAAAAGGGAAGCTATAGCCTCACCAACACACTGGGGAAATCTCCTGATAGTGATAGGTGAACAATAGATAAGCGAGTGAATCACCTTCAACCAAGTTGGTCTGCTTTATGTTGCCGACAGCAACACCATCTCCTTGGACAAACTCAACGCTTTTGATTCCTTGGGGCATTATCTTTGGCAATAGTGCGTGGGTGTCAAGGACAAGAGCCTTGTACATGCGAGCTGGAGAAACTGAAGTCTCGACTTCTTGGCAAATTGTCTTCACACCCATTATAGCTTGTCTGTTGGTTCTAACCGTGTGAAAGTGAGAAATTGGCTTTGATAACCAAGTTAGTGATATGAGTTTTTGCGAAATATGTCTGGATGTGATAAAACCAAGTCTTGATGAGGGTATTTATAGGAATGAGTTGATCAGGGTGTGAACAAAGTTGAGCGCGTGTATTTCAAACCGTCAGCCATGATTGACTCTTTCTGCTTTCTAGATGGCAGCTCTACTTACGGTCTTACTCAGAAAAAAGGTCGCATGGTGACAGGCAGAGATGTTTACATTGATTAATCTACTTACGTTCTACACTTCTACTTACATGATTGACTCTTTTTTTATTAAAAAAATTTGACTGCGCGGCCAATTTTAAGTGGCGTAGCCGTTGTTTCAATGGAATTTCCTAAGGTTGTTGGGAGAATTTTTACATTCTCCATTTAAACTTTTGAGTGTATATGCTAGACAATTCTTCAACTATATCTTACAAAGCACACAAACAATAGTTCATTAATTATAATTGTTTCATGTACTATGTTTTTAAATAAATCAGCAATTTGGAAATTACAAGTTCAAAGCCGCGGTATAAAATACTTGTATGCTATTAATAGTTCATTGACAACAATCACGATATACCAAAAAAAATGTCTCGGCTCTAAGTTTCTTAAATCATAAAATTTATTCTGTTTTTCTCATAAAAAATCAATTATATATAGGTAAAGAAAACTAATTCCAAATCGGACATTCATCAGCTCAGATATAGGTAACTGTTAAAAAGATGGAGCAAGCTTTGCTTCTTCAAGTTTAGGATTTTCGAATACGGTATTCAATTCTTTAATACTCCTATTATTAACCAACCCCCACCACTGTCGCTATTTAGAAATTGTACTAATTTGGTCTAGTACTAATATTCTATCTTAATGAAAAGTAAAACAAAAAGCACTACTGTCTGAGATTCAAGCAGGGCGGCCAAAGCAAGAAAAAATAAAACAATCCAACAGTACAAGTTTTTGAAAAATAACAGTACCAACAACTTTGTAGAACGTAATGGTAGGATATACCAAAAGGGCAGAAAGTCTTCAAATGATCCTTCGAAACATCATAAGATACTTTGGATAACTGGAATCCATCTACAATCATATTTGTCACTTGATTATTTTCAAATAAGAAGATTCATCATCTCCACATAAAGTTCCAAAAATCTGGTACCATCATCATATCACACATTGGGTGTTAGCCCATGTAGTGGGCTGTCGTTTTGGGCCTCAGCCCTTAGTCTATCTATAGTTAATAAAGGGTCTTTCCTTATGTTCTAGTATATTTGTAGACTAGTATAGATATACATGTAATTCTCGTTTCATATCATCATCAATACAATGAATACTTTCATAAATATCTCGCTATTGGTCTCTAATATTGGGAGCATCATATCAAGACTATGGACCACACTTAAGATCCATTTTAAGAGTATTAATCGGACCTTTTAATTTTCACCACCACTAGACATCGAGATCGATCACTAAATTCCTAAATATTTGAACTTCTTCGGCATGGTCTGCTTTGTACTAAACTATCAATAGGAGCCTACCTATGAAGCTTCATTCCCTAAAGAAATAATCTGAATTTGAAGAGAGTTGATTTTCTTAATGGTGGTTTTGGGATTTTTTATCAAATTTAGGTAATATGTATGAATGTTGCCAAGAAATGGGCAAATGAGGGTAAGACGAGTATAAGAGAGACTATTCGTTTCCAAATTCCAGAGGATA
Source organism: Limonium bicolor (assembly GCA_023374045.1). Lineage (NCBI taxonomy): Eukaryota > Viridiplantae > Streptophyta > Magnoliopsida > Caryophyllales > Plumbaginaceae > Limonium > Limonium bicolor. Next base: position 135,760,377 of record CM041779.1, on the reverse strand, counting down.
TGTTATCTTATCGATATCAGGCTTCCATATCTATTGTAATGGAAGATTGTTAATTCATCAGAGAATGATTGAGAGTTGAATTCTATTATTTCATTGTAATCAGTGACGGCTGCTGTACATTTGCCTATTTATAAGAGTGACTATTTACCCTATTCTATTGTAACGGACTGTAAAAACAGATAGTTACAAAATTGGACTTTAGTAAATTAAATACTAGTCATGGGCCTTAGTATCGATATTATTTTTGGGTCTGAGTCTCTTGTGTCTCAGTATCCCTCCACGATCCGTATGAGAGAAGACCGAGTTTGGATCGAAGCTGAGTGAGACGGGTAAGAGGTAGCACCTTCGTGAGAGCATCTGCTACTTGATCCCGGCTATGGAGGAAGGATACCATGAGGCTGCCATTCGCAACCTTTTCACGCAAAAAATGGAAATCCAGGGCAATATGCTTCACGCGAGCATGGAGGACGAGATTTGCAGCAAGGTAAGTGGCTCCCAAGTTATCGCACCATAGGATAGGTGGTTTTTGCAGTCATATGTGTAGATCCTGTAATAGATGTTGTATCCATATAATTTCACAAGTTGCATGCGCCATTGCACTGTATTCTGCCTTTGTAGTCGACCGAGCAACTATATGTTATTTTTTTGACGACCATGAAATTAGGTTATGACCTAGGTAAACACTGTACCCGGTAGTTGACCTTCTGTCTTCAAGACAACTTGCCCAATCTGTATCAGCATAGGCAAATAGCTGTATAGGGGACATTCGAGAGAGAAAAAGACTCATACTTTGGGTGCCTTTTAGATAACACAGTAGGCATTTCAGAGTTTGCCAGTGATAGAGATCAGGGTTGTGCATGAACTGGCAAAGTCTACTAATAACAAAGTTTATATCTGGGTGAGCGAGGGAGAGATATTGCAAACCTCCTAAGGGGCTGCGAAAGAGAGTGATGCTAGTATAGGGTTTTGAGGGTCTTGTTTCTAAGTTGAAAGTGGTGGTCATTGGGGGTAGAAACTGGTTTGGATGTAGAAAGACCAGCCTTTTTGTTTAGGTCACCAAAGTACTTGCTTTGATTTAGAAGTAGACCAGAGGGGGTGCTGGTAACATGAATCCCTAGACATTAGTTGAGATTGCCAAGGTATTTAATAGGGAAATGTGAGGCTAGTTTGAGGTAGAATTTGAAGAGAAGGGTGGGAGTGTTGGCAGTAGCTATAAATAATATCATCCATATAAATTCAAATGTAAATTTGATTTGTGATGATAAACAAAGAGAGATGAGTCAGCTCTTGAGGCTTTAAAGCCAAACGAATGTATGGCTTTAAATAATCTAGCAAACCATTCTAGGAGCTTGTTTGAGGCCATAAATAGACCTCTGTAGTTTGCAGACAAAATTAGGGTGTAAGGGATAAGAGAAACCTGGAGGTTGCATCATGTAAATGTCCTCTTTTAGAGACCAATGTAGAAATGCATTCTCAATGTCAAATTGCTTAATAGGCCAGGACTGAGAGATGGCTAGGGATAGAACAAGTTTGACAGTAGTAGGCTTAATGACAGAACTGAATGTATCCTGATAATCTAGTCCTTCCCGTTGTGTCTAACCTTTAGCCACAAGTATGGATTTCTCCTTTCTACACTCCCATCTGCCCTCTTTTTTGTTTTAAGTACCCACTTAACACCCAATATGTTAGCATTACCTGGTCTAGGTACAAGAGTCCAAGTACCTGTTTTCTGTAATGCCTGAAATTCTTTGAGGAGGGATTCCCTCCATTCTGTGTACTTGAGAGCCGCTTTGAGAGTAGGTTCTTCAGGGATTATAGTTGTATTATGAGCCTGAGGCCAGGGAATAGTGCCATCCTGACGAACCAATGGCCTGGTTATGTTATTTATGGCCCTAGTAACCATGGGATTAAGAGGGGGAGGTGTTGGGCTTGGTTCAAGTTGAGGTGATGGGTCTAAGATAGGGGTATTAGAGGAGGAGTGTGATGGTGTGGATACGGGAGTTATCTAAGGGGTGTAGTAGGTATTTTGGGTAGGGGAATTGTTTAATGAGGGAGGTGTAGGTAGGATATGTAAAGTGATAGAAGTTGTATCGGGAGAGGGTGATGGAGTTGAGGGGGGTAGTGTTGGTAAAAGGAAAAGATGTCTTATCAAAGTAGACATCTCTGTTTATGTAGGTTCTGCCTGTCTTGGTGTTAAGGCATTCATAGCCTTTGTAGTTTGGGTGGTACCCTAGAAAGACACAAAGTGTAGATCTGTAGGATAGTTTGTGCTTATTGTAAGGCCTTAGATTAGGCCAGCAAGAATAGCTAAAGGATTTGAAGGGGGATTAGTCTGGGTCTGAGTGATATAAAAATATGAAAAGGGGATTTCATATGTAGAATGGGTGTGGGGGTTCTGTTGTATAGATAAACAGTAGTCTAAAAAGCTTTGAACTAGAATTTGAGAGGGACAGAAGAGTGAGCTAGTAGAGATAAACCTTTATCAACTATGATCCCGTGTCTAGATTCCACAGAACCATTTTGTGGATGAGAATAAGGGTATGTAGTTCGTAGAGAAATCCCTTGAGCAACAACAATCTTCATTAGGGGAAGGAATTCCCCACCACCATCAGTTTGAAAAGATTTGATAGTGACACCAAATTGTGTCTTAACAAACTGAAGGAAATCGATCACATTAGGTAAAACAAAGGATTTAAGAGGGAGAGGAAAAATCCACACATATTTAGAGAAGTCATCAACCATAGAGAGATAATATCTAGCACCATAAGTAGATAACATGGAGGTAGGTCCCCAAACATCCATGTAAACTAAATCAAAGGTCTCTTAGACACAGAGCCAGTAAGAGGGTGGGGAAGGGAGTGCAGTTTTCCCATATTACAACCATTGCAAGCCATAGAGTGAAAAGTATTCTTGGTCACAGGTAAACCAAAACTATTAATTACAAGTTGGGTGATTCTTTGTGAGGGATGTCCCAATCTGACATGCCATGTGGTAGTAGTGGTTTTAGTTTCCACTAGATCAGTAGGGTGAGAAGTGGTAACATGGATTGCCTTGTGGTGAGGAAAAGTGTAAAGCCCATTGTTAGTTCCTCCTTATAGAAGAAGGATCCCCTTGGCTTGGTCCTTTAGGTTGAAATATGTGTCAAAGAATTCAAAAAACACATTATTAGTGGCACAAAACTTCTGAATAGACATTAGGTTTTTCTATAAATGTGAAACATGAAGTAAATTAGAGAGGAGAAATTGACCAGAGGGAGTAGAGAGTAGGCCAGAACCCTGATGCTTGATAGGTAGAGTTGAGGAATTGTCAAGAGACACTTCATCATTGCCATAGAAGGATAGAGAGGAAATATTCAAATTTCCAAAGTCATTAGTGAAATAGTGGCTAGCCCCACTATCAGGATACCACCGAGTGTCTGAGGTTGTGTAGTTGGATCCAAAGGAACTTGGTGCCTTAGCTTGAAAGGAGTGGTCAAATCTATGCCAACATTCCGAGCCCTTGTGACCAAGCTTGTCACAAATTCGACAAACCAGTCTATTGTCAAACTTTCCTTTCTTATACTGTGTTTTCCTTGATTTCCTCTATAGTTAGGTGACTGTCCCCTTCCAGTTTTAAATTTCCCATATAGCTAGTGTTGTTGTAGGAGGTAGTCTTGGTGCCAGAAGTATTAGTAGTAGTGGTATTAAAAGTAGATTGTTCGAGGATTGCTGTGTTCTGCTATTGAACTCTAGCCTCATAAACGAACAGTTGCCCATAGAAATCAAAGGAAGAGATGCTGTCAGACCTCATGGTGACAATAGTAACATTTGAGTCAAATTCAGGACCCAAGCTAGTAATCATATGAGCAACAAGATTTGAATCACTAACTAGTGACCCTGCTGCGGCTAAGGTTGCAGTAAAGGATTTCAACTTATTGTAGTATATAGTCACTAATTCTGGCCCCTTCTTGTAATTCATTAACTGACACTTTAGTCGCATTACTCTAGCTGTTGATTGTGCATAGAACATCTATTGCAGAGAGTACCAATTCGTGGTTGACGTGTCAAGTTTCATTACCTGGTTAACAAGAGAATCGGACATAGATGAAGTTAAGACAGACATGACCAGTTGGTCATATTGCTCCCAGGTAGCTAGGGCTGCTTCATCGGTAATGGGTTTGGGTTTTGACCCATCAATCCAACCAAAGAGGCCATGGCCTTTCAGGTAAGGTTCAAGTTGTTTTTTCCATGTTGGGTACTTTTCTGATGTGAGTTTTGTGAAATGGCTAGATGTAGATATAAGGGAAGGCAAGGAAGAGAGAATGAGGAGGTAGACTGAAATTGAGAAGGAGAGTCGGTATTTACTAGAGCTACTCGAGGAGGAGATATTGGTTCCAACTAGAGTGGTCGCCATTGCCAGGAACGGAAGAAGAGCGTGAGCTATCAAACTCTGATACCATACGAGATTCTTAATTCATCAGAGAATGATTGAATTCTATTATTCCGTTGTAATCAGTGATGGCTGTTGTACATTTGCCTATTTATAAGAGAGACTATTTACCCTATTATATTGTAATGGACTGTAAAAACAGGTAGTTACTGAATTGGGTTTTAGTAAATTAAATACAAGTTATGGGCTTTAGTATCGGTATTATTTTTAGGCCTCAGTATGCACCCAAGGGGCAGCATGTAGCCTAGTTCGGTTTTGACCCACAAATGTTAATTTGTTCTTTCACAGAGTCGTAGAGATGATCTTCATCTCTTTGTTTTGATTTTGTTGTTTTGTGTGATCATAGCTCGTTGTTTTCATATCTTGTTGAAATGAACGTCGCGCTTGAAAACTATATACTATCTCTATCCCGTTATAAGTGTCCTTTTGTTTTTCGGCATGTTTTTCTACTTCAATATTAAACATATAAGATAAAATAATTTTTAAAAATTAAGTTGTATAATATATAGTTTTTCACATAAGAATTTCATTGTAAAACATAGATTTATAAAAATATATCTTACAGATTAAATATTGAAGTTAAACGACACATCTAAATAGTAAACTGGATATTTTGACGGGGACGAAATGAGTAATATAGTTATTTGAAAATAAGTCCACATGAATGGACAGATGACAAACATGCAATATAGAAGGGAGAACACATTCAGAAATTTTAATTTGTATATAATCGAAAAGAAATAATTAAGACAGACATAGTATACATATATTTAAATTGAAGACAAACAAAATATCAAAAGGAAAACTTGCAAGCTATCAGTTTGTTGGGATCCCCAGTCCACCCAACAAATTATTTCTTATTTTTCTACTTTACGCACAAAACACTCGGACTAACTTTCTTCTTCAATTTGGTTCAAGCACAAACATTTGGGTTGGCTTGGAGGTAACCTTCAACTACCTTGATAAGTTGGGCGACTCTCTCCTTCCCTGCTTCAACCTTGTTTACATCAACCTTAGGCTCTCCTTCCTTTGAATGGAAGTGGTTGGTCATCTTGATCACTGAACCAGTTCCCTTAGTCTCTGCCTTGAACTCAGTGACAATGAATTCAACATTCTCGCCGTGCATGTCGCCTTCAATGGCTGTGAACTTGTAGTAGCAGTTGTCTACATCGACTGCGTCAATCTTGTGTTTGACGTAGTCATACCCTCCCTCAGCTGAATTATTCCAGATATGTCATGGTTATTAGATTGTGTTCAGTTTTCATATAAAGTATATCATATTATTTTAGACATATATATATCTTTAGAGAATATTACTTAGCAATTAGTTTAAGAATTGAGCATAGCATAAGATTAATATGAAGTTGCATTAACAAAAGATAAGGAAGTGATCAGTGAAATTACGTACCTTCAGCCAAGTTGGTCTGCTTAATGTTGCCGACAGCAACACCATCACCTTGGACAAACTCAATGCTTTTGATTGCTTGAGGCAAACCTTTGGTAAGATTGTGTGTGTCAAGGACAAGAGCCTTGTACATGCGAGCTGCGGAAACTGAGCTTTCAACCTCCTGGCATATTGTCTTCACACCCATTCTAGCTTGCTGGTTGGGTTACTGTAAAGGAGAGAATTGGCTTTGGTAGTTATAGGAGCTTATGAAATATTTTTAGATGTTGATGAATTAGTGACAAGTGTAGATGTGAGTATTTATAGGAATGGTGGTTCAGCTTGTCAATAAAGTTGAGCCCCTTGGCCTTGTATTTTGAACCAGAGGGTTGTTCCGCTTTGATGGACTGGTTTGCTTATGTTTTCTAGACGGCTGCCCCACTTTGAAAAAAAGTCGTGACGCTTTTACCTTTAATGAAGTGGATCTGATAGGCAGAATTTTTTTAATAGGCGACGGGACTTTCTTTCCAAGTCTTTGCTGAGTATAATAGACGCCGGACTAAATTGACTGAAGTGGATTCATGAATCAATCTGAACGCATTTGTGAATCAATTTGAAAAATGCCTATAAAAGGGATGGTATAAAATCACTCCCTCTCCCGTTAATTAAAATCTGTGCAAGTTTTTTAAAAGGGCAGATATTATTGAACAAGAGTATCAAAATCAATTTGCGTATGACCATCTAACACAGAACTTTTAGCAGGCTATGACTAATTTTATATTGTGCCATTTGATGCATAAGAAGAACTGTATGAAAAAAAATATGACTTCAAATTCCCTTTTATCAAAATTGATCTCAGAGTCGGCAACGAAGAATCAGGACGTGCAAGAAGACGTAAGCACTGCATTTAAGTCTGGCTAGTCTTCAACGATGGAGCCTCATGATGGTCACCAGCCTGCCTTTGTTGCCCAAGACCCCGTAGCCATAGATGAGGTTGGGCGTGACCACAAGTCAGTTGGTGCCAATGGGAAGACCCCTTACCCAGGGAACAAGAAGGAGAAATTAATCATCCGCAATCAAACTCCAACTCTCACGGTTCATCTAGTCCATGATAAGGAGCCGAGTGCCATCCCAAGTACCCTGTTCCTAGAATCGAAACCTTAGAATGCCTTGAATCTTGTCTTGTTGTTTGGACTCCTACAAATTATTGTCTCCTGTAATTTATGTGTACTTCTTGCTTGTCTTATGTTTTGACTAACATTGCCTTTTACTTGTTGAAATCCTGGCTACCAGGGTGCATTTCTATCCGAATTGTGCCCGTAGTAGTTTCTTTGGCCTTAGGCCACGTCTTCATGAACTTTCCCTGCTGTTATGATGTTAACACTCCTTGGCCTTAATGCATTACTTTTTTTTAAAAAAAATTGATCTATAACAATAAATTTACCTCTAGACTATGAAGGACAAAATTGTAGTCCACAATGTTCTCTCTTCTCTCCTCTTTCTCTCTTGAATAAACTTTTCTTCCCTTTACGTTGCTTTTGGGGTTTTATATAGCTCTCTCTAATGGGTGTTGTTTAGCTGCCACTTTGTTTTTGGTCTTGTTCAGCCCTCTCAGGTGGGGCAATTGCTTTGCTTTTATTGGTAGGTTTCTCATTTTTGTTCCTAAATAAATCCCGCCACTAATACCATAAGCGGCGACAAGGTTCTTTTGGGATGTGCTGATTCCTTTGGCTTGTATGTTTTGCCATAGTGGTGCTTTGGTCATATTCTTCTACTTTGGTTGTATTACCTTCACTGATAGATTGTTTTACGCTTTTTATAAAGGAATAACCCGCTTCAAAGTATAGGTGATACCTAGAGTTCAATATATATAGAAAAAGAGTGTTATGCCCTCAAATCGCTGAAAATGTGTCGTTCTAGTTTGTAAGTAAAAATTATACTCCATCTTGCCAATGGTACCCCAGATATAGTATTAGTTCCCAATCATATTTTGTTTGTTCAGTGGAAAATATAATTGGTTTTACTAAGAATTAATGTCGTACCCGGTTATAAGCATTGTACCGTCGTATTTTTTTTAGATAATTTGGGCATATAGCCATAATATTAAGGTAACATGGTGGATGGTTTGTGTACGGGCCTCATTAAAACCTCCCTGAGCAAAACCCGGTGGGAAAAAATTTAGAGCGGAAAAAGAGTACCCCCCATCCAAATACAGATCATACTGACCACATTAAAAGCAAGAACCAAAACAACTACTATACAAAAGACCTAAAACTCATGGGCCCTACTAACAAAACTCCCCAAAGAAAGGAGGAAACCAAACCCAGCCCAAAAACCCCACACAAGGAAAAAACCACCAAACTAGGGACAATCCCACAGCCTTCCACATCCTCACAGAGAACCCCGTGACTCCGACCATCTGAACCACTAACGGCACCATGGCCCAAGATTAGCGATCTTGGACCTAAAATCCAACGCACACCAGATACTCGCCTTACCGAAATACTCAACTCATCGTCTCGCCAGAGCATAGGGGCGGTTATTTCTGTTGGGCCTCAAACGTCTTCAGGATTTGATTAACAATGTTAGCTTTAGTTAGGCTTGGATTAGGAACTTTACACCCTAATTTTAATAATAGATTGACACATTCCTCCGCTTCTTTTTCTGGGTTAATAATTTTCCCGTTCTCATTTATTGCTGGAATCTCCGTCCTGGACTGCAACGTTGGTGGTGTATTATGCACAAGATCAACGACTAGATTAAAATCATCCTTATTTATTGGAGACTTAACTGGGGTCTCCTGTATAAACTTCCTCTTCACGGTGGTGATTCTGAGTATCTTCGACAGATTTTTCATTTTCCTGAGTCCCGACATTGGTATCGCCATCCGCAACTTCTGTTCTCGAGCTACTCAACACTGCCTGATGAGGAGAGACCTGAAAAAACGAGTCAGGGAATTGAAAAGGAAACTCCTCGTTTTCTTCATTTTGTCGTTGCGCATGTGCTGAGGGGGGAGCATCAGCACAACTTTTTTTAAAGTCTTCTGAGTCACTACCCTGGTCACACTGTGGCGTGCAAGACTTTTGGATGTTTGCAATAAATGTGCACTGGGGAGATGAGCCCACATAACCCTCCACCGCGTGGACCCATTGTGTCTCCCCGTATTTTCCAAAATCTGTCGCATTTTCAAACGACCGCCCCTTTTCAACCGATCTCATCTATCTTACTGTCTATCTGACTGTCATTACTACGTGAGATTGCGCCCGCAGTCTGCATGGGAACAGGTCCATGACATAAAATTGGCAGCGACAGCTGTTCTTCCATCATTCTGTCTCCGCTGTTTAATTGAGGCTCATTAACATCTTTTGTACTAAAAAGGGCACCGTTAACCTGCAAAGTTTCGTTAGAACTAAAAACTCCTCCTCCTCCTTCTTTATGCGTATGATCGACAATTCTGGACTTACGTTGAATATGGTTCAGGGTACCCACATCATCAGGAATTTGAATAATACTCTCGCTCGGGTCTGGATTTTTGCAAGTGGCCTTATCATTCTCACCTTCAACGATTGAAACTGGGAAAGAGCATCCCTCAACTTTGACCTCAATTTTCAAATTAATCAGTTGGAGGGTCGATGTTTCCACATAAATTCGGATTTCGGCATTCTCCACGAACTGATCTTCTTCCTCTTCTATCTTGATGACGTCCCCTACTATTTGTGCAATTTTACGCATGTTTGTTTTGTTCCACGCACGAAGGGGTATACCACGGAGGATAACCCATGTTCTACGTTTTTCAACTTGGTCCTCCCTTTCCCATTGACAAATCTCCCATCCTTCACCATTAGAAAGACCCAGGTTAACAACATCCTTCATTTCATGTATTGAGTTAAAAAGCATAAGGAATTTCCTCCTGGAGAGGGCTAGTAACCCTGCCAAATTTGGCCATCTACTACGGAGAAAATCCATTGTTTCCTTCGGGCTCTTGTCCTCCTGAATAGAGATGACCGCACATTTGGACAAACAGGCCTTTATCTCTTCATCCGCGCTGACCTTAATAGAAAGTCTTGATTTAGCACTGCTATACTCTTTTTGGGTTTGGGTAGACTGATGCAGCTGAGAAAAGCTACTTTCGGGAGCACCTTTCCTCTCTTTAGCTCTATGCCCTTGAAATTCCAGTCTAGCCCAAAGACTACAACCATTGATATTCCAGCCTTTGAGGCCATCAATTACTCTTTTAGCATCGTCGTATTACCTGCGGATTAGAAAGTTTTAGGTTTTCCAACTGCGCACTATACTCTGATTAAGCAAAATGATACTTTTACATTATCAAGCGAGGGGTTGCGTTCAATAACTATAGTTTACTTAATGACGTGAAGAAATTGATTCAACGCCTTGACTCTAACCCCTTAAATTTTGTATAAGCAAGTTGATGTTCACGCTTAACTGCAGCATACGCTAATATTACCTATCAGTTGTAAAACCTTTTTTTCTTGAACTACAACTATACGTACCTTTTTGGCTTAGTTTGTACACTGGTTGTAGAAGAAAATTCACTGACTGAACATCAATGACAATTTAAATTGTTACATTATCGACTACAAAATAACAAGAAGTGTTGTGATAATTAACTTGATTACATATTGCAAAGCATTTGCTTCTTAATCGTGGATCAAGTAAACTACATATTACGTAGACACGTAAAATAACAAACAATATCAATTTTTTACAAGTAATTTAGATGCTCTTATGCTATGGTTAATATGGAGGCAGGGATGAAGTGTTGCAGGCACTATTGAGCAGGGTTGTGAAATATGGGTGAGGATTGGTGGAAGGGTAATCAAGTACAAGCACATCTGCATGTAAGGTGTTGTCATTGCATTGAGTTTCTACATTTTTGTTTTTGTGTGACAGCTCCTTCCTTAGATACGATGCGTGATACCTTTGATTTCTAATTTTAGTACTAGATCGTCTTCTCTTTTGATTCGTATGAGATCAAGCCTCTTCTTTATCCCGGTCGTGAATCGTCTAGGCCCAATTTTGCATACATCATGTTGATCTGTAGATTTACCACAGTCCCGAGTTCTGCTTTCATAATAATCTATGGCGTACTTCAAAATCCCTTTGACCTCACCAATTACATAGTTTTATAGATCAGGGTCCGAAGAAGTTGTCGAAGCCAATCAAGCAGTAGTTGTTGTTAGGCGTTGATAGTGACTTATGAACGATGATGATCCTGGTAGTGTTGCATGAACGTCATCAGCATGTTGAAGAATGGTAGCCCTTGCATATAGCCACCATCAGTTCTTTATGTAAACGGCGGGTAATGTCTTACACATCATCTTGCCCATTATGCCAAAAAGATCCATCTGTTTAGGAATATGGTGGCATAATATACCCATTGCCTCAAACAGACAGCGGTGTGAGCCTCGATTTTTGAACCCTATCCTTAGGCCTGTCAAACGGGTTATCCGTTCGGGTTTTGGGTTATATCTTTTCGGGTCAATATCCGTTCGGGTCATTAAACTTTCAGGTCATTTGGGTTTGGGTATTTCGGGTTCGGGTTGTAGTAATTTCAGATAGAATCGGGTTTCGGTTATTTCGGGTCATGGTTAATATTTTTTGAAAAAATTATAATATAAAATATACCTAATTTCTATAAGAATATACAAAATATAGATTGAAGAACTTTAAATACAAAGCCTATTCTGAATTTCATTCGGATATACTAAGTTTAAATCAATTTTTTTGTCATATTTATTTGGGTGATTCAGGTTTGAGACAACTTATGGTCACTATTATTTCATGTTATTCGAGTTTGGCTAATTTTTAATTACTATTATTTCGGGTCATTTCGGATTCGGGTCAGTTTCGGGTTATAAATTTTTCAGGTCATTTCGGGTTCGGGTCATTTCGGGTTTTACCCAATTAGGTTTCGGGTTTATTATATTTAAATATTTTCAGGTTCGGTCGGGTTTCGGGTTCGGATAAAACGGACGGGTTTTCGGGTTGGGTCAAATTTTGACAGCTCTACCTATCCTATGTTGATTCAGGTTGATTAGGATCTGGTCGGATTCTAGGTCCACTTATAACCTAAGCTTAATAACTATGTCATATAACCCTAGTTATTAAATCCTAAGTTAGCTCACTGGAACCTATTATGAGTCGCCACCTAATTTTGACCTTGGGTAAATTAGGAAAGGAGAGTTCAGGTTCGGGGGCTTGATATTCGACTTATTTTGGGTTCAATTACTTTCATTACCCCAGAAGTCGTTTTTCCTCTACTTAGTTTGATTACGGCTTATTACGAGTTGTTTTAACCTAAGTGCGCGCTTCTGATTTTTTTGTATTTTTAACATTTTTTGACAGAAAATTAAAGTGAAATTAAAGCTACCTAAACTAGGGTTTCGGAGGTAGAACTAGGTCAAATTTTAATTATGTCCATAGCCACAGACCTAATGTCCGAGACCACGGTCCCCAATTGAATTACATGATTACGAAAACAGAACTAAAATAAAAATGTAAACTTGAAAAGTCCGGGGCCACAGACAGGGCGTCCGTGGGCCCGGACATGCACCGTTAAAAACCCTAAAGTTTGAAAAATCGAAAAATAAAAATCCCGCCATCGTCCGGGGGCGTCCGGGCTTACGGACAGGGTGTCCGGGACCCCAAACATAGCGTCCGTGGGTGCGGGCTGCCCTCGGACGGCGGCGTTTGGGCGGTTCCCGACGGTGTTTTTGACTCAAAATTTATGGGTTTGTAGCCTGAAAGATTATAAACACGTTAGTAATCAAAAGTTTTCAATTTGACTACGAATTAAGGACGAAACTTATTAAACAAGTTAGTGAACAGAATAAAAAACAAACGACAATTCAGAAACTGTAAAGAGTCAGTTCGAACTCAAATTTTAACACAAGATTAAACAATTCGTGGGGAGTTAGAAGGTTGAGATTTCAACCTGGTTTACCTTCGAATTCAATTGGATTCTTCACGTCGGGAGCCCTTCGAGGCTTCGTCGGATTCGGTTCTAGCTTGAGTTTGAAACCAGCTTCTGACCCCTTCTTCCCTGGACTGTTAACCACGTTTTGGTTCTATATTTTTGGTTTTTTGGTGCTTGGATGTTCAATGGGAGAAGAAAGGATGAGTTTTTGGTGATTTCGGGGTGATTTCTGTAGTGTTTCGGTATTGATTTGAGGCTTGGAAGTGTAAAAACGTGGGGAGAGTGTTTGTGGCTGTGCTTTCTAACTTTGGAAGTGTTCTACTCTGTTCTAGGTCATTTTTGGAAGGTTCTTTTATAGAAAGAGCAAGACCATGTTGATAGAACAAGATTTTTATCTAAAACCCTGATTTTGTGCTCTAAGGGAATCTGATTTTTTAGAATATGCTGCAGGCCGAGAATAATCATGAAATTTTAACTGAAGGTAAAGGATGATTTTTAAGAATTTTGAGAGTTTGTATCGGGTTATTTTGATAAATAACCGATTAGATAAAAATCTCACAATCTGGAATCTCCCATAATTCATAACTTATTATTGGAAAGTCGAAATAACGAAATTCCAACGACATTAGTCTCTAAAATCATCCTCTATATTGTATTGAAATTTCATGACATTTTGATTTGATTTCGGTATTTTCCAAAGGAGAGAGAAAATTGTAAAAATGATTGAATTTCTCTTTTAAATGTTGGGTTAAGGTTCCAAATAAAATAATTTCAGGTTTACGATTGTATGTAGTCATGCTAACCATGTGACAATTTTATTTTAATTTTGGAAACCTTTTTATTTCTATTTTGAGGCTATTTCATGTGTTAATTATTAAAGAAATTAGCTTATATGAATTAAAAGCTAAATTTCCAGAATAAATATTATCAGAAAATCATGAAATGCCTTTCATAATGACTATGGTATTTGGAGGTGTTTGGAGATAATGAACAAGTCGTATGAAAATAGAAAATCCCAAGAATGTCCTTGGAAAATCCTGCATTGGTGCATTTTGACCATTTTACCCTTTGTAACATGTATGCCTTAGAGACTATTCCGAGGGGGTTAAAATTTTGGGTATAACAGATTGCCCCCCGTCAACTAGGCTTTGTAATGAAGATGAAAAGTCTGGTTGATGCTTGAGTGATACCCCAAAATTTCGGATCGTAAACAGACCCTGCACGCCGTTGAAGACTAACAAGTCGTGTCGAGCTATTCTAAGGGGCTGACTACCTATAGGTAAAGGAGATGTTGTTGAACTATTCGAAGGCGCTAACTACCTGAAATGATGATATGTTGTCGAGCTATTCTAAGGTGCTGACTACCTAAAGTGATGAAAATGATATGTCAAGCTATTATAAGGCGTTGACTACCTAAAATGATGAAAATGATGTCAAGCTATTCTAAGGCGTTGACTACCTAAAAATGGTGAAAATTATGTCAATCTATTCTAAGGCGTTTACTACCTAAAAATGATGTCAATGATGCCAAGCTATTCTAAGGCGTTGACTACCTGAAAATGATGAAAATGGAATAATGTCAAGCGATTCTAAGGTGTTGACTACCTAAAATGATGAAAATGATGTCAAGCTATTCTATGACGTTGACTACCTGAAGTGAAATGAAGTGTCGTCAAGTTATTCTAAGGCGTTGACTATCTAAAGGGATGAAAATGACGTCAAGCTATTCTAAGGCGTTGACTACCTAAAAGTGATTGAAAATCGGTGTGGGGTCGAGTTCCTCCCCTCAGGTGAGTTCGTCTACTCGGGTGAGTTCTTCTACTCGGGTGAGTTCTTCTACTCTGGTGAGTTCTTCTACTCTAGTGAGTTCTTCTACTCCGGTGAGTTCTTCTACTCTGGTGAGTTCTTCTACTCTGGTGAGTTCTTCTACTCGGGTGAGTTCTTCTACTCTGGTGCTCAAAGGTGCAAGGCTGCAGAGGTGATGGTCTTATGCAAATGATGAATACTGATTACTGGAGTGCCAAACATGGAAATGATGATAAGGTGTATGCAATCAAAATGTATGAAAGATACTTGTTCAAAACAGGAAACTGTTGGAAAAGGTACCAAACGTGGCAATGTTTGAAGAAAATTTTGTCTACTAAAAAGGAAAGTGAAATTATCATTTCCTGACTAAAGATTTTAGACTTGCAATTTATCTCCTAGGAGATGAACATGCTACTAATGGGGTGTGGAGTTGATGTGAAGATTTCGAGTGATGATCAAGGCATATAGTGGGTATGATGTGAAGGTAAGGGCGTATGTGGGCCTGTGTAGTGGTGGTGTGGAGGTAAGGGCTTATGTGAGCCTGTGTGGTGAAGTGGCGTTTGTGTGGAGGTAAGGGCTTATGTGGGCCTGAGGTGTTTGATGTGGAGGTATGGGCTTATATGAGCCTGTGGTGGGATGGTGGTGCTCAAGCTTTGGGTTTCAATTGCCCCCAGTATTTTTCCCTGGGACAATCTGAGCTAGAGTTCATGACACCGATCGGAATGATCGATTGCCCCCAGTATTTTCTTTGATTAAACGTGCGAACGAGTCGTCCTTTCAGGGTCAAGGCTTATGTTTTGATTTGGTGCTCCCTAACCTACACTCGACATGTTTGGTGTTTACACTCGTTTCTCACTTACGGTCACAATTTCTAGACCATTGAATTCGATATTTGATGGATTTACGCATTTAATCTGCTAAAGGGGTGACCAAAACTGCACCTTATGTCTTCTCTCAGAATCATCTTCCTTGTCTTGAAATCGTCTAGCTGCTTCGTGTTGACGTTGTTTCGAGCTTCTGGACTTGGACTTTTGAAGTCGTCCTTTACACCATTTCTCATCTTTTGTCATTCGGATTTCCTCTAGGCATTTCGGGTTTGCCTCTTTGTTTTATCCTTTCCTAACTTTGTCTTCGGGGTTCTTGTGTTTCCCCATTTTGGGCTTCGAGAGCTGTTTTGATGTGAGCTCTTTAGATCCTGTGTCACTCTGGGACCATTTGCGGATCACATCGTCATGCTGATAGCGGCGTTGCTTCTTTGGACTGATGAGAACGTTATTTGAGAGTCTGACTCCTCGCTTCCTTTGGTCACCGGGTTGGACATTCATCATTGGCTGGGTTATTTTGTGGAGTTCATAATACCGAAAAGGGATATATGAAAGGCTCAGCGGGGGTGCCTAGGGTTTAATGTCAGGGTTCACAAGCTTTTGGCTATGTGGTGTTGTACCTAGGTGCTTCGTCATTCCTGATAGTTGTGTATCCACTCTTTGTTACTTTTCGCAGGTCTCAGAGTAAATTTACAAATTATCTCCTTCGGTCGGAGTTATGCCGTTTACCTCACCTTTGAATATGGTCTCACCGGAGTCGTGTAAAAATGACACGCTCATTCACGTATGGTTTTTCCACTCAAGACACTCTCGTGAATTTCTCACTCAGAAACTCGTTCACACGTTTAAACAAAAGATGAAAGATGACGAACTTAAACTCAGATTGCCCCCAGTATTAATCCAGGGTTTATAACAACAATTTGACAAATGTAGACTTTGAACCATTATGTGGTTTGTTTGGATGCTTAGGGGTGAGCTGTGGTGTTTGGTTAGACATGTTCATCCTTATAGAAATGCAAGACAAATTGTTATCTTCCATAGTCGAGAAATGAATATTTCACGATCCTTTTCTCAAAAGCTAAGAATGCTCATTACTTTTTTTGTTTTTTTTTGTTTTTGAATGAATGCATGATTTTCACAGGAGAAATATGGACAAAAGGAAAACACCCCTTTATTGATAAATGAGAGAAATAACATTGATGACAAGTTTAACCAGAAATAAAACCCACTTAAGGCAAAACAAAACAAAACAATTGTAAAACGAAAGAAAAGCATGATGACTATTGAAAAGAATAAGTCCTAGTGGTTCTCTGATGTAAGATTCTCACAAATGCTGCTACACTCTGAGAACTGAAGCCCCTGGTCAACCAGATCCTGAATCATGTGCTGCAGAGCCCTGCAATGGTCAGTGTCGTGGCCGGGCAGCTCGTGGAAATGACATAATTGGTTAAGATTTCTCCCTAACTGAGTAGCTCCTGGCCTCACAACAAGTGGTCGTAGCGGATATCTCCGTCGAAGCTCTTCAAGTGCTTGACTTGGCGTTCGGCCGATGTCTGTAAACCTTCTTTGACGAGAGTTCTGTTGGGGTGGTTCTACCGCTTCAACGTCCCGAACAGGTCCTCCCGATTGCCGATCAATGTTCACCTCATGCTGCCTAGCCCTCGTACGGGTCCAACTTTGGATGCAAGTTGCTGCTTCCGATTGTCTGATCACCCTCTTGAGTTCTGTAGCAATTTATTTGACATTCCCCTTCGAACCTCGGACCCTAATGGAGCCAACTTCAATGCAGTCATAAAAGGTGTTGAGAAGCCCGTCCACTAACTCGTCCCGAGCTTGACGTTCGGACTCGAGGGAAAAAGCCTTTGCTTTCAACTCTTCAATAATGGCGACGTAGTTGGATTCCACGGCGTCCAGAGCAGCACTATGTCTCTGCTCCATGGCATCAATGGTGGCCATGTGCTTTTGTTCCAAAATTGCAAGCTGGGCTTTCATGTTGATTGGACCACACTTAGAACTTTGGTCTACCTGTTTCCAAGGTGTCCATTATTAGCAAACAAAAGGAAGTGGGCTGAATGATATTGGGATGAGAATGATGCTTCACAATGTAGATTGAAGACCAAAACAGGCTTAGACTGAAAGCAAGTGAGCCAGGATACCTAGAAAATAAGGTGTTTGGGCCGGAGTATTTTTCAGACCGTGAATTGAAATTTGGACTGAAATCTAAATAGATGGATTTGATTGGGCCTGAGAGGTGACACCTAGATCTAGGGCTTTGGGCTAGGGCTCGGATAATAAGTATACCTAGACTAGAATGAGCCCTTGGGCCGGAATGTGTTTGGGCCTGAAGTAAAGCACAAGGGCTGGAATGGTCCCTAAATCACAAATGGGCCTAACTTTCTTTGGGTCAGAGAAGATGGTTGCTAAACCGAAAAGGATTTTATTTTCAGGACTTGTGAGTTATTTCAAGTTCAGGTGGATTTCTTTTTGTGGGCCTAAAACTAATTGGATAATTCAAATTGGGCCGGAAGAGAAATCACCTAAGTCTAGGCTTTTGGGCCGAAGCTCAAACGACTCACATGTTAAACCAAACAGGGCCTCTGGGCCGTAAACAAATAGAGCTGCCAATTCGGGTTGGGCTAGGTTGATGTAGGAGATGTTTCTACCAATCTCTAGGCTGAGTAGTGGGCCGATCATACAAGCAAACAAGGCCCACACAAATTCAACATGTCCTCACTAGACGCTTAAATCAAACCGGGTATGGATCGATCCGGAGAGGTGCTTGGGGCATGGGCCCAGGTCACTATAAAGGAATAGGGCTTGCACGCTATTCTCTTTGGGCTTCCCCACTTTTTAAACATCACCAGAAGGTGTGCGTCTACGATCGGGTCTTTGAATGACCAAACAAAGGTTAGGTAAGGACACTGCCAGGAAAACGCTTGGGGCTAAAGCCCAGATATTAAGGGGATGTGGTTAGACGACATCTTCCTCTTTTCCCCCGCTTATTCACATCACCTAAAGGTGTGAGTTCCTGATAGGGGACCCTCAAATGGGTCCCGGGGTGAAATCGTTTTGCGTGGACCCTCGCTCTCATATGATGCAAAGGTGCAGAAAATTAAAGTGCGCACAAAAGTAAACAAATAAATAATAAAGCCATAAATAACCAATATTTCAAGTTAAGCCCTTTTCTTAAAATTAAACAAGTTAATATTAAGAATTTGTCCCCAGCAGAGTCGCCATTCTGTGAGCCTCGATTTTTGAACCCTATCCTATGTTGATTCAGGTTGATTAGGATCTGGTCATTCTAGGTCCACTTATAACCTAAGCTTAATAACTATGTCATATAACCCTAGTTATTAAATCCTAAGTTAGCTCACTGGAACCTATTATGAGTCGTCACCTAATTTTGACCTAGGGTAAATTAGGAAAGGAGAGTTCGGGTCCAGGGCTTGATATTCGACTTATTTAGGGTTCAATTACTTTCATTACCCCAGAAGTTGTTTTTCCTCTACTTAGTTTAATTACGGCTTATTACGAGTCGTTTTAACCTAAGTGCGCGCTTTTGATTTTTTTGTATTTTTAACATTTTTTGACAGAAATTAAAGTGAAATTAATGCTACCTAAACTAGGGTTTCGGAGGCAGAATTAGGTCAAATTTTAATTATGTCGGTAGCCACGGACCTAATGTCCGAGACCACAGAACCCCAATTGAATTACATGATTACGAAAACAGAACTAAAATAAAACGTAAACTTGAAAAGTCCGCGGCCATGGACAGGGCATCCGTGGGCCCGGAATGCACCGTTAAAAACCCTAAAGTTTGAAAACCGAAAAATAAAAATCCCCGCCACAGTCCGGGGCGTCCGGGCTTACGGACAGGGCGTCCGGACCCCGAACATAGCGTCGTTGGGTGCGGACCGCCCTCGGACGGTGGCATTTTGGGGGGTTTCGGTGGTGTTTTTGACTCAAAATTTATGGGTTTGTAGCCTGAAAGATTATAAACACGTTAGTAATCAAAAGTTTTCAATTTGACTACGAATTAAGGACGAACTTATTGAACAAGCTAGTGAACAAACGAAAACAAACGACAATTCAGAAGCCGTAAAGAGTCAGTTCGAACTCAAATTTAACACAAGATTAAACAATTCGTGGGGAGTTAGAAGGTTGAGATTTCTACCTGGTTTACCTTCGAATTCGATTGGATTCTTCACGTCGGGAGCCCTTCGAGGCTTCGTCGGATTCGGTTCTGGCTTGAGTTCGAAACCAGCTTCCGACCCCTTCTTCCCTGGACTGTTAACCATGTTTTTGTCCTATATTTTTGGTGTTTTGGTGCTTGGATGTTCAATGGGAGAAGAAAGGATGCGTTTTTGGTGATTTCGGGGTGAGTTCTGTAGTGTTTGGTATTGATTTGAGGCTTGGAAGTGTAAAAACGTGGGGAGAAGGTTTGTGTCCTGTGTTTTCTGAATTTGGAAGTCTTCTCTCTGTTCTAGGTCGTTTTTGGAAGGTCATTTATAGAAAGAGCTAGGCCATGTTGATAGAACAAGATTTTTATCTAAAACCCTAATTTTGTGCTCTAAGGAATCTGATTTTTTAGAATATGCTGCAGGCCGAGAAGAATTATGAATTTTAACTGAAGGTAAAGGATGAGTTTTTTAAGAATTTTGAGAGTTGGAATCGGGTTATTTTGATAAATAGCCGATTAGATAAAAATCTCACAATCTAGAATCTCCCATAATTCATAACTTATTATTGGAAAGTCAAAATAACGAAATTTGAACGGAATTAGTCTCTAAACATCATCCTTTCTCTTGTATGTAAATTTCATGACATTTTATTTGATTTCGTATTTTCCAAAGGGATAGAAAATTGTAAATGAAATACCCCAAACCTAAGTATGTTAAGTAAACATCAATATATGATGTAGTAAGGCTAAAATATGCCTTAGAGAGATTGGTAGACAATTTAAACCAAGGAAAACACAAGAAAATGCCTTAAGGGCAATTTGGGCAAAAACGTGCTCTAAGCTTAGAGTGACTTTGATTAGCACCCAAATACCATTATAAGACTTTATTAACATGCTAATGGACATGTTAAATCAATTACCAAAGAAAACCAAGCTCAAAAACAAGCTTAAACACAAAATGTGCTTTAAGACTCCTTAAAGCACCTTTTTGAGAAATTGTCTTAGAAATAGTTTTGAGTGGCTAAATGCCCATGATTACACCTTAATCAACATGTGTGCTAATTAGTATCACATTAGGAAGTCTAAATCAATGGGAAACCAAAAATTTCACAAATATGTGCACTAGTTTGTGAATAGTGCCAAATAGTGACTAGTTTAAGTTTTAATCAACTAAGTCTAATAGTTGGTCAACAAAGACCATGACTAGCCTTATTTAAGAGGGGGCCGGTTTTCTAAGGGATGAGTCACCATAGACTTCATCAAATAATAAAGGAAAGAAGAGTGAAGTAAAAGAAGTTACTATTTTTGCTTTTATAAAGCAAAATATCTATACTAGCCTACCTTCTCTCCTCTCTTCTTCATTTCCCACCTTCACCCACAGTTTCTTCTTCTCTCTCTCTCTACTCCAAAACCGAGAGGGCTGCCTCCATGGGTGCTTCACCTTCAATTGCTCACCAAGTGTTCATCTTTGCTCCAAATCAAAAACCAAGTATAGATTTCTCTAGTTAGGCAAGACCTATCTTTCTATATTTTCAAGTCCTTCAAAGCTCAATTTGGTGCCATGAAAAACTCCATTGATGGAGGAAAATCAAGTTTGAGAGCCCATTTGGTTCTCCATTCTCTCAAGGTAAAAAATATGTAAGAAAAACCATGTTTCCACCACTTCTTCTACATGGCCGAAAATTACTACTCATGGGGCTTTGTTTTATGCCTTATTCTAGCTTGTTTTATTCACCAAGGACTAGTGGAGGTCCTATTTCATTCAATGCCCAAGTCTACTTTGAGACTTCAAAGGTAATCATCCACTTTTATACCTTAAAACACATTTTTAACCTAGGGTTTACTCCTTAAGGTTAGTGTATTATTTAACACTCATGAGAGCCAATGTATATTGATTATAACATTGGCAAGGGAATTTAAATGGTGGCCGACATTTCCAGGGAAGAAGCCTAAGGAGAAAGTTGAGAGAAACTTGAGAAAACAAGGTAAATTGCTTACCTAATGGTGGTTTAAGTTTTAAGGGATGGTATTTAGATAAGTACCAATGTAGCTTTAAGCTTACATTAGGTAATGGGTTATATAACCTAGGAAAAAGAATTTAACAAGCTTATGAACTTGTAATTAAGGAGCCAATGGGAATGAGTTATAAGATAAGTTTAAGATGGATTTTAAGAGCATTATAACTACTATGAGATTGATGGGTGTATTTGCAGGTTGAAAGCTTTTATATGTGGGAAATTCAGTGTTTAAATTCATGTCATTTAAGGGCCTAAGAGCCATGTTTCTAAGAGCCTTAGTGCTATGCAATTTAAGATTATTGCATTATATTGAGTTTGTTATGAATGAGTTAAATTGGGAAAGAAAGTAGATGAGAAAGAACTTGATGTGTGTGAGATGGTTGAATGAGGAAACAATGCATTTGGGCATGATAATATACTAGAGAAGCTATGCGAAATTTAGTAGAAACAAAGTGTTTAAGTGGTGGAGGTGAGTTAATATGCCCTAGGATTCACTAGGGATCATTTGAGAAATTTGAGTGGAAATGAGTTAACTAAGTAGTTCTTGAGGTTTAGCATGACCTAGAGATGTCTAGGAGGAATTAGAGGATTGGTGGGTGTATTGAACACACCAAAATCATGGTATGAGGAATGTTAAGACTTGAGGAAATAAAGTATAATGTTTTGAGGTGATCTAGGTATGAACTTGGAATATAACAATGAGAATTTTGGGAAGCTTGTGTAAGTGAAAGAATACTAGTGGTGGACAATAAGGTTTTAGTTTAGGTGGTAATGATGGACTTAGGTGATGGAAGTGAAAATTGAAGGAGAATGTTGTCGAATGTCGAGGAAGTTGACTAGAATGTATAAGAGTGTAAGATCATAAGAACGGTGAGTGAATCGAGTAAAGAGATGTAGATGTCTAAGGAGGGTGTAGGAAGGTCAAGGTAAAGAAGAACAAGGTTAAGGTGCTAAGAGGATGGGAAGAAATGATTAGGTATGTCCAAGAGTTTAGGAATGATGAGTA
This sequence comes from Limonium bicolor, assembly GCA_023374045.1. Taxonomy (NCBI): domain Eukaryota; kingdom Viridiplantae; phylum Streptophyta; class Magnoliopsida; order Caryophyllales; family Plumbaginaceae; genus Limonium; species Limonium bicolor. Next base: position 135,737,794 of record CM041779.1, on the reverse strand, counting down.
ATAAATGAAAAAGAGGAATTGGTGCATGGATATGCAAGGTGACTTGAGGAAGTTTTGGTAAATGAACTGAAGATGGAAAATGATGTTTATGAAGTTCTCAAACTGTTAAGGAGGGAACACTTGGGTTGGTTGAAGTTTTGGTAAGGTTACAAGTTGGGAATGTAAGGAAATAAGTGCTAAGTGTTAGGAGTTTTAAAAGAATTGAGTGAATGTTTAAGTAGATCTTTGGAAATTGTTTTAGAGAGTTTGGTGGATTTCTAAGGAGAGTTTAAGTGCCTAAATGGTATTAGGACACATGGGGGAACTTGTGGAGAAGTTTGGAGTCAAATGGGAATTTAGAAACAAGGTTCTGGAGCCGACCGACCTTAGGGACCGGACCTGCAAGGTCGGTCGAGCTCAGTTTACACTACCGGAAAGAGTTTCTGGAATCGACCGAACTTGGGGACCGGACTTACAAGTTCGGTCGGGCTTGTATTTCGTGTACGAATTGAGTCTCTGGAATGGACCGAACTTGGGACCGACCTTGACAAGGTCGGTCGGGCCTAAATATCCCTGGGGAAACTCTCGGGAATGGACCGACCTTGGGGACCGGACTTCAAGGTCGGTCGGGGTAAAATTTTCAAACGGTAATAAGTTCTGGAATGGACCGACCTTGGGTAAGGTCGGTCGGTAAGGTTGGTCGACCTAAAGATGAAAAAAAAAGAAAGAAACCCTAAAGAGGTTTAGAGGTATTAATGGTACCCCATTAAGAGGGCATTGATGATTAGAGGTATAAAGACCTAAGGGATTAAGTTAAGTATGAACTTAAAAGTTTAAGTTTAGATTGTAAGAATAAGTTGTAAAACTTAAGAGGTGTTAGGTGGGGAATCATTATGGGTTAAGTAAGTTAAATAAGTTTAATTAAGTTAAGTATTAACAACCTAAAACTGAATGAATGTTTTAGGGCTTGAGTATTTGGACTCCGGAAGAGAGTAAGCAACCGAACGACCAACGGTGAACGGTACAGTTCTTCTTGTGACCTGCTTGCTAACGAGGTGTCCCTCGGCTTGTGTGCTATTTGTTTTTGTGTGCTCACTAAACAAGATAAAGCATGCAACCGGAACATTATGTTTATTGTATTGTTGTGTGATGTTTGAAAACTAACACAACTTACCGTGAGAACTTACTAACCAACGTTTAGTAAGGAATTGAGTGAGACTAAGGACGCTCCCTAATATTAGTTTGTTATAAACCGAAAGAGGTTAACCAAAAACATTGTCTTGAGACTTCTACTAACTGGAACTTAAGGGGGAGTGAGGAACCCGGGACTGACTCCGGTCATGCATGCTAAGGAAAAAGGGTCGGTATCTATAGCAGATCCGACTTCCGCTTAAGGACTTGTCTTCGGACTTGTTGCCTAGGGTCGGTTGCCGGCTCAGCTACATTGGACATACAGTCCAAGGTAGGAGGCATTAAGATGGTGCGGTAGGATCACCTAAATCCTAAATTATAAGATAAGTTGTTTATTCAACCAATGGAGTTAATAGCTCATTGGCTAGGGTGCTTTTGACCCGACAAAAATAAACATTGAGGTAAGATACAATCATTTCTATTTAAAGAGTGGTTTGTATTCTAAGATTAAGATAAGGTTTGAGATAAGTTGCAACCATTCCTTTTTAAAGGATGGTTTGTATTATAAGACTAAGATAAGCTACATCCATTCCTTTTTAAAGGATGGTTGTTTTCTAAGACTAAGATAAGGTAAGATAAGGATGGACTAAGATTAAGAGGAAACATAACTTAAGGAGTTAAATAATTAACTCTCTAATTAAGGGAACGCATTTAAGTCGTTCATTATGTTTGAACTTTGATTGTTCATATTTGGATTGTTGTTTACTGCACTTTCTATTATGTTGTGCATCTAATCAACCTCCATGCTATCGACAATTAGTCGTCGTAGCCACGTTAGCTTGGGGGCCATGAGAGGATCGTACCAGCATTCGTGCTGACCCCCTTTGGGGGCTGTTTTTACTACACAGGTGAACGTCAGGAGGCGGCCGTCACGAGAGTAAGATGGGGTACAAGCGTTACGGGTTAAGTGTGGCCTACGAGTTGTGCATGTACACTCGTATGGCATTTTGAGTTAGTAAGATGTATAGGATGTGAGGGGATTGTAAGAAGGATATGTATTTGGTTAAGATTGGTATGTACTAATGTTCGGTATATTCTGTAGTCAGACCGTGGCAAGGTCCTGGAATGTATTGAATCCGCTGTGAGTTTGTATATATGGTGATAAGTTTGTGATAACCACGATTGGATCGAGATGGGGTGTTACACAAAAGTGGTATCAGAGCGTAGTTACGCTCTGAAGACAAGAATTACCGAACTTAGGAGAATACTGAGGTTGAGTTTGAGTTATGGGTTAAGGGTTGAGTGTTAGAGTGAGAGGTGCGTTAGCTAGGACTTCCCGGTGTTTACCGGATATCCATAGTACCTAGACCCGCCCTCCACATCCCTAACTGAATTATGGGAACAATCCAGAGAGAAGAAAGCCTTCTCTTACTCGGAAAACCCGATCTGGTAGTTAGTTAACAGTAAGCAATACGAGAAACATCTTGTTGAACAACAGTTTATGAGAACTTGAACGTTTTAATGGAGCGCAACAGTGAAACATGCGCTACCAATGGAATTCTATCAGTAAGAGAAACGTAATTACCGGCAACATGGGTCGACATGCTACGCAGTCGAGTTACACCGCATACCAATGATAAGAAAAGCACTACGAGTGCAATGGATAAGAAAGGTTAAGCGACATGCACGGACAGTGGTCCGAATGAGCATACCGTGGATAATACAAACGTGGTTAAGATTACTGGAAAGTCCAGTTAGAAACGGGGACTCCAAACCCCATACAATGAGGAAGGTTACAAACCTGGCCGACATAGCACATACGACGATGAAACACATACAACTGTATACCGGAATAGGACTACGATGTAGTGCCTAAAGGAGAATCATTACTTAGTAACCACGACAAAATACGTGAAGACGGGAGCGAGGATTAGAGATAAGAAGTAACGAGGGGTTCCCTCAGAAGAGGAACGCCCTGATAACGACAGTACTGTCAAACCAACCAGGAACTGCCGAATGGCTAGTTATCCCAAAAAAGAGAACATCGAAGGAGTCCTGAGGACTACCAAAGATATAAGAAATAGGTGGAAGTACCACTACCGACGCACCAGTACCGGTAGCCCATCTTGCATGGCGCACTTGCCATAGCAAGTGCTACTACACGGTTAAGCACCGGAAAGCCATCATGGCGAGATAACAGAACGCTACAGTTGTAGTACACACTAATACCGGATTGTAAATCCATAAGAACGGAAGAATAAGACCTTGGAAAGGCCCGACGGCCTGACCATGATGAGATGAGTGGATACACCAGTCAGCAGGGAGCTGAACTTGGACAGAATACTAAAGGATATAATATTAGCAACGGTACAACCTACTACAACAACAACCGACAGTGCGGTAAGAACATCAATCCCAAACCCCAGAGAAGGAACACTAAGAGATCGCTCACAATGCGAGCAAAACACTACGTAAGTGATAACGTACAAGGAATGCATTACGGAATACAATGGAGACCGTTGACACAACGACTTTCAACAAGAAAGGGATAAGACTCCCGATGATACTAAGAATACCAGTAATAAGCATTCTTCAATGAAGATGTTGGAAACCCAGAAAACAAGGATAAAGGAATGAACGTAAGCTATAACCTACTAAGGATTAAAGACGTACAACCCTGGGAAAGGAAAGCTCAGAGGACTACCCCCATAGAGCGGGCATAGTCGAGCCGAACAAACTGATGAATGACAGTTAATACTGTTTGTCTAACTCATTAACACCCCAGTATGATTGATCATCAACGGGTGGCGTAGTCAACGGAAGTTGAACGAAGCGTTGAGATGGAAGTATAAGATGACAAGATGATATCCAACTTGGACACCGTAAGGCAAACGCCTAATACGAACTTAGCCTTAATTGCTAAAAGACATAAGTCTAGTAAAACGACAATAAGGGCACTAAGTAACCTCAGATCACCTGAAAAACTTTCATAGCGGATCAGATGCAGCAACTTACCATGAAACCCGATACTACATTTAATATGTAACCTAACGGTGGATAGTGTTCAAAGGAACAAAACCTATAAGGATGACCTACAGATGAGTAAGAGTACAAGTAATGAACTGAGGCATTAAGCACTAAGAGCCTACGAGCCAAGGATGTTAACCACATCAGAGCCGAGGCGCAGTAAGTTGTGAAGAGCTTATTTAAGCCACGAAGGAACTACAATTCGTAGATATGAACGGTTACAAACCTATAACTTAGATTGTGGAAATATTGCCAGGAAAGACACCAATGAGAATAATGAGATAGTACATTGGCAGGGGCGGAGAACGAACCATGCCTTTTAGGGTGGGGATACCTCTCCTTGTTGTGAGGCCATGAGTGGGAATAAACCCCTCAAAAGGGCTTTCACTTATTAGAGATGCGATACGCTTTTGTTAGAGAATGGAAACTGTAAACCTTGAGATTACCTTAAACATACCAGATACACTTGAGTAATAAGGAAGGCTGCAGAGATAGACCTCATATCCAACACCCAGGATTTAAGAATCAGTAATCGTCAGAGATAAACATGGTGAGTGCACAGAATGGCACGTCAATGACCAACGCTCAGAAGAGCTTGTGATTAAACGGATGACTTCTTCAGTAACCGGTTGAATTACATGGTAATAACATCATAAAGGATGAAAACGGGAGAGAAACTGACCTACTTATGAACCGAAATTGAAGCGAAACACCTTCATATTAAGAGATAACCATTTTACAACACGGTACGGCAACCGCCATACACCGAAATTAGAGAACCCCAGTGTGGTTACACCAAGAAGGGATTGAATATAAGATAAGATGTTAAGAAAATGAGTAAGTACACCATCAATGGGCAACAGAATAAGGCCAACTACCACGGTAGTAGTGGTCGTGAGTACAATATTTATATAAGGGGATTAAGTCATGGTGCGCGGTAAAGCGACCGTATGTATAAGCCGTCAAATATTGACACTGAGGCAATTAGATTTATGAGCTAAGACCATAAAGTAAGGAAATAAGATGGTAGACGAACTGTGCATTGATGCCAGTAGTCTGGACCTGGTTAGGTAAGATTTCACAGGAAGCACACTACCCATTCCTTAAGGAACTGGAAGTGCATTCCTAGTAGAACAAATATGAGAAACAAGATAAGAGGCTCTATGGAAAGAGACCTCAGTACTAAGAGACCGAATCAGTACGGGATACAGAAAGAACTAGAGCATACCATACCCAAGAACACAGTAAATAAATTTCCCTTGATTAAGTTCAAGAAGAACAATAAGTTTATCATGGAACGATGAAGAGGAGATCGACAACAGAATACTTCATAATTAGCAATAGCTAAACGTGTGACGGACACTATGAGTTTACTAAAACGAGACGTGGGACGACTGCACCCCACAGGGGCTTGCAGGCCTAACACGCTCATTTATGAGTTAGTTGGGTAAGTAGTAATGTACCAGTAAGGTACCCCATGCATGTAGACGAGTGGTGTAAGGAACACGGGAAGTAGTCGACTCCGTACCACGGACAACGACGCAAGATCAGACAAGAGCAGCTACTACCACAAACAGTCGAAGAGAAGAATTCAGTTGAAACAACACAAAGGAATCAGAGAACAAATAATTAAGGACTATGAAGTGCGAAGAGCACGGATTGTTAAGCAGACATTGGACATGTCTTAAAGTGTTAAGGATAAAGACTGTAAAGCGCAATAAGCACTAAACAGTATTTCATCAGATTAGGGTCATCCTCAGACCAAAGGTCAGTTGGAGAGAACAATTTAGACATTCGAGAAAACACTAAGAGTATGAACATAAGATCTTCAAGGAGAATGGATAGACGAGTTACAACTCATTAAGGCCGTGTATATAAAAGATAACACGTGTCCACTGAGAGACCAATATTCCTAAACTGTAAGGAGGCAGAAGGATATACAATACTATGAACGATTAGAAGGCAGTTAAGCCTAAGATTATCAGAGTCGCGCAGCTGAAGCTAGCAGACCACTACCTTTGAGATTAGACCAAACTAAGTTAAGAAATGGTATAAGTACCGTTAAGAATCCTCGATACAGAGACTAAGTCATTAGCATAGTTATGACCCTCTGATCGAATCGTAAGTGAGATAGATGACATGGAAGCTAGAATGCTTGGTGAGAATTAGACATCTTGAACTTATGTTCAAGGATGATATAATGTTGATTACGTGGGCGTAATCCATTTTAAGGGGGGTAGAGCGAAAACCGCTTAGCGTATGTTTATGTACTGAGTACATAAACTACGGTGTGCATAGCACAAAAGAATTTGAGAATTGTTTTACATAAACATTTTGAGATAAATTATGGTTATTGCGCACAGAAGATGTGAATACCATACATATTAAGTACCTATCTTGTTAACTCCGGTGTGAGTACAAGTTAAGAGAATTAAGGAAGAGGATTAAGGAGACTTAAGAAATAAGGATATGAGGTATGAGTCGATATGAGACTATGTGTGAGATAAGAATAAGATAACACTATGGATACTGTTTGATATGAGTATGAGTAGAAATAGTAATGCTATGAGGTATAATGGTGAAATTGGTATGAGACTGTTATAGAACTTAGTAGGAATTTAAGCCTTGAGGTAATTACTAAGAGATGAATCGGGAATGTTTGATGGACTGAGTCCACACTTTGGAGATGTATTGATTATGATTAGAAGAACTAAAAGATAGAAAATTGGACATGAGTGAATTATTGGATGTTTGAAAATGACGTGGGAGGTGGAACTTGATTTTCTAGGGATCAAGGGAAACCGAACACAAATTGGGGTGGAAGGATAGTTCTACACTGATGCTGATCACATCAGGGTTGGATGATTCCTGAAACTCCCTACCAGTGGTCACAATTAAATCACGCTAAGGATAGAGGCATTAGGATAAAATGAAATTGGAGTTGTTGTATTTTTAATTAGAGGAATTATTCCTCACATGACCTCGTAAAAAGGATTACCTTTTTACTGAGTCTCGCCCATGAAGTCGAGGACGCACGAGCCTTTGTCTTCGGACCGGTGACATGGGGAGAGCAGAGTTGTTTTGTATTCTGGCCCATGGTGACGAGGACGAACGAGCCATTGTCTACGGACCGGTGACATGGGAGAATACGTTGGAAATTATGTGATTGTTTTAATCATCAAAAGAACAAAGAGAATTTTGAGTGCTATACATGCTTAAGCATGTTGTGTGATATTTAAGTATAAGCATATGGCGGATCTAATGATCCAATGAGTTTAAGTATACATAAGTATGATCTATATGATCTATGGAATGAGGTAAGACATGTATTCTAATAAGATAAGATGCATGGGAACTTTGGGGACAAAGTTCTTTTAAGGGGGTAGATTGAAATACCCCAAACCTAAGTATGTTAAGTAAACATCAATATATGATGTAGTAAGGCTAAATATGCCTTAGAGAGATTGGTAGACAATTTAAACCAAGGAAAACACAAGAAAATGCCTTAAGGGCAATTTGGCAAAAAGTGCTCTAAGCTTGGAGTGACTTTGATTAGCACCCAAATACCATTATAAGACTTTAGTAACATGCTAATGGACATTTTAAATCAATTACCAAAGAAAACCAAGCTCAAAACAAGCTTAAACACAAAATGTGCTTTAAGACTCCTTAAAGCACCTTTTTGAGAAATTGTCTTAGAAATAAGTTTTGAGTGGCTAAATGCCCATGATTACACCTTAATCAACATGTGTACTAATTAGTATCACATTAGGAAGTCTAAATCAATGGGAACCAAAAATTTCACAAATATGTGCACTAGTTTGTGAATAGTGCCAAATAGAACTAGTTTAAGTTTTATCAACTAAGTCTAATAAGTTGGTCAACAAAGACCATGACTAGCCTTATTTAAGAGGGGGCCGGTTTTTAAGGGATGAGTCACCATAGACTTCATCAAATAATAAAGAAAAGAAGAGTGAAGTAAAAGAAGTTACTATTTGCTTTTATAAAGCAAATATCATACTAGCCTACCTTCTCTCCTCTCTTCTTCATTTCCCACCTTCACCCACGGTTTTCTTCTTCTCCTCTTCTGCTCCAAAACCGAGAGGGCTGCCTCCATGGGTGCTTCACCTTCAATGCTCACCAAGTGTTCATCTTTGCTCCAAATCAAAAACCAAGTATAGATTTCTCTTAGTTAGGCCAAGACCTATCTTTCTATCTTTTCAATCCTTCAAAGCTCAAGTTTGGTGCCATGATAAACTCCATTGATGGAGGAAAATCAAGTTTGAAGAGCCCATTTGGTTCTCCATTCTCTCAAGGTAAAGAAATGTAAGAAAAACCATGTTTCCACCACTTCTTCTACATGGCCGAAAATTACTACTCATGGGGCTTTGTTTTTATGCCTTATTCTAGCTTGTTTTATTTACCAAGGACTAGTGGAGGTCCTATTTCATTCAATGCCCAAGTCTACTTTGAGACTTCAAAGGTAATCATCCACTTTTATACCTTAGAACACATTTTTAACCTAGGGTTTACTCCTTAAGGTTAGTGTATTATTTAGCACTCATGAGAGTCATTTATATTGATTAGAACATTGGCAAGGAAATTTAAATGGTGGCCGAGATTTCCAAGGGAAGAAGCCTAAGGAGAAAGTTGAGAGAAACTTGAGAAAAACAAGGTAAATTGCTTACCTAATGGTGGTTTAAGTTTAAGGGATGGTATTTAGATAAGTACCAATGTAGCTTAAGCTTACATTAGGTAATGGGTTATATAACCTAGGAAAAAGAATTTAAACAAGCTTATGAACTTGTGACTTAGGAGCCAATGGGAATGAGTTGATAAGATAAGTTTAAGATGGATTTTAAGAGCATTATAACTACTATGAGATTGATGGGTGTATTTGCAGGTTGAAAGCTTTTATATGTGGGAAATTCAGTGTTTAAATTTATGTCATTTAAGGGCCTAAGAGCCATGTTATTTAAGAGCCTTAGTGCTATGCAATTTAAGATTATTGCATTATATTGAGTTTGTTATGAATGAGTTGATTTGGGAAAGAAAGTAAGATGAGAAAGAACTTGATGTGTGTGAGATGGTTGAATGAGGAAAACAATGCATTTGGGCATGATAATATACTAGAGAAGCTATGGCGAAATTTAAGTAGAAAGCAAAGTGTTTAAGTGGTGGAGGTGAGTTAATATGCCCTAGGATTCACTAGGGATCATTATGAGGAATTTGAGTGGAAATGAGTTAACTAAGTAGTTCTTGAGGTTTAGAATGGCCTAGAGATGTCTAGGAGAATTAGAGGATTGGTGGGTGTATTAAACACACCAAATCATGGTATGAGGAATGTAAGACTTGAGGAAATAAGTATAATGTTTTAGGTGATCTAGGTATGAACTTGAGAATATAACAATGAGATTTTGGGAAGCTTGTGTAGTGAAGATAATACTAGTGGTGGAACAATAAGGTTTTAGTTTAGATGGTAATGAGTGGACTTAGGTGATGGAAGTGAAATTGAAGGAGAATGTTGTCGAATGTCGAGGAAGTTGACTAGGAATGTATAAGAGTGTAAGATCATAAGAACGGTGAGTGAATCGAGTAAAGAGATGTAGATGTCTAAGGAGGGTGTAGGAAGGTCAAGGTAAAGAAGAACAAGGTTAAGGTGCTAAGAGGATGGGAAGAAATGATTAGGTATGTCCAAGAGTTTAGGAATGATGAGTAATAAATGGAAAAGAGAATTGGTGCATGGATATGCAAGGTGACTTGAGGAAGTTTTGGTAAATGAACTGAAGATGGAAAGATGTTTATGAAGTTCTCAAACTGTTAAGGAGGGAACACTTGGGTTGGTTGAAGTTTTGGTAAGGTTACAAGTTGGGAATGTAAGGAAATAAGTGCTAAGTGTTAGGAGTTTAAAAGAATTGAGTGAATGTTTAAGTAGATCTTTGAAATTGTTTTAGAGAGTTTGGTGGATTTCTAAGGAGAGTTTAAGTGCCTAATGGTATTAGGACACATGGGGAACTTGTGGAGAAGTTTGGAGTCAAATGGGAATTTAGAAACAAGGTTCTGGAGCCGACCGACCTTAGGGACCGGACCTGCAAGGTCGGTCGAGCTCAGTTTACACTACCGAAAGAGTTTCTGGAATCGACCGAACTTGGGGACCGGACTTACAAGTTCGGTCGGGCTTGTATTTCGTGTACGAATTGAGTCTCTGGAATGGACCGAACTTGGGACCGACCTTGACAAGGTCGGTCGGGCCTAAATTTCCCACGGGGAAACTCTCGGGAATGGACCGACCTTGGGGACCGACTTGCAAGGTCGGTCGGGGTAAAATTTTCAAATGGTAATAAGTTTTGGAATGGACCGACCTTGGGTAAGGTCGGTCGGTAAGGTCGGTCGACACTAAAGAAAAAAAAGAAAGAAACCCTAAAGAGGTTTAGAGGTATTAATGGTACCCCATTAAGAGGGCATTGATGATTAGAGGTATAAAGACCTAAGGGATTAAGTTAAGTATGAACTTAAATTTAAGTTAGATTGTAAGAATAAGTTGTAAAACTTAAGAGGTGTTAGGTGGGGAATCATTATGGGTTAAGTAAGTTAAATAAGTTGAATTAAGTTAATTAATTAACAACCTAAAACTGAATGAATGTTTAGGGCTTGAGTATTTGGACTCCGGAAGAGAGTAAGCAACCGAACGACCAACGGTGAACGGTACAGTTCTTCTTGTGACCTGCTTGCTAACGAGGTGTCCCTCGACTTGTGTGCTATTTGTTTTTGTGTGCTCACTAAACAAGATAAAGCATGCAACCGGAACATTATGTTTATTGTATTGTTGTGTGATGTTTGAAAACTAACACAACTTACCGAGAACTTACTACCAACGTTTAGTAAGGAATTGAGTGAGACTAAGGAACGCTCCCTAATATTAGTTTGTTATAAACCGAAAGAGGTTAACCAACAAACATTGTCTTGAGACTTCTACTAACTGGAACTTAAGGGGGGAGTGAGGAACCCGGGACTGACTCCGGTCATGCATGCTAAGGAAAAGGGGTCGGTATCTATAGCAGATCCGACTTCCGCTTAAGGACTTGTCTTCGGACTTGTTGCCTAGGTCGGTTGCCGGCTCAGCTACATTGGACATACAGTCCAAGGTAGGAGGCATTAAGATGGTGCGGTAGGATCACCTAAATCCTAAATTATAAGATAAGTTGTTTATTCAACCAATGGAGTTAATAGCTCATTGGCTAGGGTTGCTTTTGACCCGACAAAAATAAACATTGAGGTAAGATACAATCATTTCTATTTAAAGAGTGGTTTGTATTCTAAGATTAAGATAAGGTTTGAGATAAGTTGCAACCATTCCTTTTTAAGGATGGTTTGTATTATAAGACTAAGATAATCTACATCCATTCCTTTTTAAAGGATGGTTGTTTCTAAGACTAAGATAAGACTAAGATTGAGGTAAGATAAGGATGGACTAAGATTAAGAGGAAACATAACTTAAGGAGTTAAATAATTAACTCTCTAATTATGGGAACACAATTTAAGTCGTTCATTATGTTTGAACTTTGATTGTTCATATTTGGATTGTTGTTTACTGCACTTTCTATTATGTTGTGCATCTAATCAACCTCCATGCTATCGACAATTAGTCGTCGTAGCCACGTTAGCTTGGGGGCCATGAGAGGATCGTACCAGCATTCGTGCTGACCCCCTTTGGGGGCTGTTTTTACTACACATGTGAACGTCAAGAGGCGGCCGTCCCGAGAGTAAGATGGGGTACAAGCGTTACGGGTTAAGTGTGGCCTACGAGTTGTGCATGTACACTCGTATGGCATTTTGAGTTAGTAAGATGTATAGGATGTGAGGGGATTGTAAGAAGGATATGTATTTGGTTAAGATTGGTATGTACTAATGTTCGGTATATTTTGTAGTCAGACCGTGGCAAGGTCCTGGAATGTATTTGAATCCGCTGCAGAGTTTGTATATATGGTGATAAGTTTGTGATAACCACGATTGGATCGAGATGGGGTGTTACAGTAAAAATGATTGAATTTCTCTTTTAAATTTTGGGCTAAGGTTCCAAATAAAATAATTTCAGGTTTACGACTGTATGTAGTCATGCTAACCATGTGACAATTTTATTTTAAATTTGGAAACCTTTCTATTTCTATTTTGAGGCTATTTCATGTGTTAATTATTAAAGAAATTAGCTTATAATATGAATTAAAAGCTAAATTTCCAGAATAAATATTATCATAAAATCATGAAATGCCTTTCATAATGACTATGGTATTTGGAGGTGTTTGGAGATAATGAACAAGTCATATTGAAATAGAAAATCCCAAGAATGTCCTTGGAAAATCCTGCATTGGTGCATTATGACCATTTTGCCCTTTGTAACACGTATGCCTTAGAGACTATTCCGAGGGGGTTAAAATTTTGGGTATAACAAGTGGCTACATTTAAGCACTATATCATTAGTGAAACTAGCATTGTAATACCCTTGAGGTTTACCTCCCACATCGATTGGAGGGGAGAACGAACCATTCCTTATATGGGTGGGGATACCTCTCCTTGTTGTGAGGCCTTTTGGGGCTAGAAAACCCCAGGAATAAAACCGTGCGGCCTGTGTGCCAGAGCGGACAATATCACAATAGTGGGATACTGGGCTGTTACAGTTGGTATCAGAGCTAGACCCAGGTCGGTGTACTGGTGTGGCCCGCGAGGGCGCTGGGCTCCCAATGGGGGTGAAGTGTAATACCCTTGAGGTTTACCTCCCACATCGATTGGAGGGGAGAACGAACCATTATCTCCTTGTTGTGAGGTCTTTTAGGGATAGGAATTCCCAGGAATAAAACCGTGCGGCCTGTGTGGCAGAGTGGACAATATCACAACAGTGGGATACTGGGCTGTTACAAGCATGGACAACCCTTTGATCAAGCGCAGAATAGTCTATGTCCATAGTGTACACTTTCCAAGCGTCTAACCTGCACTCTATTGGTCCAGGAGTTGTGTCAACAATGTAACCCATGCTCTGTTCCCTTTCATAATGAAGTGCACTGAATATTGTAGGTGTGTACACACCGGCAACACATACCATCGGAGGGCACGAGGTGAGCGTGTTTGTAGTGATCTTAGCTCTTGCGTCGAACTCCACATGATTTTCTCGTTCTCTGACAGAGTTGATCATATTATTAAAATGGGGGGGGGGGAAATCAATAAGGCCATGGCCAGGCTTCGGAAAGGATCGAATTGTTGATTGATTCACTGGCTTACGTTGTGCGTATACCGGAGGTGAAGTGCTTGTTGACCCATACAGCCGACCAATGTTCTCTCTTCTCTTTTATTTGGAGCATCCACTGTACGGACTTAACATAGCTAGGCCCATGACCAGAAGATTACAGTCTGGACATACAACCATCCCAGACCGTATCAAACTCCAACTCGTCATTGATCCCATACATCAGTAAACTTAATGTCTTGGTTACATCAAGTATTATGGCACTATGAACGTTCTTCTTGTCATTCTGCAAGATGTGCCAAGAATAGAGCCCATGAAATGTGTTAGGAAGTCGAGACTATAGTGTAGTTGACATAGTTGCATCCTGGTCTGTGAATATTGTGACTGATGCCTTGTTGTCCATGCATCTGACAAATGCTTCAAACAACCTTTCGAATGAAGGTCTTGTCTCCTCGAATACTAATGCAACCTTGAAAACCATTATTTGTCGGTGATTAAACCCACTAAAAACAGTTGAGCAAGTAAGTAATGGTTAAGGCATGTTATAGTTCAAGCAATAAGTACTGAACACACAGCGGTATGTGTATAAACAATTGTAATTTAGATTCATGTTTATCAAATAATTGCAAGCAGATAAAATCACCCATGAATTTGGTGAACAAACATAGTTGTACAATTGTAGCCATTAAATTCGAATCAAACACGACACGATGATTCATGGTCTTCCACTACCTAGTTTCTTGTAGGAAGAGAAATTTAATATAATTATATATATGACAGGTAGTATATTGTCCATGTGAAGAGGGTAAATACTGAAGTAGATTAATGTACCTAGAGGCCTGTACACATTGTTAGTGCGGAATGTGGTATCAAACGTGACCGCATCACCAAATAGAGAATAATCCATTTTCATTTTGTGATCATCCCAGAAAATGTTTGCTATCAAGTCCTCGCAGTCATATTGTAGGTCATAGCGAAATCCAAGAGTTTGCATTGCAATACGCCTAAAGTTCTCTTGCATGCATGTGGCTTCAGACGGATGCATATTCTTCTACTTCTTTGTGCGAAGATGGTTTTTTAGGTCAACTTTAGTACAACCCAGGTTCTGGAACCCCCTAGCACTGGTTGCAAGAATCTTGAACGAGGTGTTCTAGCTAAGCCCAACACTAGCATTCAACTCAACTTGTAGTCTGACTTCAAGATTGACATTTATGTTTGATTGCAGTAGATACCTTAGAGGTTCCGGCATTGGTACGTGTCCATTATCCTCGCTGACCTACTATGTTATTGAATATTATCCTTCGGTACACAGATATTTCAGCTTCATCCAAGCCTTGCACCCGCACCTTTCCTCTACACAACACATCTGGATCTTGTATTGTGGCTTAATGATATCTATAGCTGACTGCTTGGCATATCCAGGGTGACTCTTGCTATTCACCCTGAAACCTTCTTTCTTACATACAAACAAAACGTAAGGTCGTACCGTTAGTACTCTCTTCTTGCTTTTGCATTAGTTGTTAGCTCGAATACGTATCCTAAAACCAACCCTCTGTGCATAAGTGAAATAGAAGTTGTAAGCATCTCTAACACTATCAAACCAAAGAGATTGCCAGCGCTCAACATCCGTTGCTTCAATTGGTATGTCATCACCACAATGTCTGCTCTGAACACCTGGATCGTAGATACATGTTATAAATACTTCATTACCTTATTAATGAGGAAGTATAATATTATTGTATCAGTAAAACATGAAACTCGATATACTTGAACATTAGTTCAGTACCGCCGACATTGAACGTGGAGTATAAACAAGAGATGTAGTAAATAAAGGTGATGAAAATGGGGTAATGGTAAATGAAGTGATACCGTACCAAACAGTACGTTTACATACGACCAACAATGACAGTATGACGCTTTATTCAACTCACTGTAAATTTTGTTTGCTGAAAGTGAGAAGAGAGACGGATTGTGAATAATTTATTGATTTGAGGGTTTGGGAGGATAAGGAGGCGGGGTTACGGTTGGGGACGCGGGCGGGCGGACGGACAAACTGGAAAGGGAGGGGGGTGGGGGAGGGGAGGGGATGGGGCAGGGTGGGCCGACTAGCGGATGGGGGGGGGGGGGGTCGACTGGCGGGCTTGGGGGGGTCATCACGTGCGAAAGGGATATGGGAATGTATCTCGGTTTCCCCAGTTCCATTGGGCGTAACAGGGGGTAGGTTTTTTCATATGTTTGCAATAAGGTAGCAACTAGAGTTGCAGGATGGACAAAGGTTGTGTCCCAGGTGGGTCGGAGGGGTGTTGATTATGGCTTTGTTCGGCATGGTTTTTTTGCGCTTGTTTTGTAGCGGTTAGCTGGTTGTTTTGTGCTGACATATTTGTGGTTATTTTAAAAACTGTTGTTTTGCAGTGTGGCTATTTCGTCTAGCATATTTGAATAAGTTAGTTACGTGCAGTGCGTTTACCGATTTCTGTGCTATAATTATAAAATTTATATTACATTTTAAAACAATTTATTTAAGATGTAAATAAAGAAACTACTAACAAATATGCAGATTAATATATACATTTTATTAATTAGGAAAACAACAAAGTTTTATTACATTAAATATTTGTTAACATTTATATTAAGGTCTATAAATAACTTCACTATTATCAACCACAATTCTATCAATGAATAACAACAATAGTAACAATACATGGTTTTAACACACCAGGCTACTTGTTCACAATTTACTAAAATGAAAATATAATAATTAATTAGTGAACTTTATTAATGTGTACATCATACAAAAAATAAACAATTTAGTTGTTAAAAATATAGCCAATATATTACTATATGTACATATAATTAAATATTCAGATTTATACCTTATTTGTAATACAATGTATCCTTTTACCATTACTGGTGGTAAATAATTTGTAAAAACTACTACTCAATGATATTTTTATAAAAACAAATAAGGAAAATTTCATGAAATGCCACTATATTTTTGGCTAATTCATGAAATGCCACGAAAAAAAAAAGTCACGAAATGCCACTATAATTTTGCAAAAGTCCATGAAATGCCACTGTCATTGACCAGAAGCAAAAAAGACAAAAATACCCTACTAGTTAACAAACTACTTTTAAAGTTCACAATATGTCCCTAAGTGTTAAACAATTTACTAAATTCACAAAAATTCAAAATAATATAAAAATATAGATAACTATAAAAATATTAAAATATCATAAAACATTAAAAAAAGTAAATATTTCTTATATTTTTTCAAAATTATTTAGTACCATAAAAGAATATAGAGTTGGAAACACATAATTTATACTAATATTTCTACTAATTTAGACCAATATAGTACCATAATTGATACCAATTAATTACCACAATTTATACCAATTACTTACCATAATGTTTACCATATATTGTTAAATTATTATTTTCCACCAATTTAAATTATTCATTCAAAATAAATATTTTAATTTTTGAATTGATATTTGGAATTTTTTTAATTTATGTTCTATTTTGCAGATGACTTTATGACATAACATAATAATTTCAAATAAATAATTTAAATTGATAAAAAAAATAATATGAAATTGTATGACCCAGAGTATGGTAGTTAATTGGTACAAGTTATGGTGCTTAATTGGTAGAAAAATTGGTACTAGTCATATTTAACATAATTTATACCATTTTTCTACAAATTAAGTACCATAACTAGTACCCATTAATTACCATAATTTGTATCATAAATTTTCAAATTATCTTTTTTTATAAATATAAATATTTATTCAAAATAAATTATATTATGTCATAAAGTCATTTACGAAATAAAATATCAATATTTTTTTTTCAAATATTAATTAAAAAACTAAAATAATTTTTTTGAATAAATAATTTAAATTGGTAAAAAATTTAAAAAATGTATGGTAATTATGGTAATTAATTGGTTTAAATTATGGTACTATATTGGTCTAACTTTGTAGAAAAATTAGTATAAATTACGTGTTTAAAACTATATATTCTTTTCTATGGTACAAATAATTTTGAAAAATGTCTAAGAAATATTTACTTTTTTTCAATTTATTATGATATTTTAAAATTTTTTATTATCTATTTTTATAATTTTATAAATAATTTTTTTACAGTTATTCATATTTTCTATAGTATTTTGAATTTTCGTGAATTTTTTAACATTAGGGGCATATTGTGAACTTTAAAAGTACTTTGTTAACAAGTAGGGGTATTTTTGTATTTTTGCTTCTGGTCAATCACATAGTGGCATTCATAGACTTTTACACAAATATAGTGGCATATTGTGACTTTCTTTTTTTTTTAGTGGCATTTCATGAATTAGCCAAAAATATAGTGACAGTTCATGAAATTTCCCAACAAATAATAAGTGATTTTTAAAATGAGTTAATTTATTCACATCAATCGTTACAATTTTGTAACCCTAATTTGTAAACAATAATATGCACGGTATTCATTCTCTTCATTACGGTAATTTTACGAAATTACAGTATTCATTCTCTTTGCAGCATAAACCGCTGACTGTTTGTGCTTGCTATGGCTGTTTAGAAAACTATTGTTTGACAGTGTGGTTGTTTGGCATTTTTACCAAAAATGCCACATATATACCACAAAACCACTGTCTCTGAACGAAGCCTAAGAGTTTTCTACATGCCATTTCCATGTTTGTTATGGGAGTTATTCGTTTGCCTATGTCTCTCGTAAATACGATCCATCCTATGATCACACGACTCTGGTGGAAGGGTAGTACCATGGTTAAGGGAATGTATTGGAAGAGGTGGGATGATCTTTGCAAGAGGAAAGAGGATGGGGGCTGGGGTTAGAGAGCTGGGTTCTTTTAATATTGCCCTTATAGCTAGGTAGTGTTGGCGAGTGTTGACAAACCCAGGCCTGCTTGTTTCACAGGTCTTAAAAGATTGATATTTCCAAAACTCACATTTTCCCTCTACTAGGTAGGGGAGTAGGCCAAGCCCAATCTGGTGGTGTTCTACCGCTGTTTGAGAGCAGGGAGCAAGGTGTGTAGTGGGATATGGAAAAGGGATTGCTCTTTCAGATAAATGGTTATGGGATAAGCCGGGTGGTAGGCTGCAGCTTACTCATTTGCCTACTGCATTTGTTACTAATAACACATTTAGTTGTTTGATTGATGAAACAAGGTCTTGGAAAGAAGATATCGTTAGGCAGCTTTTTAATGATACTGATGCAAATCATGTTTTGTCTATTCATTTGACTGAAGAGCCGCATCCAGATGGTTGGGCTTGGCGACCTGCTAAGAGGGGGCAATTTTCAGTTAAGTCAACTTATTATTTTGTAAGGGCTTATAGCTATGATGGTTTACCATCTGCTTCTGCGGGCAGTGTTATAGGAAGGCAATGAGAAGAGTTTATCGTTGTCATTTGCACCCAAGAGTTGAGTTGTTTGCTTGGAAGTTTCTTCATGGAATAATTCCATGTAAGACTTTGTGGTGTATGAATGACTGTTTTGAAAAGCCTATGTATAGAACTTGTGATTGGTTTTTAGAATGCTATTGTTAGTGCTCTAATTAAATTCTTTTGGAAAGTCTGGTATGCGTGCTGCAAAGCTCAACACGAGCATGGCAAGAGCTTTGTTTGGTGTTGAATGAAGGCACAAACTTTTCTTGAGGCTGGTGAGGTAAACACGAGTGCACCACATTTGCTGTTTCAGGAGGAAAGAGGGTTGGACATAACTGATTGTGTTAATATTTTTGTAGATGGGAGTGTGCATCCAGAGGAAGGAGGTGGCGGTGTAGGTGTGGCTTGTATGTCTTGGCAGGGAAAGGTGTAGGCGGTAGGAGTTAAGAATTTGCACAAATTTTGCAGCCCAGTGTGGCTGAGGCACAGGCCCTTTTGTTTGGCTTAAGAGTAGTTGGTAGTGCAGGAATTAGGGTGGATTTTGATACTAGGGTGGGTTTGGATTAGGTGATCGCAGAAGCATCTAGATTGAATATTTGCATGTAGGTATGCTCCTAGGGATGGAAATGTAAATGCTCACCTTTTAGTAAAATTAGCAAGGGGATGTAATGGGGAGAACATTTTTTTTATAAGTGGTTGAAACTTTAACATAAGAGCGATACTGAGGTTTTAAATGAACATTCATCGTAATACGGTAGTAGGTAAGTTTTGAACCATGACCCCTGGTTCTATGATATCACTTCTCAGTGTTATTTTGAAAAAAGGAAAGATCTCACGGACCAGGCGCTTGGTTGGTTGTTAAGTATTCACTCAAAAAATATCCAAAAGACAAAAGGAACATTTATATAGATCAAAACACAAATTATCACAACACAGTTTGTTGTGATCTCAACACAACAAATATTTTATTATTTTTGACTTCCGAAGCGTTCAATGTCTCATAACACATTCTTGTTCAGTCTAAGCACAGACATTAGGATTGGCCTGGAGGTAAACTTCAACCACCTTAATAAGCTGGGCAACTCTCTCCTTTCCAACTTCAACTTTGTCCTCTTGGAGCTTAGGCTCTCTTCCTTCCTTTGAATGGAATGGTTTGTCATCTTGATCAGTGAACCAGCTCCCTTGGCCTCCACTTTGAATTCGGTGACAACGAATTCGACATTGTCGCCATGCCATGTCTCCTTCAATGGTTGTGAACTTGTAGTAGCAATTGTCCACATCGACTGCATCAATCTTGTGTTTGACGTAGTTATAACCTCCCTCAGCTGAATTATTAATCAAGGCATGTGAGGTTTAATATTAGATTGTTTTCAATTTTCGTGGCATGTACGTATCTTTAGAAATATGTATAATTAGCATATGTTTAAGAATTGATCGAGCATCATACAGCTTATTTATAATATGAAGTTTGCATTTGACCATCTTAATTAATTAGCATAGATATTGAGTGGAATACAGATAATTAAATATTAATCACCTTCAACCAAGTTGGTCTGCTTGATGTTACCAACAGCAACACCATCACCTTGGACAAACTCAATGCTTTTGATTGCTTGAGGCAAAACCTTTGGTAAGATTGTGTGTGTGTCAAGGACAAGAGCCTTGTACATGCGAGCTGCGGAAACTGAGCTTTCAACCTCCTGGCATATTGTCTTCACACCCATTCTAGCTTGCTGGTTGGGTTACTGTAAAGTAGAGAATTGGCTTTGATAACAGAGGTAGTTATAGGAGCTTATGAAATATTCTTAGATGTTGATGAATTAGTGATAAGTGTAGATGTGGGTATTTATAGGAATGGAAGTTCACCTTGTCAACAAAGTTGAGCCCTTGTATTTCCGCCTTGATGGACTGGTTTGCTTTAGTTTTCTAGACGGCTGCCCACTCTTTGAAAAAATGTCGTGATGCTTTAACCTTTAATGAAATCGATCTGATAGGCAGAACTTTTTTAATAGGCGACCGACTTTCTTTTCAAGGCTTTACTGAATATAATAGACGGCGGACTAAATTGACTGAAGTGGATTCATGAATCAATCTGAAAGCATTTGTGAATTAGTTTGAAAAAAATGTCGATGTGTATAAAATCATGTTATAATACTATCAATTTGCGTCTGGACGTCTAAACACAACTTGTAGCAGGCAGGGCGGCTCAGTAATTCGAGAGGCCCTGTGCGGAATATTTAAATGGGGTCTATGTAAATTGAATTTTTGATATAAAGTATAAAAAAATAATTTAGTTATGTCATAATGTAAATATATATTAAGTTATGTAATGAGATAAAATGTCAAAAAATGACAATACAGACAAACCAGAAGCAAACCAGAAACAGTATACTATTATCGACTAATTACTCTAAAATAGTCATTCTTCTAGCATTGTCAAAATATGATTTGCCGTAATGCATTTTTCAGTATTTTCTCTTCATAAAATCAATAGTCTATCTTGAAAAGGATGTAAAGTAACAGATTGTTCAAAAGAATTTGACTTTAGACTAAAATTGCAAAGAGTTATGAGATTTTTAATAATCGGTAAATGGCTGGGAGATGAAAAAATTTCTATTACTAATACTTATAGAATATAAAAGAGTGGTTGAAAAAGTTGCCACTTGCTGTGTAGAAAAAAAGATCAATAATTATATGTATTTTTTTCTTTTTTAAAAAAAATCTAGATTACAAATAATTTCACCAATAATTTTATTTATTTATCTTTTAAAAAAATCAAAACTTTTAAATTATGTTAATTAATTGATTCTACATATTTTTTTCTTTTTGAAATTAATTATAAATTTTCTAATACAAAAATAGGAACTCAAAATACAGGGCCCTAAAATTTTGGGGGCCCTGTTCCATTGAACAGCTTGGACTCCCTAATAGCCGCCGCTGGTAGCAGGCTATGACTAAATTTATTTTGTGCCTAAATAACTGTAAGCAAAAATATGATTTCAAAAATTTTCTTTTACCAAAATTAATCTTTAACAGTAAATTATTTACTTCTTCTCATTAAAAATTCAAAATCAAAACTAATTCGAGACATGGGTTCATCTCCGACGATAATTGCCGCTGATATTGTTTCGCTTATGAAAATGAAAAAATGTCTCCTGCATATATACTGCGAGGATTTTGAAACTTTGGGTTAGTATGGTATGGAGGAGGTAGCATTAACGTTTGTGTATCTTGATAGTTTTTATCAGCTTTTGTCAATAATTTTTATGTCGATTGCACAATATTTGTATGTTCTAAGAGTTTTCCAACAACAACTAAGAAGTTGAGACTTTCTAGCAGTTGTAGCTAGGTTATGAGCGATTAGATTGGGTAGAACGTGGAATATAGAACCAGACAATATCGTCGAAACATGCTAAGTCAGCCAAAACTGGGTGAAGGATGACTGCTAATTCCGCATGTAATGAGGTCGTGGAGCTTTGGAGATAATGAATCATTGACTCGCAATTAGCGAGGACGCGGAGACGGGAATGATCTTCTGTAGCTGCATGTCGAACAACAAATTGCAAGGCAAGACATTTAACAGTATAGGGAAGCAAGTCCGCTATGAAACCGTGCACCCGAGCAGAAAGATGAGTATTAAAACAGTTACTTTTAACTTCACTTTCACTCTCATTTCTTCTCTGTTTGAAATTGAGTGCCTAATATTCAAAAAAAAAGCGATGAAATGGGGTAGATGAACGAAACCATTATATTTGCGTTTTACTTTTTTGCTACTAATATAATGTCATATACAAAATATTAAAATAAAATAATAAAATTTGGTATATTCAGATGTGGTAATAAATTATTATTATAATTACATATACTAACATAAAATCATATGTTAAATATAAAAAACTGTACAATTAGAATATAATTAATCGGTATACAAAAATTATACCTTAATAAAATAGCATTTTATCTTTATGTTGTATTAATATTTTAATTATCAAATATACAATTAATGTAACACACAAATAAATTGTTTGAGGAGTGGGCTAAATATATTTACCATATTTCTTTAGCCATAAGCACAACTTCCTTTATTTTTTGATTTGTAATGGGTGGCGCCAGGCCTTTATTCAATATTGTTTCCAAAAATTTATGGTACATACATAATATACTGCTATTACAACCAGCAAGTTAACAGAGAGTCACCATCACATTAGCTTCCTATCCAGCTCCCTGGTGCATCCCACGCCAAGCTACAGACCAAGAATGGTTGGGCAGGGTGTAGTAGACCACTATGCCATACGGAGTATCTTCCATCTTTGATATAGGCCATTGTCGTGAATAAACGAATGCATTTCCATCGGTGGTTTAATCCTGTTCATGGAGATCCATCTCCACATTTTAACCTTCAAGATCTCAAGCGCCCCCTCTGTTTTTTGTTGCTAGAATATTCTCCGGTTTCTTATCTCCCACGCCAAGAGTAGCAGCGCACGCAGCGTTGCTCGCCACGCCAATCGTATCTCTTTCCCCCTCACTGCATGCCCATTGATAAATTACATCCTTCACGTCGAACGACAGCGTGATAGACACACCCCACCATTGGATCACTCCACGCCAAAGGCCATGGATCTGCCTACACCAGATCAGAGCATGACTAGCAGATTCCATGCCGCGGTGGCAACGGGGGCACAAACTCTCGTTGATACTAACCAGCCCTTTCGAAATAACAGGTCCCGGTACATAGCTTCTCCCAAAACAGTATGTATAATAGTATTGTTGCTCGAGGTGGGGTAGTTTTCGACCAGATGAAGCGTTCTGCAAGCCATCTACCAACTGCAGTTTGCTGCATAGCTTGGGTACCCAGCCTTGCAATATATTTTCGGTCCCCAAGTAAGTCCCATGTGAGGGTGTCGTGCTTGGTTGGGTCGGCGCTGGTATATTGCAGCGTGTTCATTAGGCCAGCCAGTATCAGTTCCTCATAATCGAACAAACCTCTTCTCCATACAAACGACCAAGACAGCCTATTGTGCTCACAGCTGAACATGTCACCTACTCTAGCTCCTTCTCCTTCGACAGTTGATATAGTCTTAGGAAGATTCTTTGAAGGGCCTTTCCCAAGCCATATATCATGCCAAAATTTCAGCTTCCTTCCATCACCCACTACCCATATCACCTTCTCCTACACATTGCTCTCTTTTACAAGCCTCTAGTCAAACAGATTACAAATTTCATTCCACGGCCCCCACCTTTGTAAACTTTCATGACCCGACTGTCAACAACATCGTTTGGACTGTGGTTGTATATCGCACACACCAGCTCCTTCCACAAGCTTCTTTGTTCGTTGTGGTACCGAAACCACCATTTGAGAAGCATAGCTGCGTTCTTGCATTCTAGACTCAATCCCAGCCCACCACACTCTTTCGGCTGAGTCATGTTCCTCCAGGCCAAAACTGCCATCTTCTTTCGGTCAACACAGCCCCAGAAGAAGTTGTGTTGCAAGGTTTCTATTTGCTTGATTACTTTCTTCGGTATTCGGAATAGGCTCATATAATAGGTTGGTATAGTTTCCAGAACCGACTTTATAAGAATCAGCCTTCCCGCCTTAGATATAAACACCTGATCTTCCATCCACCTAGCCTGCCTCTAATCTTGTCAATCACCAGCTGCCATGTAGAGCATTTTCTCGGGTTAACACCCAAAGGACACCCAAGGTATCTGCATGGGAGGACACCTTCCTCTATATCCAGCCACCGACACACCTTCTCCTTTTCCTCGTCCTCTAGGTTGATACAAACGACTCTCGATTTGTCCCAGTTAATATGCAAACCCGACACCTCCGCGAATAGAATGACCAGCCCTTTGTTACAAATATTTCCTCCACTGATGCGTCGCAGAATATCAGCGTGTCGTCTGCAAATTGTAGGTGTGATATGACTTTCCTTTCCCTTCCCACCACCATTCCTTTCCTTACATCCTTCGCATGGCCCTCCGCTAGTAGCCAATTTAAGGCCTCGATGACCATAACAAATAACAAAGGAGAGAGCGGATCCCCTTGTCTCGGGCCCCGTCTTGGATTGAATGGGTTGGATGGAACACCGTTAATGAGGACCGACATATTCACCGAGCTTATGCATTCCATGATCCACCCCCTCCATTTCGGTTGGAACCCCATTAGTTTCCCCATGCACTCCACGAATTCCCATGCAACCGAGTCGTATGCCTTCCTAAAATCAATTTTAAGGATCACTCCTTTCCGTTTCTTCTTTTTATACCAACGGATTACCTCATTCGCAATCAACAGACCGTCAAGTATGTTCCTCCCTTTAACGAAGGCAGTTTGGGATTCACCAATTAGCATTGGTAGCACAGTTTTCAATCTCTCGGCAAGCACTTTGGACATTACCTTGTACACACATCCCACCATACTAATCGGCCTGAACTCCTCCAGGTTAGCAGCACCACATTTTTGGGAATAATAGTAATCCACGTCATGTTACAGCCCGCTGGGATTTTGCTTGAGTTGAAGAAGGAGGTTACCTCATTAACAAAGTCGTTACCGATGATATCCCACATACTTTGGATGAAGTTGAAATTGAAACCGTCGAATCTAGGGGCTTTGTTACCATTAATCTTCATTACAATGCCTTCAATCTCCTCTGCCGTTGGTGGGTATTTGTTGAGCAAAATAATGTTTAAACTAGATTGCTAACTATGGGCAGTGAACCCAATCATTGTAGTACAACAAGGTCGTATCCACAGGGACTTCGTAACTGTCTAGCTAATTATAAGCTTAGTAAATGTGCAAGAGGATATATACAAAAGTGCATAAATGTAAATTAGGGGTTTTGGGTTTTTGGGTTGTAATTGGAGAAATAAAGAAAAGCAATAAACACTAAACTAACTATCTAGGATAGGTGTAGCTCGGGATAGGATATTCGCACCCGTCATCCCCTTTCTACCAATGGCTGAACCTCGAACTCATAGCTAAACAACAGGAATTTAATAAACCAAATCCCGGTCTATTAATCCTAACCAATTTAACGGGGACTGAATGCTCGTTCAAATCCCCAATTCAATCAGAAGCATTAAGCACAAATCTACCCTAAGTTGCAATGAGAACCTCATCTCAAAATCAGTGAAAATCGGCTAACATTGATTTAGTCCCCAACGGTTTAGGTTTCTATCTCAGAATATCATTTTGATAGAATCCCACAATAATGCTCAACTAATCGGTAGGCCAAACCAACCAATTTAACAAATAGAAGACAAATTGAGCAAAACCCTTAACAAATCCCCAAACCATGAGCAACGAGTTTAGAAGTCATAAACACTCAATAATCATCTTCATTAAGCTCAAAGACTAAAATAAAGCACAAACACAAGTTCAAGATTCAACAATGGAGTTTAGGGATTTTGGGACAAAATCCCCAATCCCTAGCTACAAATGATTCTACACAGCCATAGAGAAAAGAAAAGCATAAAAGGGAGAAGAAGAAGCCATTAATGGAGCTTGGAAGCTTTGGAGAAGGTGAGCTCTTTCTTCTCTTCTTTCTCCTCTTCTTTCTCCTCTTCTTTCCCTTCTTTTTCGCCTTCTTTCTCTGTGTTTTCGACTGGTGGAGTCGTGGTTGAAGAATGGGGAGAAGTGTCCCCAAAATCCCCGTTTTAAAACTCAAATCTGGGCAAAAATACGCGTCAGACCGCCCCACAGGGGCGGTCCACACCAGAGGCGATTTTCCGTGTTCCGAAATTGACTGGACCGCCCCACAGGGGCGGTCCACAGGGGAGGTCCGGACCAGAAGCAAAGAAAATGCTTTATCTTCTTCGTTTCAGCTCCGATTTGGATCCGTTTGCGCCCACGCGTTCCTCTCTTCATCTACTTTACTCCTATCTATGTTATTCCTCCTGTTTAAACAATAAATGTGTAAGACACCAATGAAACATAAAACTCGAGGAAAATAAGCCAGAGTGGAGAAATGAGCATGAAAAGTGTTGATTAAACATATGAAATACTCCCCTAAAACATGCTCATTTAGACACTCATCACACCCCCACACTTACCTTTTTGCTTGTCCTCAAGCAAAACCAAGCCCCTAAGCAAGTAAGGAATGCTCAAGACTAACAAATACTAACATGAATTGTAGGATAAGAGAAGAAGCAAAAAGTGATTAAAACCTTTGAGGAGTGTGAACCATCTCTTAGTGGTGGCATGGGTGTGCTTAGGAAAAAACAAAATCTAGAGTTTCGGGGTATGATCTGAAGTGCTTCAAAGTTCTAAAGATTAGGTGACTTGGAGAGCTTTTACCATGTCCAATTTCTCTCAAGAATGGGCATTGAGAAGAAAACAAAAGGAAAAATAGATTTATGCATTTGCTTCACTTTTGCATAAGAGATGAGAAGATAAAATTTTGGCATCATGCCTTTGCATTTAAGAACACTCAACTCTCATTGTTGGTTAACAATGGCGTCTCACAAGTCCCTTGATGGATTTTCACAAAGAAGCACCCCTTAGCAATCCCTAAGAAAGAAGACAGAAGGAACCCCAAAGCAATAAAAATCCAACCATACAAGATCACTTGGCCACACCGCATGTAAAATGCTCCTCAAAAGCAATCAAAATGAAAAATTTAAGCATTTATCCCACAATTCATAACAGTATTTGTTCTTAATGAGAACAACTCACAACACAAGGGTCCAAGTTTTTTATTTTGGACAATTGCAAGATAAGTAGAGAGATCTAACATTTAAGCACGCAATTCGCCGAAAAGGTCACTCCCCCACACTT
Source organism: Limonium bicolor (assembly GCA_023374045.1). Lineage (NCBI taxonomy): Eukaryota > Viridiplantae > Streptophyta > Magnoliopsida > Caryophyllales > Plumbaginaceae > Limonium > Limonium bicolor. Next base: position 135,710,240 of record CM041779.1, on the reverse strand, counting down.
AACTTGAACAATGTCCTTATTGTTCACCAAACAAACCGGGGAAGGTTTCAGAAGACCTTTTCAGGAAGCAGGCAAAAGAGGAAACGCAAGGGACATAAACACCTTTATACCACAGCAGCTATCCCCAGATTTGCAGATTCAAAATTAGAGAAGAGAGAATGAAAACTAAAAGAAACTAGTACTCCCCTGAGATTGCTATTGTTGTATCAGTTTGTAGAACCCCCCACACTTGAGCTTCAGCCTCAAGTAGCGTAGCTTAGTTGCGGTGTGGACTGGAAGGTGCACCTGCATAAAAACACTAGAAGCAACCAACTACAACTGGAGTTAAGGGTTAACAAAAACAAAACCAAAGGAGAACGAAACCAAAAACAGGAAATAAAAATAGTGGAGTCGTTGTGGGCAAATATTAAATGAAGGGTGAAACGAGTACTCCCCGATAAGATGCGGAAGGAAGATAGGGTGCCCGCACAATTGCAAGTGGGAGGGGTCGTTGAGGTGCTACCTTCAATCGTTGGAGATGAAGGTCCTCTTGGAAAATTTCGCCAGAGGTTCCTTTGTAATTGTTCCTAATTCCATCCCTTTTTCAGAGGGGCTTACCTGTTTCCAAAATATTCACAACACAGACGCCACCAATTGGGCATAAAAGGGCAAGTCCAAAGAATGCCAAAATAGCCCATTATTGAAAATAATGCAAAATCTAAACTAACAGAATTTAAAAGACAGGATACGAAATGAAATCCGGGTTGCCTCCCGGTAAGCGGCCCTTCTTTAAGGTCTTTGGCTAGACCATACCACCGTGAAGTCATCCGGGATCGAATATGAACGTTGAAGTCGGCTTCAACGGGTGGGTTGGGCAGGCATCATCTAGCAATGAAGAACGACCCGGATCAAAAGGAAATGTGGCCTCAACACTTAGGATGTGAAAGTGTAAACTCCACCGATCGTTCATCAGGTGGAAGTGTTGAGGTGGGTGATCCTTGGTATGAGGATCAAACTGTGGTGGAGCCTCCTCTTCAAATTTAAGGATAAAGACATCCTTATCTTCATTTAGCGGTGAATGGAGAACTCCGGGGCGGACTTTGTCTTCTATTTCCTCCACCCACCACTGATGAATGCTATGTCCAACCAGCTCATTCTATTATTCCTTTTCCATGTAAACTCCACCCCTTGACAACATAATTCAACCACCCCCATGTTCTGGATCCATCTTTCAAACCTTCTTATTCCTGCCAAAAACCTTCTTTGGGATCCCTGTCCAGCATTATATCTTTGGTCTGGATGGCGGACTTCGTTGAAATCCCCCAAGCATAATATTTCACCAGCTTCATCCCTTCTCCAAGCAAACTATTTCATCATACACAATCCTCCTGGCTGCTTCCAGAGTCGGGCTGTACACGAACAGGAAGAGACTAACAAACTCACTTCCCACCAGCTTTGCTTTAACTGCGATCCACCTCTCGTTTTTCCATTCTTGTATCACCTTCACCTGACTTTCATCCCACACCAATATTAGCCCCCCAGACCTACCACTTGCCAACGATTCGATACATCCTTGACTCCTCCCACCGCCCCACATGCAGTTCAGCCTACTGTCTACCGATGCAGAGAGTTGTGTCTCTTCTAGTGCTAACATTACTATCTTCATCTTCTTTACCTCCTTCTTTATTTTCCATATCTTTCCTTTCCTTCCCAGCCCTCCCACGTTTAGCATAGCCACCCGCATCCTCTGGGTCTTCTCCCTGTTTAGCAGCCAGCCTCTTTGATCTTCTTGAAGAGTTACATTTTAAAATAGAATGAATATTATTGAAGGCAGTCGCTGGGTCATAAACATTACAGTTAACAATCTTTGAGAGGCCCATATACAATTGGGCTTCTTTTTCCAAGTGAAAAAAGACGTTGGGCTGGGCAATCTCCTCCTGGCTACACCTTTTCACTTTTTCGCACCACTCTCCTCTGACAGCCAATCTTTTTTCAGTCTGTGATATCCCTTCTTTGTCTCCATATTCTTCCACCTTCATACAACTATCATGCATCATTACCAACTCCTTCTCTCCATCCCCCTCACACCTGCTCCCCTCCAAGCTATCGACCGGCATCATTCCCAACCTGCTCTATTCACCTTTGACATTGTTCTGGAGGTTTTCACTTTCTCCAACATCCACAGTTGCCTTCCTTACACCCATTTGACTTTCACTTTCCATCACCTGGACTTGGGCCGTCTGAGCCAAAGTCTGATCATCACTCCCGTCTGCACCACCACCTCGTCATCATTATTTCTTGAGCCACACACTCCCCTTCCATCCCATCGTCAGAAGCTTCTCCTTGTCCAACATTGTTAATCCTTACACTGATCTCTGGCATTTTTTATTGTGACCTTTCCTCTGGATTATTGGTCTTTTCAGGGTTATCCCCACTGTCCTCCGCCTCAGCAGGCTCTTCCACGTCAATTTGATCAAGCCCAGTAGGTGAGTTCTTCGCCATGGTCGAGGGGGGGGGGGGGGGGGGGTGAGCTGGGTGTTCCTGGCATATGCGAACAGGGGGTTTGTAGGCTGGGAAATCTAAGAGATAGGCCAATCCTCTCCAACAATCTCGCAGACTGAGACCCATGAGATTGTTACCTATATGAATTCTTCTCTTCACCTGAATCGGCAGTAGACTAGCCGTCTCTACCCACACACATACTTCGCCAAATCTCACGAGCCTTTCTTCATTATCCATGACAGATATTACTGCCCCAACGGTGCTTGCCACTGACTTGAAGTTTTCAAATCCCCATCCTGCAAGTGGACGCCTCGAATAAGGACCTTGGCCGGCCTAGACTCCACTTGAGTATCCGAAGACCAAGGGGAAAACTTTGACACTCCAGACTGTTGCCAATTCGATCTTTCCACTCCTCGGGGGCAGCATTACTCTGAAGCAGCAGGACACTTTTGGTCTGGCTGATGCGTATCATTCCCGCAGCCCAGTTTACATCAGACAACAAGTTCTGTTCCATTTCCACTATTGACCTGTTCGTAGCCCATTCTACCATCAGGGCATTCTTCAACATGTCCATGAACGAAGTTGTTGGTAGATAGATGGCTTGGGATTCAGGCTTAGGGACATATGGACCACCGGGTTCTAAATTGTTTGCAGGTTTGGTGCTGAAACTTGTTTTCTCTCTACTCCCTTCCCTAGGAGATCTCGCCCACTACGCTCGAATCGGGAGCCTCCCAAGCAGTACACCTTCTAGTGCAGATATTGCGTTCTTCACGTCACCGTAGTTCTCAAACCCGACAAAAGTGAATTCCCCGTGACCGGACTTCCTAACTCCGAGGAAAATTCTCTCCACAGCGCCAAACGGCGAGGCAATCCTCCATATTGTTTCGAGCAAGAGCCCGCGCTGGAGGTTCCCCAAAAAAACTGTATGTATGGATTCCTTCCATCTCCCTGGGATTCCTTAGCCATTCTTTCCTCCATTCACGCTGAATCGGCCAAGAGCCGGTGTTGGCCTTGCTTTGGCTGTGATTTCCTGGATGCATCGCTTCGGGTGGAGCTCTCCACGCTCCTTGTGCACTCCGTCTTCAAATCGCCTTACCTCACCCTCTCTCTTCTCTCCTCTCTCATCATTTTTTGGTAACAATCAGCTGCGAGTATGTAAGCACAACTTCCTTTATGCATCGGCTCTTCCTTTGTTTTCATTAGTTTACTTTAGATTGCTCTTGAATTATCATCGATAATAGTGATAAAATACCGTGTTCTATCAATGTTATTAAAAAATATTTGGAGCAGTTCTAATGTACTTAGGTTCACAGAAAAAGTTGAGATATGTTCCTTCGCCTCATGATACCTATCGCCAACAAAAAAAACTAGGTAAATAAATATGATGGTCTATTTTTATTGATAAAAAGTGTTTTTTAGGTTTGATTAATATTTTATCAATGTTATAACGCTTTAATCAATAATGCATTTTTTATCAAGTATGTCTAGGTGTCATATCTATTTGTTCACTATTTCCTTATATATGCCCTGTGAGGGGTGTTTGTAACCGATTAACCGCTTTATAAAAGCGGTTGTTATTTGTAGTACAAAATTACTAATCATTGCAGTATAAAATTATTTTAAATCACATTATTATGTAAACATGTAATGAAGTATGGGTGCTACTTTTTTTTATTATTCATTTCATATTGTGATTTAAATAAAGAAGTGTTATACTTCACAAATAGTGATTTTACTAACTGCAGTACACAATTTTTTCGTCAAACCATCTGGAATCAGTTGCAATGTGTTGAGGTGCCTTCCTTTCTTAAAAAAAAAAATAGGCATCTGTCATTTATTTTTACTAGTTGCAGCATAACTTTTTTTACACCGAATTATCCAGAATACGCTGGAATGGGCCAGATGAAGAACATGTCTATGCAACCATCACACTTTTGATCTTCAAATTTGTTAACCACGTACAAGGTTGATCTAACATGTTGTTCGCCAGTATAAGCTCATCATCACTTGTCCAACTGAAGTTTAGACTCTGGTCATCTTCTTCACCCATCTTCCTAAACCACTCACTCTCTTTCTTCACCAAAGCAAGAACACTGCAAGTTTGTACTGCAACCTTCACAACATATTTTTACTACTTGCAGTACAAATTTTTTTTTCACCAAACTATCCGGAATACGTTGGAATGTGTTGGGGCGATCTTTTTTTGAAAAAAAAAATACAAATAGACATATGAAACAGCTTAACAGTCATTTATTGAACATCTTGAATCACAACAAAGTTACTTAACATATTACAAAACGACATTTGAGTTCAAATGATTTCTGTGGCCCACCTATCTAACCTAGATTGAAGTGGGTAAATTCTAGTTCTAACCGTGGTTGGATCTCTCCCTTGGACAATCATGATTATTATGATCTTCAACAGGGAGGTATGTACTACTTCCGGCATCCCAAATATAGCAGAGTAGAACACCATATAGAAGTGTAGCGTGTGACGATCACAGTCCCCATTTCTATGCTCATCCATTTTTTGTCCAAAGGTGCTGGGCCATCTCCACTTAAACGTACCTCCCTCAACATCTCGTTGTATCACGTCAGGTTGAACATGTTCTGATACAAATTTTTACGGACTCGGTGTGTTTCATTTAAGTGAACAATGACTTGCACACTTGCTTCCAACGATCTTGATCCATGTAAAGGTAATCCACCATTACCCTAAACTCACAATTACCATTTGTGAGAACATCAATATATCTAGTGATATACTGATAATGGTTTGCCTAGAAAGATCTTCAAAGTACTAGAATGTATCAATAGACATGAAGTGTCCAGGATATGATGATCCTGTATTGAAGGATCTTGCAGCGGATGGTGCTTCTTGGGATTGGCTCACCTTTCGTCCGTCACGGTCCTAAGCCAAAGGTTCCCGCTGGTTTGGTCTTAATGGCCCTGGAGGTCTGTCAATCCCTTGTTGCTCTAGTGGTTCTCCAAGTTGCATGATAGATCCGAATGGAAGAAAGTGTGGATGTGGCCATAACATGCCATCAGTGTTGGATCCTCCTATTGTGCCACCTCAGCAGCATTAGCTTGCCACCTCATTTATCTCTTTCTTTGTAGTATAGCATATGTGCTGCTGATTCATTATTCTTCCAGCTTAGAGTGTACCAGAAACCATTTACATCTCTCATGGAACATAGGATACCACTAGAGCAGCAAGGTCACCTTATCACACCCATAGAGTGAGCTATCTGCTCTTATATAACCCCCTACCAAACTCCTTAACTATTTCGTCCAAGTATAGGACACTAACCTTCCTAATTAGATCAGCAATAGGGACCCTCCTATGCTCCTTTCTGCTTTTCATCTTTGCACCTTTAAAGTCCTTCAACTCTCTCACTTGAGTGTTGACATTGTCGTTAATTGTGAAAACAAATTTGGAGCCCGGAGAAATGAGGTATGGGGTGAACAAGCATAGTGCAAACAGGCAAAAAAAAGTGATAACAAGAAAGGTGAGACTCAACATTACCCAAACCCTTGGCTAGGAAAATTTTGCAATTTATCACTAAACGTCATTGAGAAGACGACTTTAGAGCCTGAAGAATGTTGAGGAATTCATCGTGGGTAAACGGGTCTTTTAATTCCTCATCCGTCCACGTCGATGAAAAAAAAGTCACTTTCCTTCCTTGAGAGCAGCTCATATGCTGCAAAAATTATACGCAACACTCCTATAAGTGAACAACAAAAGAAAAATAATTTTACAACTGAAACTCAGGTCGGTCGAACCTACTGTTTACGACATCAACAATAACAGTAACATATACTACTCTACTACCATAGTTAGTCCATAATTTTTAATAATTTGTCTCATATTATCAATTTCTCTTTTTTTTAACATGCGTATACTTGACTTTTTCAAATTAAGTTATAATTAATTAACCTATGGCTTGAAAATCGTTAACCTGTCGCTGGTAAATGGTTAACCTATGGCTTGAAAAACATTAACCTGTCATATGAAAACTGTTAACCTGTCACTTGTAAATGGTTAACCTGTCACTGGTAAATGGTTAACCTGTAGCTTGAAAAGCATTAACCTATCACTTGAAAACTGTTAAACAGTCACTTGAAAACTGTTAACCTGTCGCTAGTAAATGGTTAACATGTCGCAGATAAATGGTTAACCTGGGTTAACCCGTGGCTTGAAAACCATTAACCTGTTAACCTGCCGCTAGTAAATGGTTAACATGTCAAGCTTAAATGGTTAACCTGTCAAGCTTAAATGGTTAACATGTCAAGTTTAAATGGTTAACCTATCAATTGTAAATGTTTAACCTGTCAATCGTAAATGGTTAACCTCTCGCTTGTAAATGGTTAACCTGTCATTCATAAATGGTTAACCTGTCACTTGTAAATGGTTAACCTGTCATTCGTAAATGGTTACCCTACACCACAAACCCACCCCCAAAAACCACCCTAGGAAAGCACAAAAAAAAATTGATGTCAGTGGCGACATTATAAAGAATAGAGTGAACAAAAAAGATTATCCTACTCCACCAACCCCGAAAACCACCATAGGAAAGCTAAAAAAAGTTGAAGGCTTATTGTTGAGTCAGTTGCGACATTATAAAGTATAGAATGATTTAAAAAATATTACCCTACACCACACATCCACCCCAAATACCACCTTAGAAAACTAAAAACGTCGAAGACATTTTTAGGGCTTTTAGTGGAACGATTAGAAACTATCGAGTCAGTGACGACATTATAAATAATAGAATAAAATAGAATAAATAAAAAAAGATTACCTTACACCATAAACCCACCCAAAAAATCACCATAGAAAAGCTAAAAAAACTTCAAAGGCTTATTGTTGAGTCAATTGTGACATTATAAAGTATAAACTTAGTTAAAAAAGATAACCCTACACCACAAACTCACCCCAAAAATCACCATAGGAAATATTAAAACGTCGAAGGCTTATTGACGAGTCAGTTGTGACATTATAAAGTATAAACTTAGTTAAAAAAGACTACCTTACACCACAAACCCGCCCCAAAATAGAAAATATGTAAATGTCAAAGGTATTTTTAGGGTTTGTAGTGAAGGGACCATAATCCCTGAACCACAAACACTAAAAACCTGTCGAATTAGTGATGATATTATAAAAAATAGAATGAATAAAAAAGATTACCCTACACCATAAACTCAACCCAAAAACCACCGTAGGAAATCTTAAAACATCGAAGGCTTATTGCCAAGTCAGTTGTGACATTATAAAGTATAGACTTAGTTAAAAAAAGATTACCCTACACCACAAACCCACCCAAAATCCACCCTAGAAAATATAAAAACGCCGAAGACATTTTTAGGGTTTGTAGTGAAGAGATTAGGTTTGACCCTAATCCCTGAACCGCAAACCCTAAAAATCTGGCAAGTCAATTGCGACATTATAAAGAATAGAATGAATAAAATGATTACCCCACGCCACAAACCCAACCTAAAAACCACCTAAGGAAATCTTAAAATATCGAAGGCTTATTGCTGATTCAGTTGCGATATTATAAAGTATAGACTTAGTTAAAAAATACCTACACCACAAACCCACCCCAAAAAACCCCACCCACAAAACCCCCCCCCCCCCCCCCCCCCCCCCCCCAAAAAAAAATATTAAAACGTCGAAGGCATTTTTAGGGTTTGTAGTGAAGGGATTGGGGTCTAACGACCCTAATCCTTGAACCACAAATCCTAAAAACCTGTCAAGTCAGTGTCCACATTATAAAGAATAGAATGAATAAAAAAGATTACCTTACACCACAAACCCTAAATCCAAAAATCACCCTAGAAAATCTTAAAACATCGAAGGCTTATTGTCGAGTCAGTTGCGACATTATAAAATATAGACTTAGTTAAAAAAGATTACCTACACCATAAATCCACCCTAGAAAGTATTAAAACGCCGAAGGTATTTTTAGGGTTTGTAATGAAAGGATTATAGCTAGATCTTAATCCCTGAACCACAAACCTTAAAATCTGTCGAGTCAGTGTTGACATTATAAAGAATAGAATGAATAAAAAGAGATTACCCTACACCACAAAACCATCCAAAAACCACCCTCAGAAATCTTAAAACGTCGAAGGCTTATTGCCAAGTCAGTAGTGACATTATAAAGTATAGAAAGAGTTAATAAAAGATTATTCTATACCACAAACCTTGAAAGCCACCATAAGAAATTAAAACATCGAGTTAGTGGTGACATTATAAAGTATAAAATGAGTTAAAAAGATTACCCTACACCACAAATCCTTAAACCACCCTAGGAAAGTTAAAAACGTCGACGACTGATTGTCAAGTAAGTGACGACACTATAAAGTATAGAACGAGTTAAAAAAATTATTCTACCCCATAAACCATAAAACCACCATAGGAAAATAAAAATGTCAAAGGCTTATTGTATTGATTCGAAATATGTTAGTTAATGTAATACTTATGTATAATGCAACTCATTGTTTTATTTAAAATTATATACTTAAATAATGTTTGGTCTACTTTTAAACCTAATTTGTTTATTGTTAAACCATATTATATTCTATCTCAAGGAGTAACTATTTACTATTCAAAACTTGATAATATATTAAATAAATTCTTATAAAAAATTTTAAATAACTTTTGTTAGATATTAAATATCTTTTAAGTATACAACAATAACAAAATCGAAGTTTTATATTCAAAATATTTGGAATATATTAACATGTATCAATATAAAAAGTTGGACATAATGATATACATAAAAGAAAGAAAAATACATTAGAGATGTAATAAAAATGTGATAGAGATGGGAAGGATATGACATTACTGATCTATTAAAACAAGGTGGAAATTTCTAAAATATGATGGTGTATATATCATTATTAAAAAAGTGTAAAATGAATTTTCACCAGATAAATAAGAAAAAGAAACCATAAAACAAGAAATGTAACTAATTAAATTAAAAACACATTATAATTCTCTTAGTTATTTTAATTGTATAAGTTTATCAATTTATATATAGTTAGTATTATATTTTGTATATTGTATGTAAAACTATCCACTTATCGTCTATAAAAACTATTAATTTATACTTCTAGAAATTAAATTACTTTTTCTCAATAAAGTTGTAATAGTTTGGTTTTATGAAATATTGTTATATTATATATTTAAAAATAAATTCACCCACATATGAATTTCCGTTTGAATTTCTTTTATCATACTAAATTTATAATCACATTTCTAAATCTGTTACGGGTTAAGTACAAATAGACAATAGAAGAGAAAAAAAAGAAGATTACTACAATATAACACTTGATAATATAATGCAAAATGACTCAGTATTCATAATCAGATTACGTGTCATATTGACGTGCAGCAAAAGATCAGATGGACATGGAAGAAAAAAGCATGGTATGCACAGCTTTAGCATGATTATGAAAGAACCTAAATTTGAGTTCTTCGCACTCTCTTTCCTATTTCTCTCACTGCCACATCAGTTTAAGAACTATATCTATTTTTTACCAACATCAAAGAACTCATACTTTGGTTTATAACTCTCTCTAATTGTCATGTCATTTTACTTTTTTACTTATTAATTATTATTAATATACAAAAATTAATTTTTAACGGTTATTACTACTTCAATAATACACAAATAATCCTAACTTAATATTTTATTAATAACTAAAGTTTATTATATTTTGAAATAAAAAATAAATAAAATTATTCATATATATATTATGATGAATTTAGAAATGAATACATTGGTACATATTTTAAATTTCAAGTATATTTTAGCATTACATTTTTATATCATAATAAATATTAATTTAATGAATATAAATATTAAAATATGAAAAACATAGGGATCTCATTTTGTAGAGAATGAGATTTTAAGAATTTTGATATATTTAGTTTATTTATATTATTATTAGTTTTTAAAATATTAAGATTTTATAATGTATAAGATTTAACTGTTTAAATTGATATATTATAATTAGAAAAACAAATAGTGGGTCCCTTTTAAAGTTCTTAAAAAGTTTCCTCTACTTATATTTTTTTATTATTTTTTACCTAAGAACTCCTGAGTGCCGTACTTATAGGCCACCACCTCATTCGTTTCCCTATGTTCTTTCTAAGGGTGGCTATCGGGTCCGGTTCTACCCGGAACCGAATGGAACCGGAACCGGTCAGGAACCGGTGGGAACCGGAACCGCCTGGAACCGTCGTCAGATTCAGAACCGGGAACCGGAATCGGAACCGCCCCGAACCGGTTGAAGTTACCGTGTAATATTTTAGAATGTATTAGTAATTTAGTATTACATTTCCATGTAATCTTTTTTAAAGACTTGCAAATTGAAATTGTAACGACCCCAAAACCGGCCTAGGAGTTAGGGCCGTTACACGCCGCGAGTCTACTACTTAACGTCGCAAGGCTCTAAGCAAATCGAATCCCAAAACCAAATAACGAACTTGCATAAATACCAACTGAGTTTACAAGATCCAAAGGCTACAAGCCAAATACAAAACGAAAGACCCAAAGGCTACACGAAGTACCAAAGCGTCCAACGCGCAAGAAAACAAAGTCTAAAAGCACATAAAAATACACAAGCTCCAGAAGGGGACGAGGAGAGAAGATCCCACGAGCTCAATCTGCAGCAAAGCAAAGGGGGTGAGCTAAACAGCCCAGCAAGCAGAAGACTTCCTCAAGGAAGCCTACTCAAAACAAGAAGCAGCAGAATATCTTATAAACAGGGAAGATTGCGAAGTCATTGTAAATAGACTGAATGGAACACAAAACAGAAGCAGAGCAGAACATCACTTCAAATCTTAGTCGGACTTGCAGAAACAGATACAGACGGGTGGGACACTAGAAACAAGCTAACACAACAGAAGGACACCCATAAGGTCCTATGGATCCGAGGATCCCACAACAGAAGCCGTAGAGACAGCTAACAGACCCGTCGGTCAAATAACGTCCTAAGGGAGACCCTAAGGAGTATAAACAGAAGGAATTCCTGCGCAGCATGCTACGGGACAGCCCGACCCGACTATCCAGGCTCAGAAGCAAAGTATCTAGGTCCCAAAACCAAAAGCTCACAAAACAGATCTTAAGTGCATAACAATGCATATAAACAGCATAGGAAGCTTGTACACAGATAGGGGAATCCAACCCCGCAAACGGAACTCAAAACGGAGCTAAAACGGAGAAGTTATGCTCAAAACAGTGGCATGTCCGAACTTGCGTCCGACCTTGCAAGTTCGGACAGAGGCCGAGAGTCAGAAGTCGCGGAAATCCCAATGTCCGAACTTACGTCCGAACGTCGAAGTTCGGACGTAAGTCGAGAGTTCAAAAACCGAAATCATGCTTGTGTCCGAACTTGCGTCCGACCTTGCAAGTTCGGACACATGTCGAAGCTTACATCGAAAATCCGTCCTCGCGTTGGGTCCGAACTTACATGTTCGGACCTAAGTTCGGACACCTCAAAAACTTCAAAAACAAAACGCGCCCGAAGACCTGTCCGAACTTACAAGTTCGGACAGACGTTCGGACAGTGTAAAACTGTCGATTTCCAGAACGATCAGACGAGCAGAAACCAGCCAAAAACACCATAAACTCACACAAAACTCACAGAATGGTAAATCAGTACCCTCGGGGGTTTAGCCACGCAATAAACAACACAAAACCGAAGCAACAACACATAATCAAAACACAATTTGCAAGACAGAAAGGCTAGAACAAAACAGTCCCCGAGGGTGAGTAAACAACCCCGATTCCATCCCCCACTTACTTCAATTCGCAGAGGAGATTACACCGGACTGCAGCAGCGAACGATCCCGACAACGCAGCGATCCCCAAACAGCAAAACACCCACTGAATTCGTAGAGAAGAGACCCCAAAATCAGAAAAACTGCCCTCTCTCAAACAGGAGCGGAAACCATCGGAATCGAAAGAAAAACCAAACCTGATTGCAGAAGAGAAGAACCCGAAAGATGACAGCAGAAGCAGAAACCGACCGGAACCAGCAACAATTCACACCCGATGACCAAGTTTCACCAAGGGAAGAAGAGAGAGGAGAGCGCAGAAACTGTCGAGAGGAAGAACGCACAATTGAAAATTGATCGTGGATTGAGGAAGGGAAATAAAATGACTTATTTACCTTAATAAGTCTCACCAAAATAAGAGAGGGGAAACGACCTCCTTGCCCCCGCCTTTTAACTTAAAGACTCCGGCGTCCTCTCTACTAAACAAAGCACACATAACATAACTTAACTTAATAACATTGTTATGTCATGAAATCTGAAAACGTAAAAATACGGAGTATTACATCACTCCCCCCTTAAAAGGAATTTCGTCCTCGAAATTCGACATACCTCGCTGCTCGAAAAGGGAAGGGAACTTAGCACGCAACTCCTCCTCGAGTTCCCACGTCGCCTCACGCTCGGACTGATCAGACCACTGCACCTTAACCATAGGCAGTGTCTTGCTACGAAGCCGACGAACATCCCGTGCTAAAATACGGACCGGAGCTGCCTCATACGTGAAATCATCTCTGAGTCGAAGCTGACCATAGTCAATCACATGCGAAGGATCATGTAGATACTTCCTGAGCATCGACACATGGAACACGTCATGCACTCCTGCTAGAGCTGGTGGCAATGCCAACCTGTAAGCCACCGGCCCAACTTTCCAAGCACCTCAAAAGGCCCTACGAACCGAGGACTCAGCTTGCCCCGCTTACCAAAACGAACCACACCCCGAACTGGAGAGATCTTCAGGTACACGTGGTCTCCCACCTGAAACTCAAGCGGACGGCGCCTCTGATCTGCATAACTCTTCTGCCGGCTCTGGGCAACCAACAAACGCTCCCTGATAGTCTTAACTTTGTCCACAGCTCCCTGCACCAACTCAGGGCCTACAATTGCCCTCTCTCGCAGGTCATCCCAACAAATAGGAGACCTACAGCGCCTACCATACAACGCCTCATATGGAGCCATCCCAATGCTCGATTGGAAACTATTATTGTAGGCGAACTCAATCAATGTCACATGCTGATCCCAACTGCCCCCGAAGTCGAGCACACAAGCCCTCAACATGTCCTCCAAAATCTGATTCATCCTCTCCGTCTGCCCATCGGTCTGAGGATGATAAGCCGAACTGAAAGCCAAATTCGTCCCTAACGCCTTATGCAGGCTCCGCCAGAAGCGAGATACAAATCTCGGATCTCTGTCCGAAACGATCGTCGCCGGCACACCGTGCAACCTCACAATCTCATCAATATACAGCCGAGCCAGGCGCTCCAGGCTGAAGGTCTTCCTCACAGGCAAGAAATGAGCTGACTTCGTCAACCGGTCTACAATCACCCATAGCGCATCGTACCCAGAAGATGTCCTAGGCAACCCCACAATAAAATCCATGCCAACGCTCTCCCATTTCCACTCAGGAACGGGAAGGGCTGCAGAAGACCCGCAGGTCGCTGATGCTCCGCCTTCACCTGCTGACAGGTTTGGCAACGAGCCACAAAATCAGAAATCTCCCTCTTCATATTCGCCCACCAAAAGGACTCTCGGAGGTCCCGGTACATCTTCACCCCTCCTGGGTGCACCGAATAAGGAGCTCCATGAGCCTCCTGCATAATCTCCCGCCTAAGGTCGCCTCCACTAGGCACACAGACTCTGCCCTGAAGCGTAGACAATCATCGCTGGACACAGAAAACTCAGACTCCTGATCATCTGACAACTTCTCCCTGATCTTACACAACTCAGCATCAGCCTTCTGACCCTCTCTGATCCGCTCAATCAACGTAGACTGGACCTGAATCGAAGCAATCATCCCGGCACGGTCTGACCGAACAACCCAAATGCCCAAACGCTGAAGCTCAAAAGCAGACCTCTGAACCCCTGACAACGAACAAGCAAGTCCAGGAGCACCCCTACGGCTCAAGGCATCAGCCACCACATTCGCTCTACCCGGATGGTAGAGGATCTCCAGGTCGTAGTCATGTAACAGCTCCAACCAGCGCCGCTGTCTCAAATTCAACTCCTTCTGCGTGAACAGATATTTGAGACTCTTGTGATCCGTGTAGACCTTACACGTCACCCCATACAAATAGTGCCGCCAGATCTTCAAGGCGAAGACCACAGCAGCTAACTCCAAATCATGGGTAGGATAGTTCTTCTCATACGGCTTCAACTGTCGTGACCCATACGCTACCACCTTTCCCTGCTGCATCAGAACAACCCCAACCCTCTGTGGGAAGCGTCACAGAACACCTCGAAGCCATCTGTCCCAGAAGGCAATGTCAAAATCGGAGCCGAAGTCAACCTCTTCTTCAACTCCTGGAAGCTCTCCTGGCACGCCTCACTCCATCAAACTTGACATCCTTCCTAAGAAGACGAGTCAAGGGAGATACGATCTTAGAAAAGCCCTCCACGAACTTCCTATAGTACCCAGCCAATCCTAGAAAACTACGCACCTCAGACACACTAGTGGGCTTCGCCCACTCCATAACCACCTTAATCTTCTCTGGATCTACTGAAATGCCATCCTTCGACACCACATGGCCAAGGAACACGACTCTATCCAACCAAAACTCACACTTCTTCAATTTAGCATACAACTCCTTCTCCTTCAACGTCTGCAGCACCATCCTCAAATGCTCCTCATGCTCCTCAGCACTCTTGGAGTACACCAAGATATCGTCAATGAACACAACTACGAAAGAATCCAAGAAAGGTTTGAAGACTCGGTTCATCATATCCATGAAGAACGACGGGGCATTGGTCAAACCAAAAGGCATGACCAAGAACTCATAATGCCCATACCGGGTCCTAAATGCAGACTTAGACACATCCTCGGCCTTAATCTTCAGCTGATGATATCCAGAACGCAAGTCGATCTTCGAGAAGACTGTCGCCCCTGCTAACTGGTCAAAGAGATCATCAATGCGGGGAAGAGGATACCGATTCTTGATGGTAACCTTATTCAATTCCCTATAATCAATGCACAATCTGAAGGAGCCATCCTTCTTCTTCACAAACAACACAGGTGCTCCCCATGGGGACACGCTAGGGCGAATGAAGCCCTTATCCAGAAGATCCTGCAGCTGCACCTTCAGCTCCTTAAGCTCTGCCGGACTCATGCGATAGGGAGCCTTAGAGATAGGCTGAGTCCCTGGCGCTAACTCAATAGAAAACTCCACCTCACGATCAGGTGGTAGTCCTGGCACATCGTCCTGGAACACCTCAGGAAACTCACACACAATGGGGATCTCCTCCAACCGGGATCCCTCCTTAACCTCAGGTACAAAGCAAAGAAACCCCTGGCAGCCCTTCCTCAAGGAACGGACTGCCTGCATAGCAGAAATCAACACCGGAGCACAAGGGATAGAGTTCCCCACAAAAGCAAAACGGGTCTCACCCGGTCTATCAAAGACGACTCTCCTAGCCGCACAGTCTATATGGGCATGGTGCTCTGCTAGCCAGTCCATGCCCAAAATCACATCGAAGCAGGACATATTCATGGGAATCAAATTAGCAGGTAAGGTCCTATCCATGACCACTAAAGGAACAGACTTGCACACAGAATCAAGCACACATGCAGGCACGCCACTCAACGGGCTAGAAATACAAAGATCCACATCACATGGCACAGCAGACAACCCGAGACTACCCACTAAATCAGCAGACACAAAGGAGTGGGTAGCTCCTGAATCAAACAAGCAGAAAACTGGCTGAGAAGAGATCTGAAGAATACCTGACACAACACGGCCTGAGTCGCGGTCTCGCTCACCAGCTAGAGCGTACACACGAGCCTGGGTCTGGGGCTTCTTCTGATCAGTCTTCTGCCCGGACCCTGAACCAGCTCCTCGGCCCTCAGAACCGCCACTGCTACCTCCACCTCTAGCCTGTGGACACTGGGCAATGCGATGGTCTAACGAACCACACTTGAAGCATGCCCCGGACTTCCTGTAGCACTCCCGCCCAGGATGGAAACGATCACACTCCGCACACTTCTCCACGCAGGGGATGCTGATGAAGAAGAACCCCGGTCTCCTCTATACTTCTTCTTCTGAGAAGAAGTCTGCTCACGCCTCTCGGGCTCCTCCACACGACCCTTCCTCTTCTGGTCCTTGCCCTTATCGGGCCTCTGGTCCCTCTTCTCATACCGCTGCCTAGCCTGCAGCTCAGACTCCACCACTAACGCCACATCGGCCACATCCCTGAAAGTCTTGTGGCGAAAAGGTGCCACAGCAGCTCTAATATCACCCCTCAAACCAGCCTCAAACTTCCTAGCCTTCCGGTTATCGTCCGGCTCAGGCACAAACTTCGAAAGAGAGATAAACTTCCTCACATAGTCGTCCACAGACATCTCCTTCGTCTGACGAAGCCTCCCATACTCAACTATCTTCTGATCCCTGAAGACATCGGGATAGAACTGCTGATTGAAGCAGCCCCTGAACTGCTCCCATGTCCATGGGTGGGGGTACTTCCCTTCGACCGTCTTCCACCACTCCTTCGCCTCCGACTGGAACATGAAAGTAGCGAACCCGACCTTCTGGTCCTCCTCACATCCCATGACCCGCAGAAGGTCCTCAATGGCAGTGATCCAGTGGCTCGCCTCCTGTGGGTCGCCACTAGCATCAAAGGAAGGTGGCTTCAGCTTCAGAAACTCCTGAAGCGCCTTCACATTATTGCCCCCCG
Source organism: Limonium bicolor (assembly GCA_023374045.1). Taxonomy (NCBI): domain Eukaryota; kingdom Viridiplantae; phylum Streptophyta; class Magnoliopsida; order Caryophyllales; family Plumbaginaceae; genus Limonium; species Limonium bicolor. The sequence goes on along the minus strand of CM041779.1, from coordinate 135,693,032 downwards.
CGTTACCGGCTCCTGCCGCCTGACCAGCAGTGGCCCCTACAGTCTGCAGCACCTGGGTCACCACCTGCTGCACAATCTCTGCGATGTCCCCCTGGGGAGCATCGCCTGAAGCTGCACCACGTCCTACTCGTCGGGGAGGCATACTAAAAATACAAACACCAAATTCGATCAGAAACCGTCAATCATTAAACAGCAGACCTTTCAGACACTCACACATGCAGACAAACCCCACAATCACCAAAGAACGAGCAACCTGGCTCTGATACCACTAAATGTAACGACCCCAAAACCGGCCTAGGAGTTAGGGCCGTTACACGCCGCGAGTCTACTACTTAACGTCGCAAGGCTCTAAGCAAATCGAATCCCAAAACCAAATAACGAACTTGCATAAATACCAACTGAGTTTACAAGATCCAAAGGCTACAAGCCAAATACAAAACGAAAGCCCAAAGGCTACACAAGTACCAAAGCGTCCAACGCGCAAGAAAACAAAGTCTAAAGCACATAAAAATAAACAAGCTCCAGAAGGGGACGAGGAGAGAAGATCCCACGAGCTCAATCTGCAGCAAAGCAAAGGGGTGAGCTAAACAGCCCAGCAAGCAGAAGACTTCCTCAAGGAAGCCTACTCAAAACAGAAGCAGCAGAATATCTTATAAACAGGGAAGATTGCGAAGTCATTGTAAATAGACTGAATGGAACACAAAACAGAAGCAGAGCAGAACATCACTTCAAATCTTAGTCGGACTTGCAGAAACAGATACAGAGGTGGGACACTAGAAACAAGCTAACACAACAGAAGGACACCATAAGGTCCTATGGATCCGAGGATCCCACAACAGAAGCCGTAGAGACAGCTAACAGACCCGTCGGTCAAATAACGTCCTAAGGGAGACCCTAAGGAGTATAAACAGAAGGAATTCCTGCGCAGCATGCTACGGGACAGCCCGACCCGACTATCCAAGGCTCAGAAGCAAAGTATCTAGGTCCCAAAACCAAAAGCTCACAAAACAGATCTTAAGTGCATAACAATGCATATAAACAGCATAGGAAGCTTGTACACAGATAGGGGAATCCAACCCCGCAAACGGAACTCAAAACGGAGCTAAAACGGAGAAGTTATGCTCAAAACAGTGGCATGTCCGAACTTGCGTCCGACCTTGCAAGTTCGGACAGAGGCCGAGAGTCAGAAGTCGCGGAAATCCCAATGTCCGAACTTACGTCCGAACGTCGAAGTTCGGACGTAAGTCGAGAGTTCAGAAACCAAAATCATGCTTGTGTCCGAACTTGCGTCCGACCTTGCAAGTTCGGACACATGTCGAAGCTTACATCGAAAATCCGTCCTCGCGTTGGGTCCGAACTTACATGTTCGGACCTAAGTTCGGACACCTCAAAAACTTCAAAAACAAAACGCGCCCGAAGACCTGTCCGAACTTACAAGTTCGGACAGACGTTCGGACAGTGTAAAACTGTCGATTTCCAGAACGATCAGACGAGCAGAATTCAGCCAAAAACACCATAAACTCACACAAAACTCACAGAATGGTAAATCAGTACCCTCGGGGGTTTAGCCACGCAATAAACAACACAAAACCGAAGCAACAACACATAATCAAAACACAATTTGCAAGACAGAAAGGCTAGAACAAAACAGTCCCCGAGGGTGAGTAAACAACCCCGATTCCATCCCCCACTTACTTCAATTCGCAGAGGAGATTACACCGGACTGCAGCAGCGAACGATCCCGACAACGCAGCGATCCCCAAACAGCAAAACACCCACTGAATTCGCAGAGAAGAGACCCCAAAATCAGAAAAACTGCCCTCTCTCAAACAGGAGCGGAAACCATCGGAATCGAAAGAAAAACCAAACCTGATTGCAGAAGAGAAGAACCCGAACAGATGCAACAGCAGAAACCGACCGGAACCAGCAACAATTCACACCAGATGACCAAGTTCTCACCAAGGAAGAAGAAGAGAGGAGAGCGCAGAAACTGTCGAGAGGAAGAACGCACAATTGAAAATTGATCGTGGATTGAGGAAGGGAAATAAAAATGACTTATTTACCTTAATAAGTCTCACCAAAATAAGAGAGGGGAAACGACCTCCTTGCCCCCGCCTTTTAACTTAAAGACTCCGGCGTCCTCTCTACTAAACAAAGCACACATAACATAACTTAACTTAATAACATTGTTATGTCATGAAATCTGAAAACGTAAAAATACGGAGTATTACAGAAATCATGTAACCTCTTAATAGTTGTACTCTTTTTCCTTATTAGGGTTTTCCCAATGGGTTTTTACCTAATAAGGTTTTAATGAGGCAATAAATCATATAATAAAATTCTCTTTGTTCCTTATTTTTTGTAAATTCAATAAAAATTCCTAAGTCTTTGTTTCTTACACATTTAAGATTATAAACTTAAAAAATAACCTATCTAAGAGTAAAGTGGATGAAAAGAGCAACGTGTGCGCTCAAACGGATCTCAAATCGGAGCTAAAACGAAGCAATTGAAGCCGATCGAATCTTTCCGGACCGCTCTGGAACCGGTTGGAACCGATCAGAACCGGAACCGAAACCGGAACCGGTCGGAACCGACCAAAACCGGTTTTTTGACTGAATCCGAAACGAATCCAAATTTCAGAACCGGAACCGGAACCGCCCAGACCGGTTCCGAATACGACACATTTTCTGGAACCGAAACCGGTGGAACCGGATCCGTGGCCACCATTAGTTCTTTCCACAATTCGTACCACGACTTTAACAATAATTGCTTCACACATAGCTGAATCAGATAAATGTCACGAACCAGGCGCTTGGTTGTTAAGAATCACTCGTTCGGCTCTTCATATATTTGACGATAAATAAAATATCGAAAAGACAATTAACGGAACATTTATATAGCTCATAACACAAACTATCACACCACAGTTTGTTCTGATACTTTGTTGTGATCTCAAACACAACAAAGCATTTATTATTTTTGACTTCCGAAGCGTACAGTGTCTCTAACACATTTTTTTAGTCTAAGCACAGACATGAGGATTGGCCTGGAGGTAACCTTCAACCACCTTAATAAGCTGGGCGACTCTCTCCTTTCCGACTTCAACTTTCTCCATTTGGAGCTTAGGGTCTCCTTCCTTTGAATGGAAATGGTTTGTCATCTTGATGAGTGAACCCGCTCCCTTGGCCTCCACTTTGAATTCAGTGACAACGAATTCGACATTGTCGCCATGCATGTCTCCTTCAATGGTTGTGAACTTGTAGTAGCAATTGTCCACATCGACTGCATCAATCTTGTGTTTGACGTAGTTATAACCTCCCTCGGCTGAATTATTAATCAAGGCATGTGAGGGTTAATATCAAATTGTTTTCAATTTGCGCAGTATGTATCTTTAGAGAATATGTATAATTAGCATGTTTAAGAATTAAATTGAGCATAAAACAAGCTTATTATAATATGAAGTTGCATTTGAACATCTTAATTAATTAGCAATATATAGATAAGTGAGTGTGGAATACAGATAATTAATCACCTTCAACCAAGTTGGTCTGCTTGATGTTACCAACAGCAACACCATCACCTTGGACAAACTCAATGCTTTTGATTGCTTGAGGCATAACCTTTGGTAAGATTGTGTGTGTCAAGGACAAGAGCCTTGTACATGCGAACTGCGGAAACTGAGCTTTCAACCTCCTGGCATAGTGTCTTCACACCCATTCTAGCTTGCTGGTTGGGTTTTTAGTACCGTACGTAAAATGTGAGAATTTTGCTTTGATAGATAAACGAGGTAGTAGTGATGGGAGTTGGATGATGATGAATTGACAAGAGCAGATGTGGGTTATATAGGAATGATGATCAGCAGGTTGTCAATAAAGTTGAGCCCGGTCGTGTATTTTGGACCCGTGGGTTGTTCTGCTGTAATGGATGGACTCGTTTCGTTTGCTTCTAGACGTCTGGCCCCACTTTTAATATACTAATATGTCGATAGACTTTCTTTTTCGAAAGAGACGGGAACTTAAATTAAATTTCATTTCAGTCGATGGACTTTCTTTCCAACGCTTTATTGAATATACTAATAGACGACGGACGGACTAAATTGACTCAGGTGAGACTACCAGTACACTTATAATCTGGGTGCAAATTCGAGAATTATTAATTTGAAATATGGGTGAATTGTATATAAGTTGAAAAAATATCTATGAATCGGGATGTATATGAAATCGTATCAAATATCTGTGAATAAGAAATTATAGATTTAACCAATTTTTCATCTAAGGTTCAGTCCCGATAAATGGTCGTTCTTACACAAATCGTCCGCGAATAACCCACTTTTGAAGACACCAGCTGTCATTCTCTGATTGAATAATGTTCTAACTACATACACATGTCAAGTTGTAGTTTGTTAACTAAGGATACATCATGTCCCGTTCGATTATCCCAGATTTTTGTACTTTTTGCTAAAGATGATTGACAAATGTCAATCTTGAATTGGTTAGAGATCAACCACATACCTCGTTTCCTTATCGCTCTATACAAACGCAAGAATAGCCGTGGGAGTGAACATAATCTTTAAGGGGTGTTTGTTCAACATATTTCTTCTCACCAATCAAGTACACTATATGACAACTTATGGGGGTGTTCAATCGCTGCAGATGGAGCATTAATCCATTTTGTTAAAAAAGTAAAGACACGTGTTACATTTTAATTGGGTCTTATCTTGACTCAATGTCAGAAAATATTAACTGTAGTACACATGTCACATTGTGATTTATTAACTATAGTTGCATTTACCTAAAAGCAGCAAATGGTAGCTTTTAACAATTTTAAAAGGTGGCTATCGAACACCCCCTATAAGTGGTTAGAATAATGATAAGTCACTTTTCTATTTATTAACCATGGTCAGCTTTAAGATAGAGTAACTATTAGCTACATTTTATCTGGACACTGAACAGTCAGTAAAAAGATAAGCTAGCAGTATGACTTCGTTCGATAGTCACGATTCACTATTAATCTACTTTTTTAAAAAAGAGACAGAACAACAATCAATCACCAATTGGATAAAATTCATACCATAATACAGTTGGCAAACTCGTATTCACTAACCATAGTAACATCTATGCAAACACAGGTATTTCTGCTTTTGAATGCCGCTGACGAACAGGTAAAAACTTTTAAAGGTAATGTAGGGCCGTTCGCTGCGAGCATACAAACACAGCTAATACTGCGATTTTATGAATGTCACCATGGTTAGTATATCAATATTTAACATATGTACTGAGTCTAGTTTTTATCCAATTAAAATTTGACAAATGTCTTCAACTTTTTGGAAAACGTAGAATTAATGTTTGTCTCACCGTCAGCGAACGCCCTAAATTTTGATTTTATGCGATCGATTTGATGCATCACATAATCAATTGTGACCATAAATATAATTTTCCTTTTTTTTAACCAAAGTTACCTATATTTACTGTAAAACCAATATTAAAACATGTACAAGGAAAACCTGTACAATAAACAATTTTACTAAAAGTACTATTTATGTGTACGATATTTGTTATATAATTAATGTACAGGTTTCATAGGTGTAATATACATGTTTCGTCCATTACATGTACATGTAATGTAGTTATCTTTGACCACATGTGGATGTAGTCATCTTTAACTACATGTGGATTAATGGTGGCCACGGGTCCGGTTCCACCGGTTCCGGTTCCGGAAAATGTGTATTCGTATTCGGAACCGGTCTGGGCGGTTCTGGTTCCAGTCCCGGTTCTGAAATCTGGACTCGCTTCGGATTTGGTGAAAAAACCGGTTCCGGCCGGTTCCGGTTTCGGTTCCGGTTCTGATCGGTTCTGACCGGTTCCGGAGCGGTTCCGGAAAGATTCGATCGGCTCCAGTTGCTTCGTTTTAGCTCCGATTTGAGATTCGTTTGAGCGCACACGTTGCTCTTTTCATCCACTTTACTCCTAGATAGGTTATTCTTCAAGTTTATAATCTTAAATGTGTAAGAAACAAAGACTTAGGAAATTTTATTGAATTTACAAAAAATAAGGAACAAAGAGAATTTTATTATATGATTCACTGCCTCATTAAAAGCTTATTAGGTAAAAACCCTTTGAGAAAACCTTAATAAGGAAAAAGAGTACAGCTACTAAGAGGTTACATGATTTCAATTTGCAAGTCTTAAAAAAGATTACATGGAAAGAAAGTATTACTAAATTACTTATACATTCTAAAATATTAGAAGATAGAAGTCCTAAGTGGTGTTATCCCCATTCATCTCATACCAATCATGATGTTGGCCTTCATATTGCAATGCGCGTGCTTGGGATCTAACGACTATTTTCTTCAGGGAGCGTGCGCCCGAGACCCAAAACGACGTCATTTTGGCCCGATTCCAACGGTAACTTCAACCGGTTCCGGGGCGGTTCCGGTTCCGGTTCCACCGGTTGCGGTTCCGGTTCCCGGTTCCGAATCCGACAACGGTTCCAAGCGGTTCCAGCCGGTTCCGAGCGGTTCCGGTTCCGGGCCCGGTTCGGGCCCGAATCTCAAAACATGTATTCGTATTCGGAACCAGCTGAGGCGGTTCGGTTCCGGTTCCGGTTCCCACCGGTTCCCGGCCGGTTCCGGCTCCAATCGGTTCCGGGTAGAACCGGACCCGATGGCCACCATTAATGTGGATATAGCCATGACATGTTAAAACACTAAGGCATCGTTCGCTGCCTGCGAGCATAAGCTACAATAGGAAGCTTTAAGTTTAATCCCACCATAGTTAACAAATAGGGTAGTGCCAACTATACATATATGGGTCCAGATAGTTTAAATGGTCCACAGACAAGTGACAAGTTTCACAATAATGTAAATAAGGGAGAATGTGCTCATCGAACACGCTCTAATTCTCAATTTGGACATTCATCTCCTTCGACAATTGATGCTGTTACTATTGCGCTCGTGATAACGAAAACGAAGTCTCGTGTTTAATGCATAGTTTTGGTATTGTTTTTTTACAAGAATAATAATGGTCTTTGAACGAGTCAATGCTTTAAAGCGTATTAATAAGTAGTCCCTATTAGTGCATTGTAAGCCCATGTGACTCGATTGTAACCTAAAGTCTCTATTACATTCTTGTCTATTTTGCCCTTGTAACTAGCTTATATAAACCACCTGTGTACTGATTACAAATACAACAGTGAAAATACATTGTAATTGTCCAATTCCTTCCGATCATTGGTGCGGATGGACTCAAAAACGGGTTCTAACCGTTTAAAAATGACGGTTCTGAACCGTCTTTTATACGACGTCGTTTTTAATATTTTATTTTTAACGACGGTTCAAAACTGTCTTTAAATCCCAATTGTGCGCGCGGAGTCAGGCACTTTAAAAGCCGGTTCTGTGTGAACCGTCTTTTATTCTGTTATTATCGCGTGGAATTAAGGTACTTTAAAATATGGTTTCTTCGTGAACCGTCTATTATTCTTCTATTCTCATGCGGGTTTCAGACACTTTAAAAAGGTTCATAGAGAAACCGTCTTTTATTCTCTTATTGGCGCGCGATTATCAGGCATTTTAAAAGACGGTTCACGCAGAAACCGTCGTTTACAACCGGTTCAACATTGTCGGTAAATTGTTATAAAAGAAGGTTTTTTAGGAACCGTCTTTTATAATCTATGTTTTTTTTATTTTTTTTTTGTTTTTTCATTCCCTGTAATCACAAATGATTACATCCACAAAACCTGCATAATAGCAGCATTGTACAACAACAATTATATTTCACCAAAATCTATAATGTGTGGCATACTTCACACACACAGATTGCCACTGCAAATAAAGCAATTTAAGAAGCTACAACACAACAATGACAACAGCTAGCCCAACAGTTTAATCAATATTTTACACAAATTAAATAAAAAAATTGAGTGGTTAAACCACAACCCTCTTAAGGTGGTTTCGGGAAACACATTCGTCTGGCTACATGATATCCCACCATACAGGCAATTAACGTTCTTCCTGATTCATTCCGTTCAACCATCTCATTGTGGTTTTTGTACCCAGATTTATCAAAGTCCAACTCAGCGTCCACAAACTCACCAAAATCATCAATCTGGATAGCTTCATTAGTATTACGGCTCCAGCAAGACAGTCTTGTAGTGGCCCTCTTTTTGACCTCCCAGTGATATCCATGATCAAAGGCATTTATGAGAATTAACGTAGAGACTTAGACTTCATAATCTACAGAGATGCAGAAGAGAATACATGAAGACTGAGACTGGAAATTAATAACAATAAAAAAGATGATAAAACGTTAAAGACAAAATAAACCATTGAATGGACACTTACATAATCACTGTAGTTATAGTACAATATGCATGATGAAAGTGAACCGTCTCTACTAGCTCGGCCATCTAGTAAAAGAGTCATTTACACAGTGGAACTTAACGTGAGAATTGTTATTAAATAATCCATTCAAGTCTTGTTACAAAAATGGAAAAGGTAATCAGCAAAGAAATAAGATGAATCAAAATCGAATAAATACAAACATAATAAGAATAAATTTCTTCTATTTTTGGATATTTTTTACATTTCAGATTCTAATTCCCAGTTCCTATCACTAGCGAGTAATGGTAGGATGGCAACTGAAATTCCGCTGACAGATGAAAGAAGGGTTGACCCATCTTTCTCAATCAATAAGTGACTCCATAGTATCATATCATGTCCCATGTCAAACAAGATGTTAAGTACAGAGTAAATCTCCAAAATGAACACTCATCATAACCTCATCAGTATTTCATTCTTCATAGTTAAAGCCAGAACAACAAAATTCAGTATCATTTTTCTCAGCTACTTTAGAGTGTCAATTATCTCATGATCCCAACTGTTTCATCAATATCAAATATTTACACAAAATTATAAGAAGTCATAGATACGTACTCTATTTCTTGAAACACTTGATGATAAACAAATACATCTGCTCTCTAACTAATTGCTGATCTTTGACCGCGTAAGTTTTGCCCGAGTTCTTGAAAAATGCTTGAACCTGTAGAGAACAGATAAACAAATATGTATGTAAAGACACATATGTATTCGTTTAAAACAATAATGATAGATAGATTTAGAAAATGTATATGTAATGGAAAGTATAATATACCTCATCATCGTTTATGAGCTTCTCTATGTTTAAGACAATTTCAAGCATGTATCGCATTACATAGTAACCACAACTCTTTGAGTCCCTTTGCCTTGGACACTGACAAGTATATAGAAAACAAAAACAAACGATCATAAATATCAATTATGACTCACACAATAGTGATTAATAACTATACCTCAAGATGAACAATTGAAAGCTGATTGAATTGTTGAAGAACCGTCTTCATATGAGCACTGTTACACTCAAAAAATAAATCATTAATTCCGGTTCATCATTATATAGACAAATAATAAGTTGCATTAATTAACTAACACTTATGCTTTGATCAAGTCATCAATTTATAGTTCACGATACATTCGTAATGGGTCAAGCACAAGTAATTGTGATGTTTCCATGGAGAACACAAGGAGTAACCAATGGTTGCTACGATTGTAATTTTGAAAAGAGTTATCATATAGTAATACAATAAGTCACAAACTTAACAGAATGAATGAAATGCAATAAGGAGAGTATTACTCACATCTGTTGGAAATGGATCATCGCATATCTACTATTGTTTTGAACAGCCTTCGTTATACCATGACACACATAGTTTTGGTATCCGAGCGGATCTCTGTTTGCAGTATCAAGCGATGTTGTTTCAGGGCATAAGAATGTCAGCATGTCTCCCAATTGTTTATGACGCAGTCTAGCTTTCAGATACCATCGACAAAGAATATAATAATTAAAGGTGGAAGAGCAAAACAAAAAAAAACAAGGTGGTCGTTAAATTATAAGTTATTTTATTCAAATTTATTTTCGAATGTAAGAACAAAAAGTAACACTTACAGGGAATATGCTTGGATGATAGATATATTCAACATATCTCTGCACAACATCTCTTTGACGTCCTCAAAATTTATTATTGTTCTTTGATCCACTTCGTAATGGAAAAGCCACTCAGGTAACCACACTGTCAAGCTAGTCATATGCGCAGACTCTTTTACAATATCATTTCATACAGTGTCTTCTCATACTTCACCAAATTTTCTATCACAAAGGGGGGACACAAAAACTTCTTTCACTGAGTTTCAGTAGTTACCTCTGTTGACATAGGTTCTTTCCCCTTGGATGTTTGGTTGCCCTCAGCCAACTGTGTGTTCTCTCGAGCAACAACCATTGATTGGTTGATCTCTTCATCAGGGTTTCCCAATCTTCTCGTTTAATAAGGGATTTACCCAATCATATATAATACAAAGAACAAAGAAGTTAAAACATTATATACTTTAAAAGGTAAACAATTCATAAACTATTTAGACATACCTCATCAGTGATGACAATAAAACCGACTGGCCATGGTACAATAGCACCCTTCCCATCAAATAGTGTGACTTTGCCTTCAATATCCATGGGAAGAAAAGCATTCTCAAATCCATCAATGATGGTCTAGGATTACTCTAGCATAGAATGGGGAAAACACTTGAGATTAATCAATGTAGTTGGTGCTGATTGTAGCACAGTACCGTATGCAGCATCCATAGGATATCCATCAAGCGTGATTTGTAGACGACATGTTTTTTGTTCCTTAAATAAGTAAAATTGCAATTTAAATGTGAATAAGGCTAGTATTTTTTTACAGTCAAACATTTACCATAACGAACAAGATTATTAGAGACATACTAACCTTCATATTACCAAATGGATACGGATCAGAAGGGGCGGTACAACTAGATAAAGAAGTCGGTCCGGTTAGATCAGCTTGTTGGTTTCGTTCCCCAAAGCCTTAGAAACAACCTCAACCACTCTCCGATCTACAAGTGCAGACACCTCATGCTCCATCAGACCTTTTGAGGTGGACTTTTGAAATATAAATTTCTGATGCACTTGTCCCTCGAAACCTTAAATCTTCCAGGATGATCCCTTAATCCAAGAAGTTGATTCAGTGGATCATTTTGACTCGGTGGAGCAAATATATCTAACTCCCGTCGCTGGGAGGCTTCAGCCTAGTAAGATGATTAAAAAAAATAAGCAATAAGTTATAAATTGTAAAAAGGAAACTTTTAAGCAAAACTGTTATTATTGAACAAGTTAAACACTTACAATCTGAGTAGCCAACTTTACTGTCTCTGGTCGCGGGTGTACCATCTTCCCATCCTTATCTATCTTGAGTGACCCAAAATGTAGAGCTGAGTTCGGTTGGCTTCATACACATTGTCGATGGGAACTTCAACGTCATCATCATTCTTTTTTGTGAGCAAACCAGCATCTTTCCACTTGGAAATGCTACCAGTGTATCCCTTCCGGCCTATATACTCCCGAAATCTATTTTTCCCTCGATTTGCCCTTGCTTTTTCTTGAACCTCCTATTAATACAAATCATTAAATTATTCATTAAAACAATATATACACATATTAAATTGGTGTTATAAAATTTAGATTCAAACTTAAATTTAGTAGGGCATATGCCTTGAATTGCTCCGATGTGTGAAACTTCTCAAACTCTTTCCATTCTTCCTCTATGATCATGCCATCATAAAATATCCATGGTGGCACGTCATGCGATTTCCTTATCCAGTTCGCCACCAAGTAAGATCTGAATTGCCTCGCCCGTGCAGCTATAAGTGAAAGAACCATCGCCCGCGGTTCATCTGGTATTTTGTACCGTTGTTTTACTTGCTACCACATTGATTCTTTCATTTCCTCCTCCTCGTCTTTCCAATATTTATTAATTGAGCAACGAGACTTTGCAAGATTTCCTAACATGCTTACGAACTCAGCTTTATAGTTTCCCCAGCTTCTGAAGTATTGATCCCAAACTAGATCAATATCTGCATCTTTCTTCAACCTCACCCCTCTGCTCAGCCCCCTACCCTTTCATTTGTTTGACGATTTCTCTGTCTGGGGCTGCTACTGTGACTACTGCTGTGTACACTGCTGCTGTAGTGTGTTGTGATGGTTCACAGTCCATCAAACCCGTATGATCATCATAATAGAAGTCTGGATCATCCATATCGATGTCCATTTAATACCTACATGCAATATAAATAGAAGATTTAGTTAATTAACAAGTAAATGAAAGTAAGAAATTATAAATACGGAAACCAAACTATCAATAAATGTAGACATAAATAAACTATTCAATGTCATTGATGGAAAAAAAATAATAAAAAGAGTAAATTACTCGGAACCCCTTAGGATTAGGCATATTACAGCTAACCCCCTTGTATTGATCATAATTATTGGTAACCACCTTGAGGTTACGGTATCTCTGACTATGGCCCCCAAACTATAACTCTATTATCAAAATGTTAACTACATATATGTTGACCCATCAGCTTAATCACATTATTAATGTCAACCTGGACAACAAAACTGCTTGATCAACATTGTCTAACTCTCTCTTATCCCAATTCTGATGTATTTTTGAGATAGGGTTGACGTTCTTCGGACAATAAGAATGCTGATTAAGCAGTGTTTTTTGTCCAACATGTCATTAATAATGTGATTAAGCTGATGGGTCAACAGATGGTTAACATTTTAATAATAGAGTTATAGTTCGGGGGCTCATAGTCAGAGATACTATAACCTCAAGGTGGTTACCAATAATTATGATAAACACAAGGGGGTTAACGGTATTATGTCCAATCTTCAAGGGGGTTCCGAGTAATTTACTCTAATAAAAATGTAAACAAACTATCAAAAAACGAATATATAAGCTCACATTAATCAATCCACATTCCTTCGCCATGGTTTGACCGCACAAATTTTGTAATATGGTCCAACTCTGGTAATTGAATCGAAAGGCTTGGTATTTCATCTTGCATGTCGTATTCATCCTCATCGACCACACCATCCACACCAACCATTCCTCTTTTTTCTTGAAGTACAAAGGACCATCTAGGATTATATTGGTCAGAAATGTAATTTACCTGTTTCACCTTAGTTGCAACAACAACTGGTTCAACTGTGGGTGTTGCATCACCAAGATGAACTAGTTTCATACCAAGTTTCTCCTCACGGTAACCTTGTCTGTTGTCAATCCAGTTGCACCGAAACACACAAGTCTCATATGTGGTGTAATCTAGAACCCAAATATCTTGTACAACACCGTAATATGATTGTTTCAACTCCACTGGATTTTGACCCATACCTCTGACATTGTACATACTCTGATAAGCAACCTCATTGATGCCACTGTTTTGATTCATTAATTTTTTATCTTGTCGTTCCGTATAAAAATGTAGCCCATTTACGTCATCCCCTTCGTATGAAACAACATCAAGATTAAGACCAAATGCCAACGTCTTCACTAATGCTGGCACTATAGTTGACTGGTCCGAAAAAACTTTATCCTTGAACCATTTCACAAATGTTTTATTCTGCTCCTATTTTACACTAGTAGAAAAAAGATTTTAAATGACGCACTTTAAACCACGGTTAAACACATAATCGTCATTTAAATTCTATAAACCACAGTTATTAACAGAACCGTCATTTATATTGCACGACTCATCAAATAAATGACGGTTGCTTATTAACCGTCGTATAAAGTACATATAAACCACGGTTGTTTATGGAACCGTCGTTTATGTTGCACGGCTCATCATAATAAAATGACGGTTTTATCTTAACCATCGTATAAAGTGAGTTTAAACCACGGTCACGCTTGAACCGTCGTTTAAAATTTTGCGCCAAAAATTAAAAACCACGGTTTCTCTGTTAACCGTCGTTTATTTCTCTCGTGACATAGGTTTTAAACGACGGTTTGTGTATAAACCGTCGTTTAAAGTCATAATTAAAAACCCTGACGCCTCATTTCTTCTTCTTCCTCCCGCGACTCACCCCGTCTTCTCCTGTGTGATTCCCCGTCGACTCCCACTCCCCCGTCTTTTCCCGTCCCGTCGAGCCCTGTCGTTTGCCCCGTCCTTCCGCCGTCGCCCTGCTGCTAGTCACGGTCCCCAGCTCGCAGCTCCACCGCCCAAACAGCCCTGAAGACACGCCTCGTCAGTTGCCGATTGTTGTCGTCAGCCGACCTCCGCTGTAGCTCCTCCGGTGAAGCCGCGCCTTGTCAAAGCCGCAAACGCCGCCCACCAGTCCAGTCCTCCTCCACTGCCCAGCGCACGCCGCCCACCGCTCAACCACCTCCAAATCCGGCTAGGTAATTAGTTAACTAGTAAACTTGACATCTCTACTGATTTTTACATGCTATTAATTGTATATAACAGATTTTGTGAACTTTATTAGTAGTTAATGTTTCTTATAGATTAGGGTTTGAGAATTGAAGTGGGTCATTAGCAACCATCTCTTGCTACAAATAGGCGTGGACAGGAGTTTTCTTCAACAAATTGATTTATCAGTTTTAAAAAATACACACAAGAAAAACTCGGTTATTAGTTAACTATAGTTTGCTACACCGACCGCTGCTCATCCTGCACCTTCTTCTTCTACAAGAGACACATTTCCTTATGAAAACCTTCCGGTTTGTTCTTTTTTCATCCTTAGTTATTTTAACATGTACTTTTAAAACAATATAATTTTTATTAGCTTGCATACTGTTGTGAGTTGATGTAGGTGTCTAAATCATGCCATATGTTTCAAGTGTTGGATGGTAGGACTATGCATGTTGCATTCGGTCGGGTTTTACAGACCGGACCGTATGCTATAGTACATTTCAAGCTCATCCCACCTCCCCACGCTCGTGTGTTGGTAGACGACATTGTGCGTGGCCATGAGAACTCTCCGCTTCCATTGGAGTGGAATCAGTGGAGTAAATTAATTCACACACAATATTCAATTGTTCCATGGCCACACTAGTAAAAATCAAATTTTTAGTTACAAAGGTTCTGGTAATGATTTAATTTCGTTATCATAGTTGTTATTAGTGACAAGTATTTTGTTATCAAAGATGGCATTAAAGATTTTTAAAAAATGAGACTACGATATACTTGTTACAAAATCATATTGTCAGTAACGATATAATTTTTAGTAACGAATAAAAGTCGTTACAATAAATAAATTAATTTTTGGTTACACCAGCATGTGTAACGACTTTTGTCATTACAATAAATTAAATTAGTAACAATTTATATTTTTGGTAACGATTTTTTGTTGTTACTAAAAATCTATATTCTACTAGTGCCATATTCTCTCATTGATGTTAGTGACAAGGTAAACTATTTACATGCTTGCTGTTTATTTTTAAACTTGATTGTTGATTGGTATATATGTTTATTATTTAAATTTTGTATACTATTAGATTGATAAGGAAAGACCGGTTAAGAAGAGGAAAGTGGATAAGGGGAAGGAAGTGGTGAAATCAAATGAGGAGAGTCAGAGTGTGAGAAAGGAAGTGGTGAAACCTTTCGATATGACTCCTAGGAGATCCCCCATTCTGACACCCAAGTTTCTGAAGAAGTTGACAGACAAACAAAGAATGTTGTATGACTTTTTCATGACGAAGGAGCAGTCTGTCACCAACTTCAACATGAAAGTGTCTTAGCATATTCTCCACTCCCCCGAGCCCAGAGATCTAATGATTACCGTGAGTGATCTAAGAGAATTTTTGATGGGAGACCTGCTTAACATCTCTGTGATTCAGGCCTATTGTGTGTAAGTATCTTTTAAATTATTAAATTATTTCATTTTTTAAGCTATTTAACATATCTTTTGAAAAAATGTTGCTTAGGTGTTTGACTACTAGACTTATATCGAACAAGAGATTATCTGTCATCACTTTCTTGTGTCCGCAATTGATGTCAGCAAGTCAGGCCGCATTGGATAATCAAGGATGTGCACAGCACATGAGGCAAGGATTTTGTGCTGCGGTGCGAAGAGGAAACAAATATTTGCTGATCCCATATCATCAGATGTAAGTACACAATAACTGGAATTTTTCACTTCCTAATTACATTTATGTGATTAATTATTGTTCTACAACACATTCTTTGTTTTACCTGTGGTGCAATCATTGGATGTTGATGGTGTTGTGTATCAACACCTCATGCTTGTTGATACTAGACCCATTAGGCGCTGATGACCTTCGAGAGATCGCTATAGAGAAATTTTTGAAGGAGTGAGTATTTAAATTTTTAATGCATTTTATATTTATTTTAAGCTTGTACTGGATTATTGGCAATAAATGGCTTCATTTTAAAATGCTATATTTATGCAGGGGCCATAAGCTTGGTTTAAGTGATATGAAGAAACCATTATCCATCTTGAACTTCCAATACATACGTGTAAGTAATAATTTAATTTATACATTTTTGTATTAAAGTAAACGTTTAATTTCTTGATCTGTCTAAAGTTAGTAATCCATGGATGGTGTGATGACAGTGTCCTAAACAGCCTGATTCACAGAGTTGTGGCTATTTTGTGATGCGGTATATGTTTGAGATTGTTCAAAATATTGACACACTTGATCACTAGTAAAAATCAGATTTTTAGTTACATGGTTCTGGTAACGACTTAAATTCTTTACCATAATTGATTTTAGTGACAAGTTTTTCGTTACCAAAGATAGTACTAAAGACTACAAAAAAATTGAGACTATAATAACGAATAATAGTTACAAAATCATATTTTAGTAATGATATAATTTTTAATAACAAATAAAAGTCGTTACAATAAATAAATTGATCTTTGGTTACGCCATCTCGTGTAATGACATGTAACGACTTTTGTCGTTACAATAATATGGATTAGTAACGATTTTGATTTTTGGTAACGATTTTATGTTGTTACCAAACATTTATAATCTAGTAGTGGATGATGATGACAAGGTAACCGATACCAATCAAAGTTGTAGTTAAAGTTATTGCATTTAAATAAAATTGTGTGTACTAATGATGATCAGTTTCTTTTATGGACAAATCATTTCTTTTTTCACAAAAGCACGGGGCACGTATTCCAAAGTGGATCTGGACGTTGTAAGAGATCATTTATCGCAGTTTTGGTGTAGAAATTACTTAAGCGTTTCTTAGATCTTATCCTAGGGTAGTTAGACTTACACTTTTGTTTGTGCTGAAGCGTAGACTCTCAAAGTTTGTAAAGTTCAACTCTCTCTTATTTTTTAAAGTTTGAATGGGTTTGTTTGTAATTCGTTTTTGATGTTGCAATTCAAATTGGCAACTTGTTTTATAGTCATAGTGTGGTTGGTTACCAAAGGGCAACACCAGTTGGATGCCCTGTACAGGTTGTATATATATTGGGTTGTGTTGGAAAACACATGGTGGAGGCTAAACAAAATAAAAAAAAACTATTAAAAAAAGGAAAAAAACCATGGTTAAGTAAAAACCGTGGTTTAAAACTCAATGGAACAACATTATAAACCACGGTTTATGAAAAAACCGTCGTATAAAGTACTCTTTATACCACGGTTACTTACCAAACCGTCGTATAAACTACGCTTTATACCACGGTTACATACCAAACCGTCGTATAAAAGCACTATATACCACGGTTGTCGCGCCTGAACCGTCGTATAAAATCGGTCTCCCTGCGACAGAAACGGTCTTTAAACGACGGTCGTAAGGAACCGTGGTTTATAGTGTCACTTTTAAACGACGGTTTTAAACCGTGGTTTATAGTTATTTTCTATATGCGACGCCAGTATATACCACGGTTTCTAACCGTGGTATATAGACAAAATAACCGTGGTTAAAAACATTTTATGCACTAGTGTTAGTCTGATGTCACTCATTGTTGGATTTTGTGCTCTAAGCAGGGTCATGTGCATTTCAAAATACGGTTCTACAATTTCAAGGTGACTCAGCACAGCTAAGTGAGCTTTGTTAAGGGTTTCAATATCAATTCTCTTCATTTTTCTCCTAATGGTACCGTGTCCCTGGAGTCTTCCTTCATGTCTAGATCTAGGAAGACCAATGGATTCAACATCTTCCAGATAGTGAGTACAAAAATCAACAACTTCCTCTGTCATATATCCCTCTATAATACTTTCTTCAGGATGATGACGATCCTTCATTTTTTTTCTTCAGTATACCCATGTATCTTTCAAAAGGATACATATAACGAAGATATACAAGTCCACACTCTTTAATCTCTCTGACCAAATGAACCAATAAATGAACCATGATGTCAAAGAATGAAGGAGGAAAATACATCTCTAACTGACACATTGTGACAACAAGATCAGCATGTAATTTGTCTAGTATCCACATCGTGAACTTTAGCAGATACTGCTTTGAGAAACACGCAAAGGTTGGTGATTGTGTTTCTCACCACATCAGGTAGGATCCCACGAATTGCGACGGGTAAAAAGTCTTGCATTAACACATGATAATCATGGGATTTCATTCAAACTAATTTCATATCAGACATTGATACAAGATTTCTTATGTTAAACGAATACCCTGATGGCATTTTGATATTGTGGAGGATACTGCACAGACTATGTTTCTCTTGTTTTGACAAAGTGTGACATGCAGAAGGCAAGAACGTGCGTTTTTCACGTTCTTGTGGCCAAAGATCTTGCCTTATTTTCAAATCAATCAAATCTTTTCTCCCCTTTATGTGATCTTTGGTCTTGCCTGGTATGTTCAAGAGGGTTCCGGTAACACTTTCTCCGACATTTTTTTCGACATGCATTGCATCAATACAATGTCTGACATCTAAATGTTGCCAATACTCAAGTTCCCAAAAGATTGACTTTTTTTCCAAACACTTTTTTCGGTGTTTCTTGTCGAAGGACCAAAGTTGTTGACAATATTTTGCACCTTTCTATACAACTCTGAACCTGGTAAAGGAGGACGAGATACACAGTGATCAGTCTTTCCGTCAAACTCAATCGGCATCTTGCGATATTTGTGGCCCTTTGGAAGAATCTTTCGATGACCCATGTAAACATTCTTACCACTATGTTTCAAGCGGATATTTGATGTATGCTCACCATAAATAGGACATGCACATGTATCTTTGACTGTGTAACCAGAAAGATTACCATACGCAGGAAAGTCATTGATTGTGCAACATAACATAGCACGCAAATTAAAATTCTCTTTTCCAAATGAGTCATACACCATGACCCCTTCATTCCACAAGAGTTGTAGGTCCTCTATCAATGGTTGTAGAAAAACATCTATTTTGTTGCCCGGTTGTTTTGGACCAGATATCAAAAGTGACAACAAAATGTGTCTAGGTTTCATACACAACCACGAGGGAAGATTGTAGATCATCAATAATACCGGCCATGTGCTGTGTATGCTACTCAATGTACCGTAAGGGTTCATCCCAACAGTACACAGACTGAGTCTCAGGTTTCTTGGCTCGCTAGCAAACTAAGAAAATTTCATGTCAATGTTTTTCCACTAGGACGCATCAGCCGGATATCTTAATTTTCCATCATTTTTTCTGTGAGTCGAATGCCACCTTAGATTCTCCGTATCTTTTTCAACTGCAAGTAGACGCTTTAATCGTGGTATTATGGGCAAATACCATAACACTTTAGCAGGGGTTCTATCCTTACGCCGACCAACACATTCATTTTAGTTTTTCCTCACATAACGTGATTCCCCACGTTCTGGACATCTATCAGCAAATTCATTATCCTTCCAGTACAAAATACAACCAGATGGACAAGCGTGGATCTTTTTGTACCCCATACCCATTGGACACATCAACTTTTTGCTTCATGAGTCGATGTTGGTAAAACATTATCCTCAGGTAGCATGCTCTTCACCAGCTGTAAGAGAGCAGTGAAACTCACATCACTCCAACCAAATTTCAATTTTAGATTGAAGAGTTTCAAAACTGCTCTCCATTTACTGAATTTTGTAGGATCACACCCCGAATACAGTGGTGTTTTGGATGAATCTAGCAAAGTCTCATAGGTGTATGGCCTATTGTAAAGCTCTTGTTCAACATCTTCCAACATTGTAGCAATGTCATTGTAATCTGGTTCATTGTTTACTGTGTCGTGGTCATCGACCGCAATTGTTTGATTATCTTCAACTTCCACTGCTGGAAAAAAAGAATAAACAACGCTTAAATTTGGCATATAGAACGTTTATAAAGCGTAGTTTATTCGAGCGACCCAAATGATTAAACGTTTTAAATGACACTTTGAAAGCGTTCCTTATACTAGCTTTAAAGATCGCTTCTTTGCAAAGCGTTCTTATAATGCGAGAACGATGGTAACATAAAAAGCACTTTAGCTGAACAAACGTTCTTTACGCTAAGACAAAAACAACGCTCATCACATATAAGCGTTTCTTATGATGGTTGGCGGTAGAGTTTAAAGAACGCTTATATGGATAAGCGTTCTTTATGTCTTCCTTTTTTTATTTTTTTTCAGAAATCTCTGTTCCATACAAATGCTACAGATATCATCACATCACAGATCAATGCATGTTGTTGCATTTTCAACACATCAGAAGCCATTACAACAAACTGTAACAGAGAAATTAAATCTACGAATCAGATCCCATGCCAATTGCAACAAATCAGCCAGTATTAGTACCAAATTAATAGAGATTTGCCAGTATTAGTACCAAACATGCAGACAAAATTTAATTATAATTAAAATCCAAACAGATGGAAGCTACTAAGTACTTATGTTGTACTGCAATTTGTAGAAATTGGATAATGCAAGAAACTGCATTTTTCAACACAATGCAAGTGTACTTGACATAATGCAACAAACTGCATTTACAGGTGCAAATTGGTTCAGTTCAGACAACTTCAAAAAAGTAAAGAAATAGCTGCAGCGCGCAACTCATGACTTCTGTTAACCTACATTTATTGCTTTCGTCCAGTAAGCGCACATGTTGTAACACCCCATCCAACAACATACACACTTAACAACAAACTGCAGCGGAAAACAAACTTCAACACATTACTTAACTTCTTGGTGTTACACGCCGTTAACCACCCACGTGGCTAACAAGGCTAATACATATACATTGTACCGGTCTGATGGGCTAAATTCCCGAGCGACTACACATTACTATCCCTTTCCATTAACAACAATAACAACATACACCTTTCAACTGTACCGAGTATTCACAAACTGATGCCGACAACAATTTCGGTCTTACTACGCCTACTGTATATATACAACTTAAACGATTACCCATGTACTACATCTACCCCGTCCTACTCTCGAACGGCTTCCAGCTCTCTGTACCTGAAATAGGAAAAGAAGAGAAAGGGTGGCCCCCAAGGGGCTCAGCACCTTTGCTGGTATGGTAATCCCGCAGCCCACATGCTACCGGGCCACGCACAACTAATTGTCGTCTTAGCATGCGATTGATTATATCTAAATCATGCATGCAATTGTAAACACACAACACATAACATTTCGCCTCAATGGGCTCAACAGACGGATATTACATCCTTACTTGATAAGTCACTCATGGTATTCATTATCCCTAGAGTGTTCCTCCTCTAACGGAGCTACTTCCTTAATAGACGACACTTACCCGTAAGTCGGGCTATCCTTAAACGCCTCTTATCACAAACTGGGATTCATTTCCATGATCCACACACTCCATATCTTACAACATATAACATGCATCCCATAACAACACATAACAACACTTTCACGTTTCAACGTGCACATAATAACATCGCAATAGAAATTGCATTACAACAACATCACATAACATAACGGGAATGGTTCTCTTAGGAACCGACCCAAACATAGTTAATTCACTGGTGAGCCTAGAGAATGGTGTCACCCTCATGGTAAGCTCGTAAAACAACACTCATTACCGTCCAATAGTCGGACGAAGTAACTTAAATAAGATGGTACGGGTTTGGAGGCCCGAACACACCACACAACACATGTTCCCCCTAAACCGATCATAAGTCAGAATAGCTAAGCTTTGGAATAAGCTAATGGGAGATCATAACCCGTGAGGGAAACAACCATAACAAAGAGAAGGGTAAGGCTAAGAAGGATACCCTCTCCCAAACAACGCGCGACCGGCCAAACCGGATTCCTCACCACTGTTAGTACATACTTACTTTAGATATTAGTTAGAACCCCACTATGGAGTCTATCATAACTACACACCATACAGTATTACAACTGGGTTAAAACATACAAGGGAGATCCCTACATTCACATACACAACATCACATAATCAACTCACGCATAGCCGTGGTTAGAACGTCCCATGGTTCGGGTCGTTTACTCCGAATACCGGACTCTCATGTGATCCTAGACTCAGTCAACTAAGGTTAACACTTCCGAGGTTAAATGGTATCGGAGTTGTACACGCCACATAAATGAATTACTGTAAACTCATTACATGTTTAATCTTACAACGTGGCAAACATACAGAAAAACACATTGGCATACAAGCCGGTGTAATCCGGTAGGACACAGGTTGCAAGAAAACCATACCTGTCACCGGAGTCCACTTTATCATGTCCACTTATGTTCCTCGAGCAATTCTCGAACAACTGATAACATTACATGTATTTTTATTAACATCGGGGTAACATAATCGTTTTAAGTCTAATGCTTATAACTTTCCCGTTAACTTAGTTAAATAACTTGACATTTTTAACTTGTTTTACTCTCCCATTTTAATACAACTTTTCACCCACTTAACTGTCCTTAAAACCCACCTAACATGTCCTTTACAACTTTATAACATCATTACCTATCAATCCCCATCATTACATATCATTTTATAACCATAAACAACATTTTTGGTCCGACCGACCTTACCGACCGACCTTGCACAAGGTCGGTCCATTCCAGAACACTCTACCGTCAAAATTTTCTACTCCGACCGACCTTGTAAGTTCGGTCGCATGTTCGGTCGATTCCAGAAACTTAATCCGTACAGAAAATACAAGCCCGACCGACCTTGCAAGTCCGGTCCCCAAGGTCGGTCCATTCCAGAAACTAATTCTCGCAGGGTAAACTGGGCCTGACCGACCTTGGCAAGTTCGGTCGCAAGGTCGGTCTGCCCCAGACCTTTATTTCCCCTTGCCCATTTAACTCCAAACTTCACCTCAAATATCCTAATATGTTCTAACATCATTTGGCACCTTTAATCCTTCATATGACATCCATAAAGACTCATTTTATAACTCCTTTAACACTTACTCCCTTCTTACCATTTTCATACCTTAAACAACATTTTTAGAGTGGTCCGGGACTTGGTCCTTACCTTAAGTCCCGGACCAATACTTACAGAGACTCTCGGCTGTTTTTAATAGGGTGGTCCGGGACCTTGTACTCCCCCTAAGTCCCGGACCAAGACAGTTTTCCAACTCTCGGCCTGTTTTTCATGTATGGTCCGGGACATCTTCCAATACCTAAGTCCCGGACCTCTGTAACAGAATCCCAAATTTGACAATTTCAAGTCTTGTTTCATCTATTCTCTTCATCCACAAATTACCCAAACTTCATACATGAACTTAGGCATATTCTAATACCCAAAATATCACTTTGATTCACCTTTAAACATTGTCCAATTTGTCACTCATTTTTCTTATAAATCTCTTAACACTTCCTAGTTCACCAAAACTCATTTAAAACACTTTGAACTCCTTATACATTTTCCAAATTTTGCCATAACTTCTCTTGTATATTCTCACATCCAATCACTTAGGTTTTTACCTTATTTCATTCAAGAACACCTAAAACCATCAAGAACACCATCACACACAAAACTTCACCAAATTTGCACTACATCACAATATAGTGCACAATTTAAATTGCTTGGCACTTAGGCCCTTAAATAACATGGCTCTTAGGCCCTTAAATTGCATAAACCATAAACACTGAATTTCCCACATAAATAATGCCTTTGACCTGCAAATACACCCAACAATACATATGCCCTTAATAAACTCCTTGAGAGCATTTTACTAGGTCATTCACCTTTGGCTCCTTAGATCATTTTAACAAGCATTATAAGCTCATTTCTCCTAAGGCATTAAACCACATTAGGTTAGTATATTTACCTCTTTATCACTCAAACTTCTTTCTTGTTTCCTTATAAAACCGGTAAGGTATTTGATTCCTTGTCAACTACTAAACAATATACAAGCAATAAAATGAGTATACAAGCTTCAACCTTAAACTCATTGTAAACCCTAGGTTTACATTGTTTCAAAAACATTAATGTAGTTGTTTTACCTTGATCTTTGAAGGGAGTTTGAATATCTATGAAGAGAGGACTCCATCAAGTCCTTGAAAGATTCGAATGGAGCTAGGACAAAGCAACACAATGAGCACCATTAATGGTGATTTTCGGACATCACACAAACATGAAGGAAATGTCATTTTTCTTTGAGTTTCCTTACCTTGAAGCAAAGGAGAACAATAATATGTGGAAAGGTGAGCTCAAGCTCCTCCCATGGAGATTCCTCTTGGCACCGAAATGGAGCTCTTGGAATTTTGAAAGGATAGAATTGAAGAGCTTGATGAGACAAAGAGAATGGTGGTGTTTGTTTTTGATTTGGTTAAGTGAGCTAAGAAATATTGGCAATGGAAGATGGCATTTGGTGCTGTTGCTGTAGCATCACCGTGAGAACAGAAAGAAGAGAGCTTAGAAGCGGTGAAATGAAGGAGGAAGGGAGAAATGAAGATAAGTTCTACTTTTAGAAGATATTAAGTAAAGTAGAATAGTACTTTACTTTATAAGCTTTACTTTACTTATTTGATTTCTTTTACATATTGGTGACTCACACCTTGAAAAACCGGCCCCCTATAGTTAGAAGGGTATAATAGTCTTTGTTGACCAATTTAATTACTTATAACAATACATGTTACAAACTAGCTTATAAAAGTTACTATTCATGAAAACAAGGCACATTGTTGTGAAATTTTTGATTTCCCATTGATATAGACTTCCAAATGTGATACTATATAGTACACATGTTAATTAAAGAGTAATGATGGACATTTAGCCATTCAAAACTCATTTACAAGACAATTTTTCAAAAACGTGCTTTAAGACTCCTTAAAGCACTTTTTGTGTTTTAACTTGTTTTCAAGCTTGGTTTTCTTTAGAAATTGATTTAATATGTTCATTAACATATAAATAAGGTATAGGTATGACCATTAGGTCTTATACAAATTTATCCCAAGCTTAGAGCACTTTTAGCCCATATTGACCTTAAGGTATTTATTTATGTTTTGTTTGGTTCCAATGTCTACCAAGGTTTCCTAAGGACTTAATTAGCCCTATTAAATCATAATTGAATATTATTAAGTCTTGGTAGGCTCTTTGGGTCCTAACCAAGTTCACTCATAGCTTAGAGCATGTTTTTGCTCAAACTGTATCATAGCGTTTTATTGCATTTACTATGGTTTAAATTGCTCACTGATGTTTCTAAGGCACCTTTTAGCCTTTATATAACATAGTTTGATATTTAAACCACGTATCAAGGTTTGGGGTATTTCACATGTGCTCGTTGACAAACTCTAGATCGGCAAGTGAATAAGTAGCTCCTTGTTTTACAAAGAAGTCAATAAGCTGCACGCAAGAATTATAAAAGCAATTAAGTACACTATTTAAACTTATCCAACCATACACAAACAATTAAATTACCAATTCAAACACAAAACTTATAATACGTACTTCATTGTCATTTCTGATTTTCTCGATTTTGGACACGATGTCATACATGTATCGCATCACAAAATATCCACAACTGCTGCTATTCGGTTGCTTGGGACACTATTTTCAATAAAATATTATTATTATATATACACACTAATATACAAAATATATTTAAGTATGCATGAGTAAATAGAATGTTTTCTTTACCTTTTTCATATACTGTATATCCAAAGGAAAATTCATAGCACGGACATAGATCATACCATCTCTAAAACCACTGAAATTAATTAAAACAGGCATTTAAGTGACAAGTAATAAAAAAAGTATAAAATTTTATTTTTGAAATGAAAATATGCACAATTCACTTACTTTGTCAGCAGAATAGAAATGGCGATGTTTCTCCTAATTCCATCAATAGGGTCAATCACTATACAGGATGATGTGTAAGTACACACCACTAACAACAACCAATGATTGCTACAAGTTCAAACAACAACAAATCAACTTCAGTTTCGAAATATATATGAGTTAACATAAAACAATAAATACAAAAGCATAAGGTGGTCAAGCACTCTTACATCTGATGATATGGTATGAGCACAAATCGGCTTTTCCTGTTAACAACCGCAATTATGGCATTACACATATGGCTCTGACACGCAACACCGTCTCTCATAGCTTCATCAGAAGACATGATTTGTGGACATAGGAAGGTGATCGTATTTTCCATTTTCTTTGCCACCAGCCTCGATAGTAAGGGCCTTTGATGACAAAGGCATTAAATTAAAATTATACATAAAACTTACTATTAACTTTGAGAGAGAAAAAATGTGATACTTACAAGCAGTAGGATTGAATCACCGAGACATTCAGCATATCACCAAACAGCAGCTCCTTGACATCGCTAATACTGATCAGCAAGTCCATGACTTCTTCGCTGTGGAACAAAGATGGCGGAACCCTAAGGATGAACTGAATGAAATCATCACCCTTCCTGAGTATCGTGTTATATAAGACCTGCTGACGCTTTCCCAGTGTATTCACCAAATTTTCGGGAAGAATGAAATCGCGTCGAAGTGGACTGATGTAGTGATCATCCTGCTGACCCGATGGTCCCTTTCCTTTCGACGCACTAACTCGCTTACCTTTGTCAACAATAGGAACATGTGTCTAAGAAATGACAAGTTAGTATACGTTAGAAAACTATTCCCAAAACTGCATAAATGAAATGGTAATTAGTAAACAAATTTAAGTTCTTTTGCTTACCGTAGTATCAGATAAATCCACCAGATTGCAAGGCCACGGTACTTGTGAGCCACGTGCTTCAATGACAGTGCTCCAATCATTCCACTCTATCGGTAGTGGAATGTGATCACAACCTTGACAGACACTGTCTACGAACACACGAACGTACCAGGCCGGAACCCGCTTAAAATGACACAGTGACGCCGAATCAGTCTGTAGAATTGTGCCTAATGCAACCAGAGAGGTGCCATGTTCACTGATCTGCAGAAGACGACACTTTATGGTTCCCTAATAAATGCACAAAAAAATTATATTCATACATTGCAACATGCATACTTTTGATTAATTGAAAAACTAAATAACGACAAAACACTAAAATTCACACATAGCTGAAGCTTGGCATATGGGAATAGATCCGAAGGTGCAGGTACAGTGTAAGAAACCGAAACCTGAGACGGTGTAGGGGTGGAAGCAGGTGCAGGTAGGGGTGCCCAAAAAAACTAGTTACCGCGGTACCGTACCGAAACCTATTTATACCGTACCGTCTAACCAGTTAACGTATCATCTTTGGCGGTGCGGTTAACCATACCGTTATAATTAGACATATGCGGTTTAGGTAACGGTATGTAACTTTTACACCATGGTTAACCGCGGTTAACCAGTTATATTATATAACTATATATTTATATATACATATTGTCTTCAATTTTGGTTTTTGATATTTTAATATTATTTGCAATGTGCTAGTCTTTTGTACATCCTTTAACTTACACTTTGATAACATGAACAAAGATAATCTAGAATTTAGAAAAAAGATACTCCTTACCTATGACATAATATATTATATGCATTAAAGCGCAAGGTAAGCATTATAGATAGTGTATATTGTAATTAAGTTTTGTTAAATCTTTTGAGATGTATTTTGCTACGACTTAGTTCATAGCAGCATGTAAATTATGTTTTTCGAATCTATGTGAATTGATTTTGCCTTATATTCTTGGATTGTTTCGTGTCATTGCGATTATAAATATGCAGGTTATATATTATATAATGAATTTGTTTAATGATTGAGCATTATATAATGATGGATTAAATATTTGTGTTATATGTTACGTATAAAGACTAATGCTTGCACATGATATGAAATGCTTGGTGCTTTCAAGTTTTTTTATTGTTTTTATTTACTCACTTTTATCAAGTCTGTTATCATTACACAAGGCTAATTACATAAAAAAAATCTACACCCGGTTTCGGTTAACCTGAATTCCCGTACCGCTCTAAATGGTTAACCTGAATACGGTTAACCGACGTAAATGGAATGGTAACGGTATCGAATTTTAAAAAACCGTATTACCCGGTTAACCTGTATACGGTTAACCGCATCCGTGAACACCCCTAAGTGCAGGGGTGGAAGTAGGTGTAGGGATGGAAGCAGGTGCAGGGGTGGAAGCGGGTGCAGGGGCGGACACTGATGAGCTAGAAGATTGATGCCCCTGACTCACCTGTTGCAACAATCTCGCTTCCATTTGTTGCATCTGCTGCTGCAAATCAGATTGGAACTGCTGTGTCAACTTTTTTTCGATCTCCCTCATTTCTTCCTCCCTCCCCATCAGCTGGGAGCGAGGAAAAACATCCCTCTGACGCACTGCGGATCCAAATCCTTGAACTCTCCCAGGATAATCCTTCTTGACAAGCGCTTTGTTCAATGGATCATCCTGACTATGAGGCTGGCCAAGAAAAGAATCAGCACCCTCTGCAGTCTTGTCCATGCAAAAAACATGTAAATTATGAATTAGATCAAATAAGTAAAACATACATAAATTGTAAGAAAAATTTATAAACTATTAAATATTACTCAGGACACTCACAAGTTTTGCAGCTAAGTCTGCAGTCTCCTTCTGCGGATAATACAGTTCGTCGTCCTACTCTAATTGCCGGCCAAGCATGTATGCTTGTGCCCGATTCACCTCATTCAGACTTTGAATCGGCTCAACTGTGCCGTCCTCATGCATACGCTTAAGATACCCTTTTTCAATCCAGCCTGGTATACGTCCCGTGTACCCAGCTCGGCCCATGTAGTGTGGGTTCTGATCTTTCAAGCGATTCTGTCGGGCTTTTTCCTGAACTGCCTGTGGAAAGAATACAATTCATTTTAACTTTATCCTGCTATATTAACAACATAAACTTAAAAGTTAATCTATGAAAACAATTACTTACCCTGAACTCAGGGGTGATATGTGCTTCATAGAATTCCTTCCACTCGTCCTCAGTGATCATGCCAGCGTACGACTTATAGGGAGGCACCTTCTTCGGGTTGTTCGTATTGATCCAACCAGCCACCAGTCTATTTTTGAACGATTGTATACGTAAAGCAAGCAGTGACAACACTTTATCATATGCTTCATCTGGGATCTGGTATGTCTTCTTCAAGCTCATCCACATGATCTTCTTTATTTCTGGATCTTGGTTCCTCCAGTTTTTGTTGATACTGCAATGGGTCTTAACCAATCGACCCATGGCACTGACAAACTTCTGCTTAGACGCGCCAATAGGTCTAAGATACCTATAATATATACGTATATATGTTAGTCATACGTAATGTATAGTACTACATATAAATGTATAAATATCAGTATATATATGAAAAAATAAAACAGAATAACATATAGGTGTAACATATACCTATCCCACACCAGATCAATCATGCCACTCTCCTCTTCTCATTTAGACCACGTGAAGGTCCTCGTGTCTTTCATGGAGGGCCCTGAGAGGTCGTAGGAGGGTCCTGAGAGGTCGTAGGAGTATCAGCGGCAACGACGATCTGTGTAACGCTCCGCTAACTGCATCTCTGCATCTATCTCCATCTCCATCTCCTCATCACACTGTAGGAGCATCTCATAATCATTGGCATCCATAATCTGCACAATATCATTACATAAATATATAGTCAGTGTCATAAATAGAGTCATAAATAATCATAAATTGTACACGCATGTGTTGAGCATTCACTTTTATGCCAGACTTACTTTTTGTTCATTTTTCCACCCACAAACCCTTCTCCATGGTCTAATATTGTGCACTGAAAGTTGGTCACATTATCAACTTCCATTGGCATTTGGAGGGGAACATTGTCCATTTCACAGTCATAATCTTCCTCATTCATAACACCATCAACACCAATTATCCGTCGCTTACTTTGCAATACAACTAACTATCTAGGATTACATTGATCACGACAGTAGAACACTTGTCTAGCTTTAGAAGCAACTATAAACGGTTCTTCTATGTATGTCAATGAAGTTAGGTCGACCAACTTCATACCGTGTTCCACCTGACGGTAACTGCGCCTGTTGTCTACCCATTTGCATTTAAAGACACAAGTTTCGTAACAGGTGTAGTTAAGGATCCAAATCTCCTGAATCATACCATAATATTCTTTCCACATTGTCACTCCCTTACTACTTGCATCTTGATATATTTCCTGTGAAGCAGTTAGATGAACACCACTGTTTTGATTTGTTGACTTACGATCTTGGCGTTCAGTATAAAAATAGAACCCATTCACATCGAAACCCTCGTATGATACAACATCAAGATTCAGACCGAGCACTAATAACTTAACCATTCCAGTTACATTGTCTGAATCTTCATGCATAACTTTTTCTTTAAACCATGTAACGAATGTAGCATTCTGCTCCTTCTTTAATCTCACTTGACTCATTGACGGATGTCGTGCTCTGAGAGCGCTTAAGTGTGACACAAAGTATGGTTCAACATCTTCTACATGGCTCAACACGGTTAGATGTGCTTTACACAATGCAGCAAAATCAGGCCTTACCATTTTTTTCCCGATTGTACCTACACCTTGTAACTTGCCTTCATGTCTTGATCTCGGAAGTCCTATGTGGTCCACGCCTTCTAAGTAGTGGGTGTAAAAGTCAATCACTTCTTTAGTTACATATCCTTCAACAATGCTTCCCTCTGGACGTCTGCGGTTTTTCTTTTTTTTTTAAGCACACCCATGTATCTTTCAAATGGATACATATACCTGAGATATAATGGGCCACACTCCTTGATCTCCCTTACTAAATGAACAAGAAGATGCACCATAATATCAAAAAATAAAGGTGAAAAATACATCTCCAACTGGCACATAGTGACAATTAGTTCAACTTGTCCAGTGTCTGCACATCTAGAACTTTGGCAGAAACTCCATTGAAAAACACTGACAAATTTGTAATGGTTTTCCTTAGATCATGTGGGAGAATCCCATGAATTGCAATGGGAAGCAAATGTTGCATGAAAAGATGGTAGTCGTGAGATTTCATCCCTAATAACTTGAGTTCAGACATGGACACCCAACTTCTTACATTGGAAGAGTACCCTTATGGTACTTTGATGTCAGAAAGGGCACTACAAAAACTCTTTTTCTCCTCTTTGGATAGAGTGTGACATGCGGGAGGCAGGAAGATACGTGTTCCTCTTTGTTGCGGGTGGAGCTCTTTTCGTATGCCCAACTCTACTAAATCTTTTCTCCCCTTTAAATGATCTTTTGTTTTCCCTTTAATGTTTAGCAACGTTCCACCAATACTTTCTCTAACATTTTTCTCGACGTGCATGGCATCAATACAATGCCTTACTTGCAGATATTGCCATTACTCAAGATCAAAAAATATCGACCTTTTCTTCCAAACACTCTTCTCTGTATCTTTAGTTGGAGGACCAAAGTTGTTCACAATATCTTTCACCCGGTTATAAACATCGACACCTGATTAAGGTTACCGAGGTACAGCATGATCAGTCATCCCGTCAAATTCATCTGTCATCTTTCGGTACTTATGATGTCTTGGAAGGAATTTTCGATGACCTATGTACACATTTTTCTACTATATTTCAATCGGATATTGCATGTGTTATCACCGCAAACAGGACACGCTAATGCTCCTTTGATTGTATATCCAGATAGGTTTCTGTATGCTAGAAAGTCTTTTATCATACAAAACCGCATAGCACACAGTGTGAAGTTTTCCTTTGCATAAGAATCATATACTGTTGCTCCCTTATTCCATAAGAGTTTCAAGTCATCAATAAGCGGCTGCAGAAACACATCAATATTATTCCTCGGCTGTTTTGGACCTGATATCAACATTGATAGAATAATATGCCTATTGACCCCTTGTAGGTAATCGTTGTCAAGTCTGTCATTGTACATCTTTGAACGCTCCATCTCTTTCTGTAAGATCGATGTTTTACTTTACAGCTGATCGATATCGTTCATATGTTGGCAGATATTAGTCCAGTTACTTTTAAAAATTTTACAACCTAAACCCATCCAATCACGTTCAATCTCACATGCGAACAAGTTTATAAAAAACAATTCATTGAAAATTTCGGCAGCATTTCCCTTCCGTTCTTCTAGTGTATATATGAATGTATACACTCGAAGAACAAAAGGGAAACGCGACCGAATATTTTAATGAACTGTTTTTTATAAACTTGTTCACTACCTTGAAGGTGAAATCAAACGTGATTGAACAGTCCCGACGGGGACTATCCAAGATATACCTCTAGTAGGTATATCTCGGACGGGTGACTATGTTCGAGTATATTTAATAGCTATTCAGAGAAACACTATATAAACAATTAAGAAGTAATTAGAGAAAAATTATAAACTAACCTAATCTGATGAGTAGTAGTTTGCTTAGTCCTGATGTGAAAATGCTAAACTTCAACCAGCCCGTATCAGGTGTGAGACAGTGAAAAGTACTACCATTGCTGGCAGGAGATAGTTTGTACACAACAATAATTACATTACGAATCCAATAATTCAATAGTTTGACAAAATTTTCTGGGAAATTAGACAGAACCCCCCCTAAAAATATAGGGTTTCACCACAATAGAGCATGTACAAAAGGCGACAGTTCGGTTTCCAAAATTAATCCTAATAAACACATTAACCTCAAACAGAGCATGTATGTTCCTGATCGACAGTTTGGTTTTGCAAAATTTCGCCATAACTACGTGGCTATATTTGTAATGCCCAAACACATTATATTTTTCACCTAATAAACACATTAATCTCAAGTCCATTTGGACACAACCAACTAGTACCAAAAATCAGGCGACAGTTTAATTGGTTTGCAAAATTAATTAATCCCAAACACTTAATCCTAATAAAGACATTAATCCCAACCACAACATGTTTATATGTTCCTAATCGATCAGTTTGGTTAGCAAAATTACCTCCAGCAGAATCAAGAATAGAGGCAATAGAGCATGGATCGATGTTACGCCAGTTGGGTTGTAAAATTACTACAGATCAGTAGTACGTACTGAAGGGAGGCGACATGCATGTATGTTCCTGTTCGATCGCAGGTTGCAAAATTAATAAGAGTAAAAGAGCAGACATATATATATATATATATGTTCTTGTTCGTAGATTTGATGAATTATCAAAACAGAGGCGACAGACATGCATGTATATGGCATTCACTAGTTTGATTGGGTCGATCAATGATCAGAGAATAAAGATGCATGCGCGCGCTTGCAAATCCGGAGAAAGCAACGTGTAGCAGGCGCGAGAGAGACAGCCGGAAAGCAGCGGCGGCGGCGGCACGGACGGCGACGGTAGTAGGGGCGACGACTGTGGCGGCGGTGGCAGTAGATGGCGAACGGTACTGGGGTACGTATTTCGTGAGCTCAGTCGAGAGGGAGCTAGAGGGTTGTAACAGAGAGCGCGGGTGAGATTAAAATTTTTCGGGAAAGTGGGGTGTTATTTATGCTGAGCGTTCCAGAGACATAAAAAACGCTTTCTATATGAAGCGTTCTTTATATGCTTCATATAAAGAATGCTTATTTCCCAAACATTTTTTTTTTGTCTTTGGGGCGATACAATAAAGAACGCTTCTTAAGTGAAGCGTTTTTTAAAATGTCCGGCCTAAACCAAAAATACAACGCCTAACTTATATCGTTCTTTAATATGCTAAAAAAACGATTTACAAATATACCGTT
Source organism: Limonium bicolor (assembly GCA_023374045.1). Classification (NCBI taxonomy): domain Eukaryota; kingdom Viridiplantae; phylum Streptophyta; class Magnoliopsida; order Caryophyllales; family Plumbaginaceae; genus Limonium; species Limonium bicolor. The sequence goes on along the minus strand of CM041779.1, from coordinate 135,659,102 downwards.
TTTAAAAGGGCGTTGTTTATTCTTTTTTTCCAGCAGTGTTCCTCTTGTTCATTACTGATAAGTGCAAAAACATATAGACTTTTTAAGGTTTAATCACCTTATTAATTGCAGCATTTTTGGTAATGTTTCTCACTTATCTTGGTTTTTTTCCATATTATTGCTATATTAACTGATGTATTATATGTGTTAAAATGTAGGAAAAATAACAAACAAAGACATTATTATAAGGATTAAAGAAAACTCACGTGCATGTCACGCATGCATGAGTCCGCCCTCAGTACCGCCTCCTTATATGGCGGACAACAGAGAGGGCAACCGCCCTTTAACTGGCGGACGAGACATATATGGGCAACGCTTGATAACGAGCGGACAAGAGACAGAAGATCGCGAGGCGGACAAGACAGAGGAGACCGCTTGATAACAGGCGGACAAGATAGAGGAGACCGCCACTTATCTAGCGGACACGTGTAAATGGGCTTATCTTCTTCGGCGACTCTGCAACTTGATTCCGTCATATCCATTAAGCAGACGGGCCTACCAGAAAACACTCGCGCGTATGTTCCTGTCCCCTGCAATAAATGAAGCAATCAGTGAGGCTGCAATCAACGAGCTCAATCAATGAGCTGCTGCTTCTTCCTTCCTCTATAAATACAACGCTCGAACACCTTCTCCGGTGTCCTTCCAGAGGTTCCGTCCGTGGTTCCTCCTGGAGTCCCAATTCACACCATCATTCCATCTTCGTACCACTACACTTTCACTCACTCGTTCATTCCATTTCTAATCTCCCGCTTCTCCATTTTTTTTTTTTCATTTCATTATACGTATACTCTGGGAATAATTATTATGTAACTGTATTAATTATGCAATATGTCTTGCTGGTTTTAGTTTTAATAAAGTTTGTTACGGTTAAAGGTTTTCTCGCCATCTTTTTAATAAACCTCATGAATTTATTAAAATGCCTTACTAAGTCTGTTTTTGATTTCATCGGTTGGAAACAGATGGGTTGATTAAGCCGTAAAACTGGGGGAAACTTATTTTCATCGTTTAAGTTAGTACTCAGTTGCAAATGTAATCCCTCAACACTCCTCTGCCGTTCGCAGGCTTTTGCTTGAGTTTTCATCGGACCTTGCTTTACAGGTGAACGAGTTCTTATGAGTTTCATCGGACCTTAAGAAAATATCAGGAATCTTGCCAAACAGTTATAATTAAACCAGTAGACCTAGCATGAAAGAGCAGATATTATACTAATGTGAACCAGAGTCCCGTTTAGTTTATTTGCTTACTTAGTTAATTTTATTAACTCTTTTTATTTATATGTAACAAGTCAATTAATCCCCCCCTCTTTGTGACACGCTTAGGTACTATAATATGTATATTAGTCCCGTGGTTCGATATCCGGTCGCTTACATTTCACTATACTACTACGACGGGATTTGTTTGCAGCCCGACGTTTATTTTGGGTTTTAATTTCTTTTCTTTAATTTTAATTACACCACTTAAACCACTCAGATTATAACGTCTGCAAAATGGCGCCGTTGCCGGGGACTAGATTTATTCTAGTTCCTAAGCCCCGGATTATTCACCTGTTAATTATAAATATTCTGTTCTTTTTACTCTGATAATTTTATGTCCATAATATTCTGTTTTTTGTTAATATTAATTTTCTTCTTTTGTTGATATTAATTATTTAATAATCTGTTAATATTAATTGGACATATGACATTGGGCACCTGACTTTGGCCATCTAACTTCGGACTCCGGACATCTGACTTCTAACATCTAATTACTAATTCTTATATTTTTGTTATTTAATTTACATTGTATACTAACTGCTAACTTTAAATTTCTGTCATTTAATTTTCTGTCATTTCTTTCCATTGTCTCTAACTCCTAACGTTTAATATTTTGTCTACTAATTACTAACATTTAATTTTCTGTAAATTTAATTAGTAACTCTTAATTTATGTCATTTTTATTACTAACTTGTTATTTTATAACTTTGTTAATCTGTTACTTTCGTTAAACTCAAAAAAAAAACGAAGGAACCAACCGCCTCGTATGTAGCGGACGTCTCCACTCTTGTCCGCCACTTGCCACGCGGACTCCACACACGAGACCGCCTCGCGGACGTCTCCACTCTTGTCCGCCACCTAACATGCGGACGGCACACACACAACCGCGAGGCGGTCGTGCTTCAGAATAGAAAAAAAAATAGTTAAACTCAGCGTTTCACTCAAGTCCCGTTCTTCCCCAAATTCAGTTCGAACTCGAGCCAGCCCGAGAGCACAAACAGGCTCGCGAATCACCCTCCCCTTCAAATCGACATAACTTTTTCAAATCTACACCAAATCACGCAAGGTTAGTACCCAAATCTTCGTTTTTCAATTCTCTACGTTTCTATAGCTTCAAATCCACAAATGATGAACTACACTAGGAGAAATAAGAGACTGAACTTTCGAAAACCTAGGTCGACGGGTTGAGAATTTTTGAGGTTAATTTGCAAATTTGTCTCGAAATCTTCTTCTATTAATCATAATATACATACACAAGGTTAAATCTACACTGATTATACTTAAATTTGTCGTTTTGGATGAATTTCAAATTTAGGTATATGTAGATACGAGACTTGCTATGTTAAAATAGCATTCTCCAATTGTATTATGCCTTGTTTTATTAAACGAATAAATTTATGATTATAGGTTGTTATATGTGGATTTAGGCTGATAACGGTATTAAATTACCTTGCGTTTGACTGAATTAATTGTGGAGAATCGTAGATTTTTAGGGGAGATTCTGTCGATTTTTCGACAGAATTTATGTTGTATAATTATTCTGTTTATATTTCATATTATTTGTTCTTCTTGTTTTCTATTTTTGTTAATATTACTAAAATGTTTATGTCAAATATTAATGCTTTGTTAATAATATTAATTTTTATTTTTTTTAATATTAATATTTATGTTGCTATTAATATTAGTTTTTATGTTGCTTTTTGTTTATTAATATTTGTTAACTCTTAATGTTTTTATTTTATGTAGTACTTTATTATGTTGTTTACTAACATTTTGTAGACTTATACTGTTTAAACCTTATCAAACTTCTGGAAGGTAACAGTTCGGTTTGCTTCATGTTTTTATTTTATGTAGTACTGTATTATTTTGCTTAAAGTTATTTATGCCTAATTATTTATGTTTATCATATTTTTATTTTCTTTTGGTACCACTTGAGTTCTGCTGGCTATATATGATTTTCTTTTCAGAATAAATATTCGAACATATAGCTGAACTCGCCTATGGGAGCAACCTCAGTTGCTCTAGGAATTCGATACCTTTGGTTGAACACTTGCGCAAACTTAAGTGTGAGGAACGTCTCACCCCTACCAAAGCTTTAAGTGTGAGGAAGGATACCTTCCTCAATTTACGATACAAGGGGAGTTTCAGTTCTTCCTTTATTTTATTAATGTTCAACCCGTATTTATTTAATCCTTTATGAGTCTGTCATAATTTGAAAGGTCATTTTCTTGATTTTAATTCTGAACAATGAGGACATTGCTCCTCTTAAGTGTGAGGAAGGAGAGACCTTTCCCTGAGATTATGACAGTAGTTCGATAATGCCACACTCACTTTTGCTACTCTAAACTGCCTAAATTTTAAAAAAAAATTGATAAAAATGAGATAAAATAATTGTAGAATTGTCTGAAATTATGTCAAGTGACAACTGAAAGATGGTTTTATTTAAAGAAGTTTGTATAAAATTATTTTCCTTCAAAATACTCTATTTTCACCCAAAATATGATAGATCTGCTAATTGTAAAAATCAATTTAGTTTAGCTTGGGATTATGGAAATATGTGGAAAGTCAAGGAAAGAAAAGGATAAAGACAAGGTACTCCACTGTTTATGAATTTTTCTAAACCAAAAACAGGCCTCGTCTATCTGGTTATTAAGTTCTTTGGGGTGCTTTAACACCTATCTACCTAAGGTCTCGTGATCTGGGATAGAAGACCCAACACCGCTACAAGGATAGAGAGAAAAGTCTGGGGTACAGAAAAATAATGCAGTTCAAAAAAAAAAATATAAAAATAATAAGTGCTTTGTATATATAATTTGCACATTCAAAAAGTGTAAATAATAAATTGCAAATTATATTTATGAACATGAGTACGTGGTGTTGAAAGGTATTGCGGAATAAGGCATTACTTCACACCCCTTGTCATCCCAGGTTAGTGAATGAAATCGGTTGAAATCCCAGGTTAATCTAACTTGTTTTCTGCAGTCTAGTTTATCTATGCTTTTATTAAATTGTTCTTCTTCACTATTTATAAAAACCTACTTCTAAGAGCAGAATTATTCTTTCAATTGTCACTTTGTCTAAATTCCCTTCTACACTTATTTAATCTTGTTTTATTATTAAGGCTTAGAGATAATTTTATTCCTTATTTGCTTGAGGACAAGCAAAAGTCAAGTGTGAGGAAGTTTGATAAGTGCAAAACATAGAGACTTTTTAAGGTTTAATCACCTTATTAATTGCATCATTTTTGGTAATGTTTCTCACTTATCTTGGTTTTTTTCCTATATTTATGTTGCTATATTAACTGATGTATTATATGTGTTAAAATGTAGGAAAAATAACAAACAAAGACATATATTATAAGGATTAAAGAAACTCACGTGCATGTCACGCATGCATGAGTCCGCCCCTCAGTACCGCCTCCTTATATGGCGGACAACAGAGAGGGCAACCGCCCTTTAACTGGCGGACGAGACATATATGGGCAACCGCTTGATAACGAGCGGACAAGAGACAGAAGATCGCGAGGCGGACAAGACAGAGGAGACCGCTTGATAAACAGGCGGACAAGATAGAGGAGACCGCCACTTATCTAGCGGACACGTGTAAATGGGCTTATCTTCTTCGGCGACTCTGCAACTTGATTCCGTCATATCCATTAAGCAGACGGCGCCTACCAGAAAACACTCGCGCGTATGTTCCTGTCCCCTGCAATAAATGAAGCAATCAGTGAGGCTGCAATCAACGAGCTCAATCAATGAGCTGCTGCTTCTTCTCCTTCCTCTATAAATACAACGCTCGAACACCTTCTCCGGTGTCCTTCCAGAGGTTCCGTCCGTGGTTCCTCCTGGAGTTCCAATTCACACCATCATTCCATCTTTGTACCACTACACTTTCACTCACTCGTTCATTCCATTTCTAATCTCCCGCTTCTCCATTTGTTTTCTATTCATTTCATTATACGTATACTCTGGGAATAATTATTATGTAACTGTATTAATTGTGCAATATGTCTTGTTGGTTTTAGTTTTAATAAAGGTTGTTACGGTTAAAGGTTTTCTCGCCATCTTTTTAATAAACCTCATGAATTTATTAAAATGCCTTACTAAGTCTGTTTTTGATTTCATCGGTTGGAAACAGATGGGTTGATTAAGCCGTAAAACTGGGGGAAACTTATTTTCATCGTTTAAGTTAGTACTCAGTTGCAAATGTAATCCCGCAACACTCCTCTGCCGTTCGCAGGCTTTTGCTTGAGTTTTCATCGGACCTTGCTTTACAGGTGAACGAGTTCTTATGAGTTTTCATCGGACCTTAAGAAAATATCAGGAATCTTGCCAAACAGTTATAATTAAACCAGTAGACCTAGCATGAAAGAGCAGATATTATACTAATGTGAACCAGAGTCCCGTTTAGTTTATTTGCTTACTTAGTTAATTTTATTAACTCTTTTTATGTATATGTAACAAGTCAATTAATCCCCCCCTCTTTGTGACACGCTTAGGTACTATAATATGTATATTAGTCCCGTGGTTCGATATCCGGTCGCTTACATTTCACTATACTACTGCGACCGGGATTTGTTTGCAGCCCGACGTTTATTTTGGGTTTTAATTTCTTTTCTTTAATTTTAATTACACCACTTAAACCACTCAGATTATAACGTCTGCAATTACACATGACATCTACCACCCTTTGACCTTGCCACCGGACTATATCTTCATAGTCTTTCGTAAAACCACGATGAATCAAATGTTCCTTTATTTTTTCTATCCCTCGATACTTTAAATAGTTTCTGCAGTCCACGCAAGGACAAAATATGTATCCCTTATTTACAGGAGTCAGATTATCGACCAGAACATTGCAAAATTTGTCAACTCCCTCAAGAAACTTGTTATCCAATTTTCCGCTGTACATCCATGAGTTTGCCATCTGATATCCTTTAAAATATTATTTAGTGTCACATGTGAAAAACCAAGGACAAATTGAAGTATTAATGATAAGTGTGAAACATATAGGCTTTTTAGGGTCTAATTACCTTATAATCTGTAACAATTCAGGCAATGTTTCCCACTTATTATGTGTTTTTCCTGAAATTGATGTTTTGTTATGAACTGATGCATTTTATATCCTAAATATAGGAAAACCCAGGGGAATGAAGATTTCACATCATCAGGATTACAACGCAACAAACGGGGAACAAATCCGGAAAAAGAGGCAAAACTTGGCCACGTCCGGCCAAACTCATCCGGACGGAAATCCGGACGCTCATCAAAAGACATGTCCGGGTCCTGACGCAAGCCGGACGTGACCCAAATTCCAGATCCAAATGTTCTGTGTCTTGTCCGGATCCGGACAAAGATCCGGACATAACCCAAGTTTCAGATCTAAAACCGCTGTCTCACGTTCGGATCCGGACACAGATCCGGACGTCACACATAACCGAAAAATAAAAACGCATTGCGCTGATAATCGGGCATTCGGCGCAATTATCAGCCGAGCGGCGGTTTAACCCATACCTCAACATTAATTAACACGCACCCATGCTCAATCAATGCTCAATCAATTACCCAACTCACCACACTCACCACTAACGTATGTTTTCTTCTAAGCCTATTTAAACCCTTCTTCAGCCTTCATTTCAATTCATACCAAACTTGACAGTCTAACTCATTCTCTCCCTCTCTACTAATCCTCTCGTTCACGACTCACCCCATCTCCATTCATCAGTCTTTCTCCATAATCTTCATCGCTCACATACAAACACAGCCCGCATTCACGCACAACATTTACCCGCGTCCGGATCTCCGTCCGGATCCGGAATCATCCACAATACTGTGTCCGGATCTACGTTCGACCCGACTTAGCCGGATGTCTCACAAACTTGCCCAAATTTTCCATTTTCGCCCCATTTCACCAAGTTCACTTCATTGTCGCCAAATCCAACCTCCAAGCCAGCATAGCGCAAGGACGAAGGGCGGAGTAAGCAAGAGGATCTTCGTAACAGATGATTTCTCCTAACTCTCTCCTATTTATGCTTTCAATTGCTATGTCTAGCTAAGAGGATATACTCTGGGGGAAGGGATGTTGTAATTAGTTAAGCTCTGCATTATTTTATTGCTTTATTGAGACTATTTGGATTGTTCAGGTTAATGCTTTTAAGTGCTTTTAATAAACATCATGAATTTATTATAAGCCCTCGAGTCATGTTATTATTAGATAAGGTGATTAGCATTGACGGTCCTATTAACTTGTTACCTGTGATAATTGCAATCGGATAGATTACATTAGCCATTAGGAGCTTTAGTCCGGACCAAACCAGACTAGTAATTCTATGCAATAACATCATCTAGATATACTTGTTAAGTCTAGACTAGAACTACGTGTCCTGTCTAGATGAGCCATCTGGAATTAGGACTTAATACAGAATAGATAATTGAGAATTACAAGCCGAGCCAAGTCTCCGTTTAAGTAGTAGAATATGCAGAACCTAGCTAGTGAAACAACTCCCTGAACCTAAGAGTACCGTTCACACTCTCTATCTATCACTTTAATTTATCTGCTATTTATTTTCTTGTCTATTATAAATTCCAAAACCAAAACAACCCCTCTTTAGTTACCCATTGCCTAAGGCTAGACTTATTTACCTCAAGTCCCGTAGATTGATACCTGGCCGCTCTTAATTACTATACTACTGCGACCGGGATTTTCGCAACCCGACGGTCTGTTGATTTGTTATATTCTAGGAATATTTCTTAGTTTTTAATACATCAAAATAAACCGTTTGCAAAATGGCGCCGTTGCCGGGGATCGAACCCGGGTCACCCGCGTGACAGGCAGGAATACTCACCACTATACTACAACGACCATTTTGCAAACGGTTTATTTTGTTGTATTAAAAACTAATAAATATTCCTAGAAGACAACAAATCAACAGACCATCGGGTTACAAAAATCTCGGTCGCAGTAGTATGGTAATTAAGAGCGACCAGGTATCAATCCACGGGACTTGAGGTAAATAAGTCTAGCCTTAGGCAATGGGTAACTAAAGAGGGGTTGTTTTGGTTTTGGAATTTATAACAGACAAGAAAATAAATAGCAGATAAATTAAAGTGATAGATAGAGAGTGTGAACGGTACTCTTTGGTTCAGGGAGTTGTTTCACTAGCTAGGCTCTACATATTCTACTACCTAAACGGAGACTTGGATCGGCTTGTAATTCTCAATTATCTATTCTGTATTAAGTCCTAATTCCAGATAGCTCATCTAGACAGGACACGTAGTTCTAGTCTAGACTTAACAAGTATATCTAGATGGTGTTATTGCATAGAATTACTAGTCTGGTTTGGTCCGGACTAAAGCTCCTAATGGCTAATGTAATCTATCTGATTGCAATTATCACAGGTAACAGGTTAATAGGACCGTCAATACTAATCACCTTATCTGATCATAACATGATTCGAGGGCTTATAATAAATTCATGACGTTTATTAAAAGCACTTAAAAGCATTAGCCTGAACAATCCAAATAGTCTCAATAAAGCAGTAAAATAATGCAGAGTTTAACTAATTGCAATATCCCTTTCCCCAGAGTATATCCTCTTAGCTAGACATAGCAATTGAAAGCATAAATAGGAGAGAGTTAGGAGAAATCATCTGTTACGAAGATCCTCTTGCTTGCTCCGCCCTTCGTCCTTGCGCTATGCTGGCTTGGAGGTTGGATTTGGCGATAATGAAGTGAACTTGGTGAAATGGGGTGAAAATGGAAATTTTGGGCAAGTTTGTGAGACGTCCGGCTAAGTCGGGTCGGACGTAGATCCAGACGCGGTATTATGGGTGAGTCCGGATCCGGACGGAGATCCGGACGCTGGTAAATGCTGTGCGTGAATGCGGGCTGTGTTTGTATGTGAGCGATGAAGATTATGGAGAAAGACTGATGAATGGAGATGGGGCGAGTCGTGAGCGAGAGGATTAGTAGAGAGGGAGAGAATAAGTTAGACTGTCAAGTCTGGTACGAATTGAAATGAAGGCTGAAGAAGGTTTTAAATAGGCTTAGAAGAAAACATACGTTAGTGGTGAGTGTGGTGAGTTGGGTAATTGATTGAGCATTGATTGAGCATGGGTGCGTGTTAATTAATGTTGAGGTATGGGTTAAACCGCCGCTCGGCTGATAATTGCGCCGAAAGCCTGATTATCAGCGTGATGCGTTTTTATTTTTCGGTTCTGTATGACGTCCGGATCCGGACGTGAGACGGCGGTTTTAGATCTGAAACTCGGGTTACATCCGGATCTTTGTCCGGATCCGGACAAGACACAGAACATTTGGATCTGGAATTTGGGTCACGTCCGGCTTGCGTCTGGACCCGGACATGTCTTTTGATGAGCGTCCGGATTTGCGTCCGGATGAGTTTGGGCGGACGTGGCCAAGTTTTGCCTCTTTTTCCAGATTTGTTTCCCGTTTGTTGCGTTGTAATCCTTATGATGTGAAATCTTCATTCCCCTAGGTTTTTCCTATATTTAGGATATAAAATGCATCAGTTCATAACAAAACATCAATCTCAGGAAAAACACATAATAAGTGGGAAACATTGCCTGAATTGTTACAGATTATAAGGTAATTAGACCCTAAATAGCCTATATGTTTCACACTTATCAACTTCCTCACACTTAAGCTTTTGCTTGTCCTCAAGCAAATAAGGAATAAGAATATCTCTAAAACCGTCAAATATTCTCAAGATCAAACAAGTGCAGGGTGAAATCAAACAAAATGATGAATGAAAGAATAATCTTGCTCTTTAGAGGTAGGTTTTCACAAACAGTGAAAGAAGAACAATTTTGTAAAACCATAGAGAAACTAGATTGTAGAAAACAAGTTAGCTTAGCTTGGGACTTTCCACCAATTTTCATTCCTCAAATCTTTGGATGACAAGGGGTGTGAAGTAATGCCTTATTCCGCAATACCTTTCAACACCACGCACTCATGATCAAAAGTATAAATTTAACTGCAATTATCTCTTTTGTAAGAGAAAGCATTCATCTTCAAGAATTATGTATAAAACAAACTAATATTTAAGATCTTGCAGAGTTATTCCATAACCCAGACTTTTCTCTCTATCCTTGAGATGGTGTTGGGCCAACTATCCCAGGTCCCGAGACCAGTCAGAGCCAGCCTCTACTCCACTACGCCCTGATGGCTTCATATCTGCTGCCGCCTGAGCCTGGTACGAGCAGGGTGGGTCCTTCGTCATCGAGCGGCGCATCACCGCAGAGGCATCAGCTGCCATTGGACTCACTGATATTTTTGAGGGTTTTGGCATCACCAGCATCTTGCGCATGGGCGAGGGAGTCTTCTCTCCGGACCTGGTACGGGAATTCTACGCCAATGCTGTGGCATCCGACACGACAAACAGGATCACATCCTACGTGTGTCAGTTCCCAGTGGAGGTAACCCTTGAGACCTTTGGTATTCTTTTACTCCTCCCGGATAATGCGGCGACCCATTTGGATTTTACGGAGGATGAGCTTAGGCAGAGTAAGTCTAGGTGCTTACAAGCGGTCGGGAGTACTACTCGCCGACGGGGTGAGGAAAATAAGATCGTGCTCCCATATGCTCTCCTCCCCTCCCTTCCCCAGAGGATCATTGCAAAGATCCTCAGTCATCAGATCCGGCCTCATGCCGGAAATGATGCTTCTGACGAGGATTGTGTTCTCCTCGATTATCTCCTGGCCGCACCACGTCCACCATCTCAGCAGCTCTCACTCCCCTTCGTGATGTTCAGACAGCTGCACAAGGTGGTGACTTATCAGAAGACGAAGAAGAAGAAGATCACCCCCATCTTCCCCATCTTCATCCAGCATCTTCTTATCTCCACCCTCCCCGAGGAGATCTTCACCGGTATTGAGATGAGGGAGGGGGAGACACCCATCTCCGTCAGGACCTTCAGGAGATAGGGCTTCTTATGCCTCGATGACGGTAGCTGGGTGAAGGGCAGCTCGGGTCTAGGGTCCACTGGCACCTCTGCGAGCTCTAGCTTTACTCCAGCGCCTACTGCTACCATGGCGCCTCCTATGCCCCCAGTGATGAGCATCCCGCCAGAGGTGCAGACCATGATGGACTCCATTCAACAGCAGCAACAGAGGATGGAGCAGCGCTTTGGGGGTATGGAGCAGCGGTTTGGAGGTATGGAGGAGCAGGTCGGGGATGTACAGCAGCGCCAAGTGCGCATGGAGGGACACATTGATGACATCCGCCAGACTTAGGAGCACCTTCAGACAGAGCAGACTACTCTCTGAGACACCCAGGCTCTAATCACCCAGCGCATGGAGCGTAGTGATGCCTTTTAGAGAGAGACCGCTCAGTTCATGGCAGAGGCATCTACTCGGCAGAGAGAGGCGGCCCATTTCATGGCCGACTCATCAGCTCAGCAGGCCCAGACTAGCCAGCTCTTATAGATGCTCATTTCCTAGATGGGCGCGGGCGCTCCACCACCATAGCCGCCTCAGTGACAACCATCATATCTTTACTGCTTTCTTTTATTTTGTTTGTTTTTCTGTACTTTTCTTTTTCTTTGACTTGCTTTACTTTTGTTTGTTAAAACTAACGGTAAAACACGAGACTGCAGGTGAAGTGGTAATGGTTATATTAGGCAGTGTTTTAATTCTGAATTGCTAAATTTCTTGTTTCTCTGAGCAGTGCAGCGTTCTTAAATGTTTAATTTCCATGTCACCACTACTGCAAAACAAACAGCTATAAGTACAGGAAATGGAACCACACTACTTGCGAACGTCTGCTAAGCTTGAATTATGGGGAGTATTCTTTCTCTAAATATTACTCATACGATTCAAATATTCCCTGTCGTTCGAGTTAATGCACTTTATTCTGTGGTTGTACATGCCAGTGGAAAACTAGCAACTTTTACTCTGCACAAAACGCATACTATCTGTGACTCATGAGGAATATCTCGACCCCTGCAAAACTTCAAGTGTGAGGAAGAATATCTTCCTCAATCTAGGACACCAGGGGAGTCTCAGTTCCTACTTTAACTTATTGATGTTCCGCTTTTGCTTGCGTTGAGGTTTAATTATTGCACATGCATCTATTATGAGTATAGCATGTTTTGAAAGCTCTTTTACCTGCTTTTCTTTTATGACCAATGAGGACATTGCTCCTCTTAAGTGTGGGGAAGGAAAGACCTTTCCCTGAAAATATGCTAGTTGTTCTTTAATGCCACACTTGCTTTTTGCTGCTCTAATGCCTGTGCACACCGATAAATACGATGAAATAATTGCAGGGTTGTTTGAAATTAAACCAAGTGACAACCGCAAGAATCGTTTTGCTTGATGAGGTTTGGATAAATAAGTTTTATTTAAAAATACTCTCTTTTCACCAAAATCCGGTAGATTGACTAGTTGTGGAAACCAGATTATTTTAGCTTGGGATTTTGGAAATGAAGTGAATGTTTGGAATGAAAAGGGTAAGGCAAGGTACTCCGCTGATCAAAATTTTTTTCCTAACAATAGTAGGCCTCGTCTATCCGGTTATTAAGTCTTAAGGGTGCCTTAACACCTATCTACCTAAGGTCTCGGGACCTGGGATAGTTGGCCCAACACCATCTCAAGGATAGAGAGAAAAGTCTGGGTTACAGAATAACTCTGCAAGATCTTAAATATTAGTTTGTTTTATACATAATTCTTGAAGATGAATGCTTTCTCTTACAAAAGAGATAATTACAGTTAAATTTATACTTTTGATCATGAGTGCGTGGTGTTGAAAGGTATTGCGGAATAAGACATTACTTCACACCCCTTGTCATCCAAAGGTTTGAGGAATGAAAATTGGTGGAAAGTCCCAAGCTAAGCTAACTTGTTTTCTACAATCTAGTTTCTCTATGGTTTTATAAAATTGTTCTTCTTTCACTGTTTGTGAAAACCTACCTCTAAAGAGCAAGATTATTCTTTAATTCATCATTTTGTTTGATTTCACCCTGCACTTGTTTGATCTTGAGAATATTTGACGGTTTTAGAGATATTCTTATTCCTTATTTGCTTGAGGACAAGCAAAAGCTTAAGTGTGAGGAAGTTGATAAGTGTGAAACATATAGGCATTTTAGGGTCTAATTACCTTATAATCTGTAACAATTCAGGCAATGTTTCCCACTTATTATGTGTTTTTCCTGAGATTGATGTTTTGTTATGACCTAATGCATTTTATATCCTAAATATAGGAAAAACCCAGGGGAATGAAGATTTCACATCATAAGGATTACAACGCAACAAACAGGGAACAAATCCGGAAAAAGAGGCAAAACTTGGCCACGTCCGGCCAAACTCATCCAGACGTAAATCCGGACGCTCATCAAAAGACATGTCCGGGTCCGAACGCAAGCCGGACGTGACCCAAATTCCAGATCCAAATGTTCTGTGTCTTGTCCGGATCCAGACAAAGATCCGGACATAACAAGAGTTTCAGATCTAAAACCGTCGTCTCACGTCCGGATCCGGACACAGATCTGGACATCACACAGAACCGAAAAATAAAAATGCATCGCGCTGATAATCAGGCTTTCGGCGCAATTATCAGCCGAGCGGCGGTTTAACCCATACCTCAACATTAATTAACACGCACCCATGCTCAATCAATGCTCAATTAATTACCCAACTCACCACACTCACCACTAACGTATGTTTTCTTCTAAGCCTATTTAAACCCTTCTTCAGCCTTCATTTCAATTCGTACCAGACTTGACAGTCTAACTCATTCTCTCCCTCTCTACTAATCCTCTCGCTCACAACTCGCCCCATCTCCATTCATCAGTCTTTCTCCATAATCTTCATCGCTCACATACAAACACAGCCCGCATTCACGCACAGCATTTACCCGCGTCCGGATCTCCGTCCGGATCCGGACTCACCCATAATACCGCGTCCGGATCTACGTCTGACCCGACTTAGCCGGACGTCTCACAAACTTGCCCAAAATTTCCATTTTCGCCCCATGTCACCAAGTTCACTGTTCAGGTTAATGCTTTTAAGTGCTTTTAATAAACGTCATGAATTTATTATAAGCCCTCGAATCATGTTATGATCAGATAAGGTGATTAGCATTGTCGGTCCTATTAACCTGTTACCTGTGATAATTGCAATCGGATAGATTACATTAGCCATTAGGAGCTTTAGTCCGGACCAAACCAGACTAGTAATTCTGTGCAATAACACCATCTAGATATACTTGTTAAGTCTAGACTAGAACTACGTGTCCTGTCTAGATGAGCTATCTGGATTTAGGACTTAATACAGAATAGATAATTGAGAATTACAAGCCGATCCAAGTCTCCGTTTAGGTAGTAGAATATGCAGAACCTAGCTAGTGAAACAACTCCCTGAACCTAAGAGTACCGTTCACACTCTCTATCTATCACTTTAATTTATCTGCTATTTATTTTCATGTCTGTTATAAATTCCAAAACCAAAACAACCCCTCTTTAGTTACCCATTGCCTAAGGCTAGACTTATTTACCTCAAGTCCCGTGGATTGATACCTGGTCGCTCTTAATTACTATACTACTGCGACCAGGATTTTTGTAACCCGACGGTCTGTTGATTTGTTATCTTCTAGGAATATTTCTTAGTTTTTAATACATCAAAATAAACCGTTTGCAATTAATAAAGCAATAATCACGGTAGAAGAATTGTTGTGATGAAGACTAGGATATGGACTGTTAAGTTTGTTGAGTTTACATCTTTGTCAGTCACGACGAGGATGAACAGAAGGAAGTGTAATCTGGTCATAATACCATGAGTAATTTGCTCATAAAGCTTTCTTACATCATTTTGGATAAAGGAATAAGGCGTTTAAAGGGAAATACGGTTGATAAACAAAAAGATCGATATCTTCCCAGCTCCCTCCCTCTGCACAACCCAATTTTTTTCTAAATGTAGTGATTTGAACTTTTTTTAGATAATAATACATCTTAATGTTTGAGAATTTAGGTTTAATAATCATGGGAACAAATACTTATGTTATATTTTTCAAGCTAATTCCAATGTTAAATCTACTATTAGAATGCTAGAGATTAGAAGCATATATATATGTATATATATATAGTTCGAGTGTATTCAATCAGGTGTAGAGATGCAACAGTTTAGTGATTTATTACTATAGAGGGGTGTACGGGATGCACATATATTACTTAAGGAAAAATTAAATGTACCTTATTCGATGGAGATGATTTTGTTGACCAACAAACGTGAGGAATCTAATCAGTTTAACTTTATTTAAGAAAAGAGGAAATCACAGTATAACAAATCGTCACTACAATTGTATATTTAGAAAATTAAATTGAAATCTCAGTGCCTATTGGAGGATGAAGGTGTTGCTGAGATAGACCTACAATCAAACAAGTCAATCAACAAGAGAAGTGTCCATCCCTGCTGAAAGATTGAGTGAGTCCTTCAGTCGAACGAGTCTTTGTCTTTACTGATAGATCGAGTAAGTCCATCAGTGTGGGTGCATCCATCAGTTGATAAATTCAAGGAGCAACGTCCACTAATCCACAACGGTCATCAACTATCATTCTTGGGCCGAAATTCATGCAAGTGTGAGTAAAATTCGAAGCCTTGACTTTCTGATAGTTCGAGAGAGTCCGTCAATTAGTTGCGAAAATTAAGGAGCAATGTTTACTCTCTTTGGCCATAAATATTGGATTCAGTAAGGTCGGTCAAGTGAGCAACGTGTTAAATCTAAAGTATAGCAATATGGACATTGCGGTCCTAAAATTTTGGAACTGACTGAGTCAGTCAGGTACATCAGACGTGAGAATCATCATTGAACGTTGCCAAGTCATCCAATGGCTTAGTAACTGTCCAAAAATTAAGGGCCAAGGCTTAGCAACGTTTAAAAAGAAGTTAGGACGATTTTTAAACAACAACAAGTAACTACAATGTTCAGAAAGCAGAAATTTCAGAAATAGACTCCTTCAACGGCTCTAGAGCCTTTTCTATAAAAAGAAAGAGTTCTCAGTTGCATTTGTGTTTTTCCGCCCCAATACTTCCTATGTTAGAGAAAAGCCACGAGGAACAAGAGTTTTTCTGTCATTTTTAGTTAATATAGTTTATGCTTTATCGATAGACTCAATCTAGGGTGTTCCTAGGCTTACTACACTCATCAAAGAGCTGATCAGATAATGTATAGGGTGAGTGAGTGAGTTCCACTGAGTAGATCCTTTCTACTTAGTGGGCAGTGTAAGTTATTTTTGTTTTACAAATAAATAAATAACTTATATTGTGTATTTGTTTAAGTTCGATTGAGTGGTTCCACATCTCTAGTGCTTCTGCATACTTAGTTCGATTGAGTCAAACCATCTCATAGACTAACACTTTAGTTGGTTTGAGTCAACCGTCCGATCCTACAGTACTAGTGCTACATTTTCACTTCACGGAACTGAATATATATAAGCAAGCCGAAGGTAAAAAATTCCTAATCAGCCTTGCTAAGATGTAGAAGGAAAAAGCATTTGTAACATACCTTAGAAATGCAGCAGTACAATGCTCAAATGTTCAGAAGTGAAAAACACCAGCAGTTTTCCAACAATAGTTTTCTAGTAGCAGTTCTCCAATAAATAAATCTGATGAGCATTCAAAGGCAGCAAAATAGGATGCTTGTTAAAACTGTAACAGTTACAAATTTCTAATTTTTGCATAGAAAAAACAGTATTCGTTTGAGCCATGATAGTGTAAATCCTAGGGTTTAAATTGGTTAGTCTTCCCAATTTTGAAATATTCAAGTTGTCCTTATTGTAACAGGTGAAATCAACTTAGCTACAATACAAATATGAGTGTAATTTAGGAAACTTAAGTTTTTTATATTTTGCAAAAACATAATCAAGATCACCCAAAAAATTACTAAAAAATGATAAGGTGTATCAGTAATTGTTACCAAGAACCTGATTGAGGAGGGAGCAAAGAGTAGACACCAGGAAATAGCTGGAGAATTGGCTGTCCTCACTTGTAGACAAACATTACCTGAGAAGAAAGCAATGGTATAGTAGTGTATATTGTAGTAAACTCGATCGATCGATATTAGGTGCAAGAAAGACTGAAAAGATGGGGAGTTATCTTGTCAGTAAGCAAACAAACAAAAAAAATAATCCATGTGTTAATTGTTCGACTAGTAAATCGATCGGATGACATTATTTTGTTTCCTTCTAGTATGATATGAATAAGAAAATTAAATAAAAGAATATGACAATTTGTGACGTAAAAATATGAACTTAGGTACTTGGCAATGAGTTGATTTTATTTATATCATATATTGCTGAGCTTCTTGGAACCTTCTTCTATAAACACAAGAATCAAAACAATACTAATACTTTGTTTGTGATAGCATGTTTGAGTATCACATAAATTTTATATAATGTTTTTCTAATAGTAAGGAATAGTCATTTAGTGCAGGTAAAAATCAAAGGATAGAAAATGTCACAAGAAAATTTCGGCATGATCTTCCCTGTTTTTCTTTGTTTTCCCAGTTTTAAGAACCTCCACAATTTCACCCAAAAGGATACCATTCAACTCACCAAGTGCATCATTAACAATTGCAACCACAATGATGACTAGCCCACCAAGCACACTAACAATTCATCAAGTTTCACATTTAAGGCCACCACAAAATGCAACCAAATAATCTAGTAGCTTAGGCAATTAAGGCTCAAAATTGGGCGCACGAGCTTCTGGTATCATCCATAATGCAGCAACACACATTTAAACATCAATGAACGATGCTAAACATGAGAGTAGAAGCTTATATAGTTCGAGTGTATTCAATCAGGTGTAGAGATGCAATAGTTTAGTGATTTATCACTACAGAGGGGTGTACGAGATGCAGCATATATTACTTAAGGAAAAAAAATTAAATGTACCTTTTTCGATGAAGATGATTTTGGTGATGAACAAACATGAGGAATCCAATCAGTTTAACTCTGTTTAAAAAAAGAGGAAATAACAGTATAACAATTCGTCACTACAATTGTATATTTAGAAAATTAAATTGCAATTTCAAAGACTACGTAAATGTGACAGTCAAAACATAATAATGAAAGCTTGGCAAGAATATGCGAGATAGAAGATGGTAAGTTCAAGTGTATTACCGGTTCCAAAGTGAACTGCTTTTAGCCCATATAAAATCTGGTGTACGGGATGCAGCAGCTCGGTGAAGTAAGGCAGTGGCTGTAAGAACAACAGCAGTTAGAGGCATGCATAGTACCAATTTTTCAAGTCAAAATAGACTATAATCAGAGGCACAAATGGAACAAAAAATAGTAGCCAACCTGTGTAAATACTGGACAAAATTTGAAGTTAAAACCAAGCAAGAATATCTGTAAGTGTTCCATACCTTATTTTACATTCTTCAAGATTTAGTATTAATGTAAGAACTTAATCAGAAGCCATGACACTTGGAAGCAGTCGGGCATCAAAAATCAATATCAATAGCGTTTTTCGAAGATTTATAAATCAACTCCCATGATCTATAATCCCACCCTAGCTGTTGTAAGTTTACTGCTGGTCTAGAAATGATTCAAGATTTCTCATTTTACAGGGCAAGGAGTCTAAAAACTGTACCATTTTTCAAGTTTCTACTCCAGAAAGTTGATCACAGCTTATCCCGATCTCTATGTAACACCCCATCCTAAGCCAGTCGTGGTTATCGCTTCTTAACAATTAATACTTAAACGTCACAGCGGGAATCACTATCACCAGGACCTTGCTACGGTCTAACCAACAAGAAATACCATTACTTAAATATTTACAATCACATGTCCACAACGTATACACCAACCGAGTTTAAAGTATTCTCCAAAACCATACAGTATTTCACAAGCTCAGGTTCAACTACTAACTGACGGGTGCACAGGCGCTACCCATACTCAAAATAAAGTCTCACCTAGGGCTACCCGCTCCTACTCTCGTGGTGTGACTTCATCGGCCGCTTACCTACAAGTGTAAAAACAGCCCCCAAAGGGGGTCAGCACGAATGCTGGTACGACCCTCCCATGGCCCCCAAGCTAACGGGGCTACGACGACTAATTGTCGATAGCATGGAAGTTGATTAGCATAATAAGCATATTAAGCATAATATGAAACGCAATAAACCAATAACCACAATGAACATAAATAGCTCATAAGCAAGTGAACGACTCAGACGTTCCCTTAATAAGTGAGTTAGTTCTTAACTCCTTAGATCCACAATCTCCTTAACCTTATAATCGCCAACCGCTCCACTATTAGATTGGTTAGCCCTTAATTGGTTGCCTATCTTTGTAGGGCTTGGTTAACTCTAGCCGGTAGCAGTGCACTATCCGACGATAAGCTACCTTTCATAGTTTGTTGGGGATGTAGGCTTGATCCCCCCACGCCATCCTTAATGTGCCTCCCACCTCAAACAGTAGCCCGGGTGGTCGGGTCGGTTTGTTGACCCTAGGCGACGAGTCTAATGACAAGTCTTATTTGGAAGTCGGATCTGATTCAGATACCGACCTCCCCCAATACACATGTGCCGGTACCATTCCGGATTCCTCACTCCCACCCCAAGTTATGGTTAGTGAAAGCCTTAATTATCAAGTGTTAGTTAAACCTTGTCGGGTAAAAACCAACAATCACCAATACTTATTTCTTATCCTTAACTCAGTGAGTACTAAACTTAGTTAGCAACATTCTCAAGTCTCGTGGGTTAGTGTAAGATAAACACATTCACATCGAGAATAAGTATAACCGGTTGCATGCTTTATCTTGTCTTAGTCGTAGCAAATAAATAGATAGCACACAAGCCGAGGGACACCTCGTTAGCAAGCAGGTCACAAGAAAGACTGTACCGTTCACCGTCGTTTGTCCCGTAGTTTAATTCTCCTCGGAGTCCCAATTTTCGAGTCCTAAAATCCATCCAACTTAGATTATTAATTTCTTATACTTTACTTAACTTTTTAACTTACTTAACCCTTAGTGGTTCCCAATTAACACTTCTTAAGTCTTATAACTTAATCTTGCAACTTAACCTTAAGCTTATTAACTTATATTTAACTTAATCCCCTTAGGTTCTTAGGTCTCTAATCATCAATGCCCTCTAAATGGTGTACCATTAATACCACTAAATTCTCTTGGGTTTTTTTTTTTTAAGTCTTAAGGGTCGTCCGACCCACCGTCCGACCCACCGACTGGGTCGGACCATTCCAGAGACTCTCGGGTTTGAGAAACTCCACTTGTCCGACCCATGTCCGACCCACCCAACTGGGTCGGACCATTCCAGAAATCCTCCCGTCTTTTAAAACCCCTCCGTCCGACCCACCGTCCGACCCACCATCCGACCCACCAACTGGGTCGGACCATTACAGAAACTCTTATGGCGGCTTAACAGAGGTCCGTCCGACCCAAACTTGGGTCGGACCCCTGGGTCGGACGCCACCAGAACATGTCCAAAAATTGTTAAATCTTCACCAAACTTCTCCTTAAGCCTTCTAATGTGTTCTAACATCATTTACACCCTTAAACTCATCTTAAACCATCCTCCAAACTCATTCCCAATCCTTTACTCAATTCTTACAACAACTACTAACACCTAGCATTTATTTATTTCCTACATTTCAACATCCCTTTCACCTAGCACTTCTACTAGCCAAAAGTTCCCTCCTTATGAATTTGACCACACCATATACACCACTTGCATCTCTCTTACACTTTCCAAGCTTTTCCTTAAATTCTAAACTCTAGTTTCTATCTAAATCAT
This sequence comes from Limonium bicolor, assembly GCA_023374045.1. Classification (NCBI taxonomy): domain Eukaryota; kingdom Viridiplantae; phylum Streptophyta; class Magnoliopsida; order Caryophyllales; family Plumbaginaceae; genus Limonium; species Limonium bicolor. The sequence goes on along the minus strand of CM041779.1, from coordinate 135,638,047 downwards.
CTCAAAGTTTCACACTCAATCACATCAAACTTACCAAGGTTTCCTAGCTTCTTTTATCAACATTTGCCTAAGTCCTAAATACCCAAATACACTCTTTTGATTCCTAAATACTTCATAGTGATGTCTAAGCCATTATAAGTCATTAAAATACCTTAATCTCACCCTTTTTCATCAAGACAACCTCTAGAACTTCCTAATACTTCCTTAGCCACTAAATCCCCTTAGAACATCTTAAACACTTAAGTTCTTCTTTAAATTTTGCCATGGGTTCTCTAGTATATAGTACATCCTAACACTTGGTTTTTCTCCATCAACCAACCAATATCACTCAAATTCTCATCACAACACCTTAACACACAATTTACACCAAAACTACACCACATCATCATATAGTGTATAAACTTAAATGCTTGGCACTTAGGCCCTTAAATGACAATAATCTTAACCACTGAATTTCCACATATATTTGCCTTTAACCTACGAATACACACAACAAGGCTCCCATTGAAATAAAATGCTTCTTGTAATTCACCTTGATATTCTTAAACTATCTCTTTTCTTATTGGCTCCTTAGTCACAAGTTCACAATCATGTTCATTGTTTCTCCTAGGTCATATATAGCCCTTTTCTAATGTAAACTCTACACTAACTCATCACATATCTAAATCCCATTCCCTTAAACAATAAAACACCTTAAGGTAAGTAATTTACCTTATTCTTTTACAAGCTTTAAAAACTTTCTTCCTTAGGTTTTTCCTTGCTCAATCTCGGTCACCAATATATATCTCCTTGCCAATGTTCTAACCAATATCCAATGACTCCAATGAGTACTAGATAATACATTAACCCTAAGGAACAAACCCTAGGTTAAAAATGTGCTTTAAGGTATTAAGGTGATTGTTTTACCTTGGTTTCTCAAGACAAGCTTGGATATGAAGCAAGAAGGACCTCCTCAATCCTTTGAAGAGTAGAAAACAAACTAGAACAAGGCATTAAAATGAAGCCTCATGAGCATACATTTTCGGTCAAGAAGAAAAGTGATGGAAACCTAGATTTTCTTACACTTTCTTTACCTTAAGAGAATGGAGAAGACAATGGAGTCTCCAAACTTGAATTTCCTCCTCTAATGGTGGTTTGGCTTGGCACCAAATCAAAGCTCTTGAAGTTTTGAAAAGATAGAAAGAGAGAGCTTGAGCTAACTAAGAGGAATAAACTGAAATAAAGATCTAATCCGATTCATGATTTAGAACTGAGCAGCAAAGGATCGATAATAGTAGTATCTGAGATAAAGATTAACATAGAATAACAACAGGCATTAATTCTGATGAGCTATTTATAGTAATTTAGCACCTGGCATCAATACCCACTCACGCTATTATGATGATCATCTAAGTTGCTGCTGAATAACACTTCAGATAATGAAAAATAGTTGGGATCAGAGTAAGGTTGGATAATGTTTCCGTTTAGGCTTTCCCTGTCTCTGTATTGCTTCGGGCAGATTTCTAGCAAATAGTCGTACCAGTAATGAATAGGATGCAATATCAATATCCAAGTAATACTGATAGCCCCATCAGGAAACAAAATACTCATGTCCGTAACTACAAATCACAGAAAAAAAAAAATACTCTTCTCAATCTGAATTCTGATGCACATTAAAACAAGCAGAAATTTGCAGTTCAGTGGGTTACCTGTTCCAAATTCTTATATCACCCACCTACACTCTAAAATAAGAGAAAAACTAGTGATTTATAGTACAAAGAAAAGACTTCATCAATTGACATGAATTCTTAGGCCTTCCCTGCACTTAACAGAATGGTAGCTTCTACAAGTCGTGTTCTAATATCCAAAAAGCAAGTTAGTGGAGTCGTGCAGGCATCATTCTTCTTTATGGTTCTCGATCCAGATATACAGCTCACAAATCTTGTGCCCTAGACCGAATCTTTTACGGTAATATACCACTGAATTTATGTACATAAAAATAAATGTACAATTTCTGTCCCCTACTATTTTTATACGGAGACCACAAAACATTCTTCTCACACCAGACCTCGCGAAATAATGTTAATCGTTGGCTCATCAGATTAGCACTTTAAAATTAAGGCAGCACACCAGTACAGAACAATGGAAAATCGGTAATTAAGAGAGCGGCTATCATCAAATCAAGGCAGCATGTGCGTTTGTTGCGTGTAACTGGTGAGGAGGAGAATGAAATTACAGGCTCCAGTAGAGAATTGTAGATAGCGGTGGAGGCTAGTGAAGTTAGCCTGACGATTGAGCAAGAAGGGACGCGTTACGCGCAGACGGTGGTGGAGTTGGGCAGAGAAGGCGCGCAGACGGTGATGGAGGTGGGCAGAGAAAGCCCGCAGTAGACAGTGGTGGAGTCGGCTGGCGACGATCGACTGTACGAAGCGACAGTGCTGGAGTTGACCTGGCAGCAACTGGAGCGGCGGCAACAATGGCAGAAGAGAGGGGGCGGCGGTGATCGAGGGGAGGTGCGATGGTGATGGTTTGGGAGAATCGCTCAAGAGAGAGAGCTACTGTGGCGCGGCCGCGCGGGGAAAGAATGGAGTGAGGAGAGGGGCGTAAAATAAGGGTTTTAAGAGATGGTTCTTCCGAAACCGTCGTTTAAAAGTGTAGATAAAAGGATGGTTAACATAAAACCGTCTTTTATTATTATTTTTAAAAGAAAGTTATTTGTAAATCGTCTTTTAATATGAGAGTGCCGGACTATAAAAGATGGTTTTTAAATAACCCTCTTTAATAGTATGTAAATAAAAGACGGTTTTACTCTAACCGTCTTAAACGATCTATTACCGCTGAAAAATCAACCCTTTAAAATGACGGTTACTTTCTAACCGTCTTTAAAATTCACGCGTGGGCGCGAGAGGACTAATTTAAGATGGTTTTGTGTAAAACCGTCTCTTATAGTCCGTCGTTTTAGATATTTTGTCTACTAGTGGATATTCTACATGGTATCAGAGCCGAGACCAAATAGCTTGGTTTTTTATACAATCTTTGATCTCTACATCCCCATCCTTCCTCCATGGTCTATTCACCCGCTGGTTTTGTCAATGATGGAACTATGTCCCCTAACCATTCGACCGATGGTCCACTCACAAATCTGGCCAAAACACAAGACAATCGATTTTGTCAGCTGCGACAAATATCATAAAATTTGAGGATAATTTCATGACCTGGAAGGTATATATACTCACTACTAATGTCTAGGTTGGTTAGCTCCACCTACAACTTGCATCCGTTACAAAAAAAATAGACAGAGAATATTACATGTAACACCCCTAAACACTGGCCTAGGAGTTAGGGATATTACACGCCGCGTATTATTACATAATAACGCAAGGCTCTAATAAATGAACTTAAACAGATAATCAAACAAGGCCCAAAGCGAATACTTGAATAAAGTATAATCAAAATGATGTCGCAACATCCCAAAAGTTATTATAGAACCCACCAAACGAATATCAAAAGCGGAAGCTAACTGAAGAGGCCCAAAGGCTCAAAGTCACATACAATGTCTCAAAAGAACCGAAATAACAAAACAAACTAAACTCCAGAAGCTGAGCAAAGTGACCCTCGCTGATCAATCTGCAATGTTAGATAGAGTAGGGGAATGAGCAAACAACTATGCCCAGTAGATGACCAACTTCATCAACCAGCATGCTCAAAACATTTTAAGAATATTATCAAATCAGAAGGAGTCGTAAGGAGTCCATAAACATGTCAGAAAACAGAAGCAGAAGTCTATACAATAAAGGACTAACAGAGTCAGATACAGACAGAATCAGAAAACAGAGCGGGACACTAGTTGATCACAGCATACAGACAGAACGAGCAAACCACTCGTGAACAGAACGAGGAAACCTCACTCGTAAACAGAACAGGTGGAACACCTGTGAACAGAATGGGGAACATCACCCGTGAAACAGAAGGATCCTACATAGCGCGCTACGAGACAGCGAGACCAGCCATCCAAAGGTTCAGACACAGAGATAACTAGGTCCCAAAACAGAAGCTTAAAACATTTAAGCGAACATGCACCAAAGGCATCAGAAAGCACATAAGTAGCTTGGAAATCAGAAGGGGAATCCAACCCCGCAAACGGAAGTCAAAACGGAGCTCAAACGAGCAAATTATGGTCAAAACAGAGCCAAGTCCGAACATGTGTCCGGACATCAATGTTCGGACACAGGTCGAACCTTAAATCAGAAGCAGAGACAGAGGTGTCTGAACATCAAAGCTCGGACGGATGTTCGGACGTTCTTCGGAAATCAAATACGTGTAGTGTCCGAACATGTGTCCGAATGACAAAGTTCGGACACAGGTCAAAGCAAAATCAGAAGAAAGAGTTGGGTGTGTCCAAACTTCTGTCCGGACTTACAAGTTCGGACACCATTCGAGACTTGTAAGTCGGACTCGTCCTCGCACCCCGTCCGAACATCGAAGCTCGGACGGAAGTTCGGACACGGTGAAAAGTTCAGAAATTCAAAGCGCATTAGGGCATGTCCGAGCTTCCAAGGTCGGACGGAAGTTCGGACGCGCCGAAAAACCCAGTAAACAGAGGCGATTTTCACACAAACAAAGGCACCAAAACAAAGTCAAAACACTACAAGTTTGCAGAACACAACCTTGGGGGTTTGTAGTTATCAAACAACGCAAACGGACTGATTCATAAACACAACGCCGAGACAATTCACACATTGGAAACTAGAATCTGAAACGCCCCAAGGTTGAACACACTAGCCGAATCCATAAGCCACCTACCTCAATTAACAGCAGACGAAACCCAAACTGGATAGCAGAGTCCACCTGATGCAAAATCCCGGAATGCAAACCAGCAACGCAATCCCAACAATGCAGTTCCGAACACTGAACAACCACAATCGCAGAACAATGCCAATTCAGAAACGTTAGCCCTTAAACCCCAAGACTGAAACACAGAACATAATCGCAACCCTTACCTGAATTTCGACACCTGAATTCCGATAACGGACCCGCTGAGAAAGCCGATAGCAACGCCAATTTACCAATCTGATTGCATAAGGCAAAAGAAATCAGAAAACCCCGGCGAGAGTTATTCAAGATGCAGAAAGCGAAGGCAGCGAGGCTAGAGTACAAACCTGAATCAAACGCAGAGACTAACACAGCGGAGGAGAAAGAAACCACTGCAGAATTCGGGGTTGCTCACAGCAGAACCAGACAGATTGAGATAATGGAAGAAGGGAAAAGAGCGCAGAGAGAGCGGTGAGAAGAGCGTACTGACGGTTTCCAAAATGAACGAGGGTTAGAACGTGATTGAGAGTGAGAGGAATTAAGAAGTTAATTAATGATTAAATAACTTACCAGTAATTAGAAGGGAAAAAGGGAAATGACCCATCCATCCTCGCCTTTATTTAAAAGGACTCCTATGTCCTGAATAAAGAAATATCTCAACATAAGAGAACGTTACACAAAATAAAATTGTAACGAACTTTGGGTTATAACATCACCTCCCCCTTAAAAGAATTTCGTCCTCGAAATTAAACGTACCTACTGCTCAAAGAGGGCGGGAAACTTAGAACGCACTTCGCTTTCGACCTCCCAGGTCGCCTCTTCCTCTGACTGACCCGACCACTGCACCTTCACCAAGGGCATGATCTTACTCCTGAGCTTCCGAACATCCCGGGCTAAAATCCTCGAAGGAACTGCCTCGAACGTGAAGTCCTCCCTCAACCGAAGTGGACTGAAGTCAATCACATGCGACGGGTCCGGAACATACTTCCTCAGCGTGGAAACATGGAACAAACTGTGAACTCCCGTCAACGATGGTGGCAAAGCTAAACGGTAGGCAACCGGTCCGATCCTCTTCAGGATCTCAAAAGGACCTACAAAGCGAGGGCTAAGCTTGCCTCTCTTTTCAAAACAGACAACTCCACGAACTGGAGAAACCTTCAGATACACATGGTCGCCCACCTCAAACTCTAGAGGTCGTCTCCTCTGATCGGCGTAACTCTTCTGACGACTCTGAGCCACAAGCAGACGCTCCCTGATAGACTGAATCTTAGCTACAACATCCTCAACTAAGTCCGGACCAACAACTGTCCTCTCCTTCAGATCATCCCAACAGATGGGTGATCTGCATCTCCTGCCATACAAGGCCTCGAACGGGGCCATCCCGATGCTAGTCTGAAAGTTGTTATTATAAGCAAACTCTATCAGCGTAACGTGCTGATCCCAACTGCCTCCAAAGTCAAGTACACATGCTCTGAGCATGTCCTCAAGGACCTGATTCGTCCTCTCTGTCTGACCATCTGACTGAGGATGATACGCTGAACTAAAAGACAACTTCGTCCCGAAAGCCTGATGCAAACTCTGCCAGAATCTGGATACGAAGCACGGGTCTCTGTCAGACACAATAGAAGCAGGAACTCCATGAAGGCGTACGATCTCGTCCATATACTACTGAGCCAAGCGATGCAAACTGAAAGTCTTCCTGATCGGCAAGAATTGAGCGCTCTTCGTGAGCCTGTCCACAATTACCCAAACCGCATCGAAACCCCTCGGAGTCTTAGGCAGTCCCATGACAAAATCCATACCGATGCTCTCCCACTTTCACTCCGGAACGGGAAGAGACTGCAGCAAACCAGCTGGTCTCTGATGCTCGGCTTTGACCTACTGGCAGGTCCGACATCTGGATACAAAGTCTGAAATATCCCTCTTCATGTTGTTCCACCAGAATGTCTCACAAAGGTCCCGGTACATCTTCACACCTCCTGGGTGTACCGAGTACGGGGCTCCATGGGCCTCTTGCATAATCTCTCGCCTCAAAGCGTCGTCTGCAGGCACACAAACACGGTCTCTGAACCTCAGGCAGCCATCCTCTGCAACTCTGAACTCAGACTCCTGACCGGAAGCAATCCCATCCCTAATCTTACTCAACCCAGCGTCGAGCTCCTGACTAGCCTTGATCCGGTCGATCAAGGTAGGCTGAATCTACAACGCTGCTAACACCCCAGACCTCTTTGGACGGACGACCCAGATACCCATACGCTACAACTCGAGGGCAGACCTCTGCACACCAGAAAAGGCACAAGCGGCCCCAGACGGACCCCTCCTACTAAGCACATCAGCAACCACATTCGCCCTACCCGAATGGTAGAGGATCTCCATCGGGATGAGGTTAGCACACAGAGTCCTATCTTTGACTAACACAGGACTATCTTTACAAACAGAATTCAGAAGCATAGAAGAGTCCCTAACTAATGGACTAAGCACACACAACTCAACACCTAGAGGCACAACAGGCAAACCGAGCTCACCCACCAACTCAGCAGAAATAAAGGAGTGGGTGGCTCCAGAGTCAAACAAGCAGAAAACAGAACGAGAAGACAGCTAGAGAATACCTGTGACAACTCTGTCAGTCGATCGGTCTCTCTCTCCAGCCATCGAGTACACTCTGGCCTGGCCCTGGGGCTTCTTCTGCTCAGCCCGGTCTCGATCTCTAGACTCAGATACAGATCCTCCAGCTTTACCTCCAGAGCTACCTCTGCTCCTCTAGGCCTGAGGGCAGTCAGCTATCCTATGCTTCAAGGATCCACACTTGAAGCAGGCTTCGGACTTCCTGTAGCAGTCCTGACCCCTGTGAAACTTGCCGCAGACCTGGCACTTCGGAGCGGGAGCTGACGAAGACGAATCACCTCTATCTCTCGAACGGTCTCCAGGGCGGTCTTCAGCTCGGTCTCCAGTAGACTGCTTCTTCTGAGAAGCAGACTGATCCCTCCTGTCGCTCTCGTCGGACCTCTGCTTCCTCTTCTGGTCCTTCCCTCCAGACTGGCGGCCCCTCAAATCAGCCTCTACCAACAGGGAGACATCAGTAACGTCCCTAAAGGTCTTGTGACGCAGGGGCGTCACAGTAGAGCGAATATCCGGCCTCAAGCCGCTCTCAAACTTCCTGAACTTCCTATGCTCATCCGGCTCAGGTGCAAATTTAGACAGCCTGATGAACTTACGAACATACTCCTCAACGCTCATGTCACGCCCCTGGCGAAGCCTATTATACTCCAAGATGCGCTGGTCCTTATAGACGTCAGGGTAGAACTGCTTGTTGAACTCCCCAGTGAACTGCTCCCACGTCCAAGGCTGTGGGAACTTCCCCATCACAGACCTCCACCATTCCTTGGCTTCGGCCTTGAAAAGAAAGGTGGAAAAGTCGACCTTCTGCTCCTCCTCGGAGCCCATAACTCGCAGCAAGTCCTCCACCTCTGACAGCCAATGACTGGCCTCCTGGGGGTCTCCTGCCCCATCGAACAACGGCGGCTTCAGCTTCATAAATTCCTGAAGCGCCTTCACATTCCTTCCTCCCGCATCAGCCCCAGCTGGGCCTGCACCGCCAGCTGGTCCTCCTCCAGCTGGTCCACCCCCTACAGCCATTGTCTGCATGAGCTGCGTCATAAAATGCTGAACAGCATCAGCAACATTTCCTGTAGCTCTTCTTGGCGGCATTCTGAAAGTCCAACAGCAGGCAATTAGACTCAGACACTAGCACTAACGTTTCTGACTGACTGACTAACTTAAAATCCCAGCAGATTAGAACCAAGAGCTCTGATACCACTAAATGTAACACCCCCAAACATTGGCCTAGGAGTTAGGGGTATTAGACGCCGCGTATTATTACATAATAACGCAAGGCTCTAATAAATGAACTTAAACTGATAATCAAACAAGGCCCAAAGCGAATACTTGAATAAAGTATAATCAAAATGATGTCGTAACATCCCAAAAGTTATTACAAAACCCACCAAACGAATATCAAAAGCGGAAGCTAACTGAAGAGGCCCAAAGGCTCAAAGTCAAATACAATGTCTCAAAAGAACCGAAATAACAAAACAAACTAAACTCCAGAAGCTGAGCAAAGTGACCCTCGCTAATCAATCTGCAATGTTAGATAGAGTAGAGGAATGAGCAAACAACTATGCCCAGTAGATGACCAACTTCATCAGCCAGCATGCTCAAAACATTTTAAGAATATTATCAAATCAGAAGGAGTTGTAAGGAGTCCATAAACATGTCAGAAAACAGAAGCGGGAGTCCATACAATAAAGGACTAATAGAGTCAGATACAGACAGAATCAGAAAACAGAGCGGGACACTAGTTGATCACAGCATATAGACAGAACGAGCAAACCACTCGTGAACAGAACGAGGAAACCTCACTCGTAAACAGAACAGGTGGAACACCTGTGAATAGAACGGGGAACATCACCCGTGAAACAGAAGGATCCTACATAGCGCGCTACGAGACAGCGAGACCAGCCATCCAAAGGTTCAGACACAGAGATAACTAGGTCCCAAAACAGAAGCTTAAAACATTTAAGCGAACATGCACCAAAGGCACCAGAAAGCACATAAGTAGCTTGGAAATCAGAAGGGGAATCCAACCCCGCAAATGGAAGTCAAAACGGAGCTCAAACGAGCAAATTATGGTCAAAACAGAGCCAAGTCCGAACATGTGTCCGGACATCAATGTTCGGACACAGGTCAAACCTTAAATCAGAAGTAGAGACAGAGGTGTCCAAACATCAAATCTTGGATGGATGTTCGGACGTTCTTCGGAAATCAAATACGTGTAGTGTCCGAACATGTGTCCGAATGACAAAGTTCGGACACAGGTCAAAGCAAAATCAGAAGAAAGAGTTAGGTGTGTCCGAACTTCTGTCCGGACTTACAAGTTCGGACACCATTCGAGACTTGTAAGTCGGACTCGTCCTCACACCCCGTCCGAACATCGATGCTCGGATGGAAGTCTGGACACGGTGAAAAGTTAAGAAATTCAAAGCGCATCAGGGCATGTCCGAGCTTCCAAGGTCGGACGGAAGTTCGGACTCGCCGAAAAACCTAGTAAACAGAGGCGATTTTCACACAAACAGAGGCACCAAAACAAAGTCAAAACACTACAAGTTTGCAGAAAACAACCTTGGGGGTTTGTAGTTATCAAACGACGCAAACGGACTGATTCATAAACACAACGCCGAGACAATTCACACATTGGAAACTAGAATCTGAAACGCCCCAAGGTTGAACACACTAGCCGAATCCATAAGCCACATACCTCAATTAACAGCAGACGAAACCCAAACTGGATAGCAGAGTCCACCCGATGCAAAATCCCGGAATGCAAACCAGCAACGCAATCCCAACAATGCAGTTCCGAACACTGAACAACCACAATCGCAGAACAATGCCAATTCAGAAACGTTAGCCCTTAAACCCCAAGACTGAAACACAGAACATAATCGCAACCCTTACCTGAATTCCGACACCTGAATTCCAATAACGGACCCGCTGAGAAAGCCGAAAGCAACGCCAATTTACCAATATGATTGCATAAGGCAAAAGAAATCAGAAAACCCCGGCGAGAGTTCTTCAAGATGCAGAAAGCGAAGGCGGCGAGGCTAGAGTACAAACTTGAATCGAACGCAGAGACTAACACAGCGGAGGAGAAAGAAACCACTGCAAAATTCGGGGTTGCTCACAGCAGAACCAGACAGATTGAGAGAATGGAAGAAGGGAAAAGAGCGCAGAGAGAGCGGTGAGAGGAGCGTACTGGCGGTTTCCAAAATGAACGAGGGTTAGAACGTGATTGAGAGTGAGGAGAATTAAGAAGTTAATTACTGATTAAATAACTTACCAGTAATTAGAAGGGAAAAAGGGAAATGACCCATCCATCCTCGCCTTTATTTAAAAGGACTCCTATATCCTGAATAAAGAAATACCTCAACATAAGAGAACGTTACACAAAATAAAATTGTAACGAACTTTGGGTTATGACATTACATCCTATTATAATCGGGCCATAATGTTAGTGATTGTGACTTCCACAGTTACATCCTCGAAGGCCTACCAAATGAGTATTCAGCTCTTGTTTCTACTGTTCTCACCAAATTCACACCCGATACCCCAAGCAGATCTATGGTTTTATGTTATCCGCTGATACTTGCCTCTTTCAACAGTAATCAAATCCACTTCCTGACATTACTTTAAACACCACTATTACCACCACACAATCCTTTCCTACCTATAATAGCACACCCAGGGGACTCCACCTATATCTCTTGAAAATAGAGGTGGAAAAAACAACTATAGAGGCGGAATACGATCCACTCCTTCCAACCAAAGATCTACAACTACTCATACTTTTGCTAATCACTTTGACTCTCGACCTAACTGTCAGATTTGTAAAAAAGAGGTAATGAGGCATCTATTTGTTGGAATCGTTTCAAAACTACCTCAAGGAATGAGTGGCTTGTTGATACAGCTGCCTCACACCATTTCTCTGAAGATTTTGCCAAACTGACTCTTACCAGTGCAGAGTTGATATCGTGAGTTATTAGCACAGGTGAAATTGATAAAAGAAAGAAATTAATACTCAAAATATCCGTCGGGCTGCAAATTATACCCGGCCGCAGTAGTATAGAAGACAGAAGCGGCCGGGGTCAAACCGTGGGACTTATAGCGAGATAAAATAGTTCCTAAGCTTGTCACAAAAGGGGGGAAGTTAATTGACTTATTTTAGAGAAAATATTAAGCAGATTAGAAAACTGAGTGCAGATGAATTAAATGGAACTCCGGGTTCAGGTTTTATACAATCTGATTAATTATGCTATCTCTACCGGTTTAATAAATTAGTTTGGCAAAATTCCTGTTGTTATCCTAAGGACTAAGTCATAGACCCTTAAGAACTTGTTTACCAGAAAATGCTCGGTCTAATCAAGGTACGAGCAATACTATGTAAACGGGCGTTAAATTCGAGGAATTATAATTGCATCTGTAAATACTAACTTATTAAATCATAATAAGTTTTCTCCAAATTTACGCCTTAATTAACCTGTCTATTTATCACCTGGTCTGATCAAAATAGACTTAGGAAAGCATTTTAATAAATTCATGTAATTTATTAAAATGGTGAGAGAAAACCTTTAAGCGTAACAAACTGTATTTATTTTAACCGGTAGAAATATTGATTACATAATTAAACAAACCATAATTAAAACCTTGCCCGGAGCAAATCCTCCTTAGCCAGACATATTAACTGGTAATAAATCTGACAGAGGTTGGACGTAATAACAGCACGGAGACGTGATTAGTGAATGGAGAAATGGAGAGGTCGAAGAGTGAAACATGTACGTAGGTTATTATAAGTGAAGTGGGTGAATTTGAGAATTAAGAACTGAGTATGAATGGAGTGTTGAGATGTACGTGAGTGTTTTACTGGAAGAGAATGAGATGAGGTGAGTGTGAGTGATTTTCTGGTTTTCTCCGTGCACTGGTATAAGGTTGCAGTGGATGGTTATTTATAGAAGAAAGGAAGACTACGTAGAAGACTTGCAGTTGATTGCCTCTGTTGATTTCTTCACTGATTGAAGCATTGATTGCTTCATTTAATGCAGGGGACAGGAGCTGGAGACGCGTGAGCGAAATAAGGTAGGCGACGGCGGGGTAGATAGATAAGGCGAGTTGCAGAGTCGCGCGAGGAAGAAAACTATGTTCGGGCGCGATTTAGTCTTGTCCGCCTGTGGAACCGCCTCAAAACAAGGCGGTTTGTGTGTTGTCCCCCTACAACCGTCTCTTGTCCGCCTCTGGTGTCCGCCTCTGTTGGGGGTGGTTGTGCAGGCGGTTGCAATGCTGTTGTAGTGCTGACCGTGACTTATTCCTTCTACGAACTTCGACCGGCTCTAGATTCTTCGTTTGGACTCTGTTTTCTGAGCCGTTTGCGTCTATGCGTTCGTCTCTTCGTCTACTTCACTCCCGGCTTGGTTTTCCTCATGTTCAACCAATAATTTTGTGAGATAAATATAAAACATAAACTAGAGGAAAATCAACTGAAGTGGAGAAATGAGCAAGAAAAGTGCTAATATTATACATGAAATACACCTATAAAACATGCTCATTTGGACACTCATCACACCCCACACTTATCTTTTGCTTGTCCTCAAGTAAAACCATGTACCTATGCAAGTAGGAAATGCTCAATACTAACAAATATTAATATGAAGGGTAGGATAAAAAAAGTCAATAGTTCATGATCTTTATAACTTATTGAGGAGTGTGAAAAATTATCTGCTGGTGGCATAGGTGTGCTCAGGGTAAAAACAAAATATAGAGTTTCGGGTATGATCTAAGGTACTTCAATGTTTCTTTTGTTTTAGGTGACTCCGAGAACTTTTACCATGGCTAACTTCTCTCAAGAATGGGCATTGAGGAGAAAATAAAGGAAGAAAAGATTTATGCATTTGCTTCTCTTTTGCATGAGGGATGAGAAATGTAGGCATAATGCCTTTGTATTCAAGAACACTCAACTCTCTTTTGTTGGTTACCAATGGTGTCTCGAAAGTCCCTTATTTTTTGTATACTTCTTCTTTTTTTTTAACAGAGAAATACCCCTTAGCAATCCCTAAGAGAGAAGACAGAAAAACCCTGAGCAATAAAATCCAATCATTTGCAGATTATTTGGTCACACCACATATAAAATGCTCCTCAAAAGTAATCAAATGTAAAATTTTTCAAAAATTTGTACCCTTTATCCCACAATTCATAATAGTATTTGTTTTTAAAGAGAACAACCTACATTAGCAAGGTACATAATTCAATTTTTGAAGAAATGCGAGGTAAGCAGAAGATAAGCAGAGAGATTGACAATTTAAGCATAAATGTCCTGACAAGGCTCTTCCCCCACACTTAAGCTTTAAGCAATGCCCTCATTGCGTAGATGAAATAAAATTAATAGGGCAAGCAATGTAAAGGAAAGAGTGTACTCCCCAGATTTCGTAGAGTGTGTAGAGCTCCCCCACACTTGAGTGTTGCTGTGGAATGTCATGAATTGAACCTGTAAAGAATATTCTACACAGCGAGAAGAACTCAAGTGAAGCCTGCATTTTATTATAACAAATAAAAGGGAAATATAGTACAAAAAGAAAACAACACTAAATTAAAGGAAAGATAAAAGATAGATAGTGGGTTGCCTCCCACCAAGCTGCCCGGGTTTAACGTCTCTAGCTAGACATAATTTCTTTATTATCCCGGATCATAAATGAATGTTGACAATGGCAGTACCGGGATCAGGAAATTGGCAATATGTTTATGATCGAACCACCTGGATCAAAACAAGTATTATGGCAACAATGATAGTAGGAAGAGACAAACTCCACAAACCTGGTTTTGAAGGAGGTTATTTCTGGCATTCTTGTAGTGAAACCGGGTGATGGTTGTAGCTTCCTCAAATTGGAGAATGTAAACTTCTCCCTTTGTTTTGGTGGCCGTAATGGGTGCAAGAAGGTAGTGGTGGTGCTTGCTCAAAGTCGAGGATGTAATTTTCCTCCTCTGGAACGAAAATGAAGGTGGAAGTGAGCTTCAACGGGTGGTGGGGGGTGGGCATTATTTTCTTTTCGAAGGGCCCAAATTTTCCAATGGTGATCCTTAGTGTGAGTATCATCCTCTTCAAATTTAAGATGAAGACATCCTTAACTGCTTTGAGTTGTTCAGGGAGAACTTCTGGAAATTTGTATCTTCAAGTTCTGACCCTGGATCAAATGGAAAGGTGGCCTTCTCACTCAGCCTGACTTCGAGCTTCCACCCTACTCTTTGTTGTACAAGAGGGAGCTGTGATCCTCCAGATGAAGATCAAGTTGGATGGCTTTTCCTCTTCAAATTTGAGGATGTATAATCCTCATCTTCTTTGAGGCTCATAGGAAAGAGTCTTGTTTGAATTCAACTTCAGAGGGAGGTGGTTCCCTCGAAGGCGATATTGGTATTTTTGTTTGGGATGTTCTGGCGGGAGCGGCATTTCCTCCTCTTTCATTCTTGAAGATGTAACACCTCATTGTCTGGGTATAACAACAGAAGGAGGGAAAATAACTGTAATTGACTTCAGAGGGAGAGACTCCATGAAGTTTGAGGTAGAAGTTGTCCTCTGATGGCTTGTCTTCAAGCTCACGCGAAGGTTTGATACCGTTTGCTCATTTTCGAACGCGGTGGTGGTATTTTGAGTAACTCAAATTCTCAGGTAAATCGTCCACTACATGAACCGTTTGGCTCTCCGTTGCTGTGTGTAAGGTCTAGTGGACCTTCCTCATTTCGTTTATCGCAACTAATTTGGCATAGAGCTTCATTTGTTCATGTCGAGTATTCTTCCCCTCGGCCTGCTGCTCCACCTTTCAGGGACCATTTCACTCTCGGTTGTTGCTCCCTTTTGCGCTAATGTGATAGGCTGGTCCACTACGTAAGTTGCTTTTGCATACTCTTTTGGATTTGGATTGGTTTGTGAGGGAGTTGGCCAGGTGTCTTTGTTGAGTTAGGAGTTGTTGAATCTGAGACTACAGGCTGTTTGGTCTTTGCGCAGGGCTGCGACCTCTTCTTACGTATCTCAGGATTTACCCATCATCCCTTAAACATTTCCTGCATCTGAGACATATCAGACTCAGGATTCGAAGGAGGTGGAGCTGGTCGGCTCGATGAAGCTTCATTGCCATAAGGCTGTTGTTGATATTGCCTTGGGCCTCCTTGGAAATTGGATGAGGTCTGTAGTTTTGGGATGTTTGTAGGGTATGTGGGTTCTGGATATTTTCCGGTGTTTGAGTAGCTTAAGGTTGGATTGCATGTTACGTTGCCATGGTTGTCGGTATCCTGAATTGTTGGTGATGTAGTTTGCTTCCTACGCTGCTTTCATTCTTGTAGTTGGGGGCATGATCATATTCATGAGGCCCGCAACATTGCGTACAGAATTAGTTGGAGATGGTTGGGATTGAGGAGCATAGCCTGGAGGGGTGTAGGTGGTCGAGAAATCATCGACTTAGCTTGCTGAGGGAAGGAATTCATAGCCATCTGTTCGACTACTTTCTGTAGAGTGCTCACTTTTGTTGCTTGCTGAGCATTGCTTTCCATGAGTTGCTCATGGCTTTTCATTAATTGATCGAACTTGTTATCACTTTCCCCAACATGATATAATCCTGGAGTACCGCTCCTTGATCCACCGGAGGCCCAGTCTCTGATTTCCTCACAGAGAGATTCCATGCTATTCAGAAATTGTGCTCCCGGCTTTTTCAGAACGTCAGCCCCTAACGAGGATAACACCATTGTTCTGCACGGACCGATCAAGCCCTTGTAAAACAATTGTGATACTTGTTCCTTCGTCAGACCGTGGTGAGGACAAGTGAGTAGTAGACCTTTGAAACGGTCCCAAGTTTCACAAATATTCTCCGACCCTGGTTGCTTGAAATTATAAATTTCAGCAATCATCTCCAAAGTTCGGCTCGGGGGTAGGAATTTGTCATAGAACTTGGTGGCCATGTCGTCCCAGGTACCAATGTACTCGGTGTTAAGCTATGATACCACTTGCTCGCGTTTCCCGTCAGGCTGTGGGAAATAATGACAATCTTGCATATTGAAGTACTGCGTCGGTTGCAGTAAGGCTATTGGCATGTTGCAAGAATTTTGTAACATGTAACAGGGCTTCGTCTGGACTGGTGCCGTCAAACATACCCAGCTCTTTCACACATCGAATCTGATGATATGGCTTCAGCTTCTGCCACTCATCGTATTCGGATGGGCTGAGGTGAGGAAGGATGATAGCAGGCTGTTGTGTCCCTGGTTAGACGGCCTGTTGATATTTCGAACCGTTGCTGGTGTAGCTGCCATGTTAGCTTCCGGGTCAGAATCTATCACTGTGGTGGTATTTTGTTGAGTTCGTCTCTGCCTTAGGGTACGCAGAAAGGTTCTCTCGATCTCTGGAATGTAACCAACCGTGTGATTATTAATATTTTCTGGGTAGCTGTTTGACCTGGTAATAGGCATTCACCACTCAAAACAGAGAAAAGAACTGGTTATACGTTAGAATAATAAAAATGTTAGGAATTAGTAGACAGAAATTTAAAGTTAGTAGTTAGGGACAATGGAACGAAATGACAATGGAACGAAATGACAGAAATTATAAGTTAGTAGTTAGAGACAATGGAACGAAATGACAATGGAACGAAATGACAGAAATAACTAACAATAATATTAACAGGTTAGTAGTCAGATGTCCAAGTCAGGTTAGTAGTTAGATGTCCAATGTCCAAGTCAGATGTCCGAGGTTATATGTCCAAAATTGGATTAACAGTTTTTTTTTAATTTTTTTAGCAGATTATTATAATATAACAGGTGAATTAACCGGGGCTTAGGGACTAGATTAAATCAAGTCCCCGGCAACGGCGCCATAGTGCAGAGTTGATATCGTGAGTTAATAGCACAGGTGAAATTGATAAAAGAAAGAAATTAATACTCAAAATATCCGTCGGGCTGCAAATTATAACCCGGCCGCAGTAGTATAGAAGACGACGGCCGGGGTCAAACCGTGGGACTTATAGCGAGATAAAATAGTTCCTAAGCTTGTCACAAAAGGGGGGAAGTTAATTGACTTATTTTAGAGAAAATTTAAGCAGATTAGAAACTGAGTGCAGATGAATTAAATGGAACACCGGGTTCAGGTTTTATACAATCTGATTAATTATGCTATCTCTACCGGTTTAATAAATTAGTTTGGAAAAATTCCTGTTGTTATCCTAAGGACTAAGTCATAGACCCTTAAGAACTCGTTTACCAGAAAATGCTCGGTCTAATCAAGGTACGAGCAATACTATGTAAACGGGCGTTAAATTCGAGGAATTATAATTGCATCTGTAAATACTAACTTATTAAATCATAATAAGTTTTCTCCAAATTTACGGCTTAATTAACCTGTCTATTTATCACCTGGTCTGATCAAAATAGACTTAGGAAAGCATTTTAATAAATTCATGTAATTTATTAAAATGGTGAGAGAAAACCTTTAAGCGTAACAAACTGTATTTATTTTAACCGGTAGAAATATTGATTACATAATTAAACAAACCATAATTAAAAACCTTGCCCGGAGCAAATCCTCCTTAGCCAGACATATTAACTGGTAATAAATCTGACAGAGGTTGGACGTAATAACAGCACGGAGACGTGATTAGTGAATGGAGAAATGGAGAGGTCGAAGAGTGAAACATGTACGTAGGTTATTATAAGTGAAGTGGGTGAATTTGAGAATTAGAGAACTGAGGTATGAATGGAGTGTTGAGATGTACGTGAGTGTTTTACTGGAAGAGAATGAGATGAGGTGAGTGTGAGTGATTTTCTGGTTTTCTCCGTGCACTGGTATAAGGTTGCAGTGGATGGTTATTTATAGAAGAAAGGAAGACTACGTAGAAGACTTGCAGTTGATTGCCTCTGTTGATTTCTTCACTGATTGAAGCATTGATTGCTTCATTTAATGCAGGGGACAGGAGCTGGAGACGCGTGAGCGAAATAAGGTAGGCGACGGCGGGGTAGATAGATAGGCGAGTTGCAGAGTCGCGCGAGGAAGAAAACTATGTTCGGGCGCGATTTTAGTCTTGTCCGCCTGTGGAACCGCCTCAAAACAAGGCGGTTTGTGTGTTGTCCGCCTCTACAACCGTCTCTTGTCCGCCTCTGGTGTCCGCCTCTGTTGGGGGTGGTTGTGCAGGCGGTTGCAATGCTGTTGTAGTGCTGACCGTGACTTATTCCTTCTACGAACTTCGACCGGCTCTAGATTCTTCGTTTGGACTCTGTTTTCTGAGCCGTTTGCGTCTATGCGTTCGTCTCTTCGTCTACTTCACTCCCGGCTTGGTTTTCCTCATGTTCAACCAATAATTTTGTGAGATAAATAATAAAACATAAACTAGAGGAAAATCAACTGAAGTGGAGAAATGAGCAAGAAAAGTGCTAATATTATACATGAAATACACCTATAAAACATGCTCATTTGGACACTCATCAACCAGCTTAGATTAACATGGCCCTAGCACAGTCTCTCTTGGAGATGGCTATGCTATCCTTATTCATGCCCAAGGACACTGTAGCCTAACATTATTTCCTCACAATTTTTCTCTCAACAATATCATTAATTCTCATGCCCTAAATAAGAATCTAATCTCTGATAGCAAGTTTTTCAATGACAACAATGCTTGTTTTGAGTTGTATGCCCACTACGTTCTTGTGAAGGACCTCACTACCAAGGAGATTCTTCTCAAAGGAACTTATAGAGATGGAGTCCCTATATTTTCCTTCCAAATTCTACTCCTTCACCTCATCTCAACTATACCATTGCAACACCTAACACCATCTGGAACCAGAGGCTTGGGCACCCTAGCTCCTATATTATTAATCTTATCCTAAATAAGTTTCAGCTCCATGTCACTAAGACTGTTTCTACTGAATTGTACTGCTTGTTGTGAGAGAAAACTTCATGCCCTTCCGCACTGTTACTCTTCTTATAGATCTAAAGACAATTTTGATTTACTTTTTCTTGATTTGTGGGGCCCTACTCATGTTGTTTCAAGCATTGGGTACAAGTACATTCAAATAATTAGAGTGGATGATTTTTCATGTTTTCCATGGTTACTTCCTCTCAAGAATAAAGCAGATATTGTCCATGTTTTTACTGCTTTTCACATCATGGTTAGCACATGGTTTCAAAAGCCTCCCTTGGCTATTCAAACAAATAAATGGAGGAGGTGTGTAACGACCCCAAAACCACCCTGGTTGAGAGGCCGGCACACACCGCGCGCTTACTACCTAAGACACGCAAGGCTACTCTCACAAATCCCATCAGATGCAAAATACACTTTTATTAACTGAACATAATGATTACAAAGCTTTATAACGTCCATTACAGAGCGGAAGCGAAACTAATACAAATATTGAGACTAAATGCAGAGGCCTCAAGCCAAAATTACAATAATGAAACTGAAAGGTGATTCAGAAACAAAGGCAGAAGCAGAAGTCTTCATGAAAGCCAAAACCTACAAAATGTTATATAATAGGGATGAGCAAACCATAGCTCATTAAGCAGCAGACTTCATCAGCTGGGCATCTCAAAACAGTTATACTGAACATATCATATAATGTAAGCTTAACAAAACAGATTAGAAGTCAAAACAAAAACAGATAGAAGCCAACAACTTGTCAAAGCGGAAGTCAAACAGAGATCAAAATAAACGCATAAGACTTATCAAAACAGAAGAGAAGCAGAAGCTGAGCAAATAGAACATAAGTCGTTAACCGAAGTAGAATAGATAATAGATAAAGAAATTCATAATATAATGCTTAAAATAATAGAGATGGGACCCTAGATACCAGCTAACACATCAGAAGGGCAACGCCATGACCCTATGGATTTGAAGCTCCCACACAAAAGCTGTAGAGACAGCTATGGACCCGTCGGTCAGTAAACATTCAAGGGGCCCTGAGAGACAGAATAGAAGGGAACCCGTGGAACAAAACAGAAGGACTCCCTGCGCAACATGCTACGAGACAGCCTAACCTAACTATCCAAGGCTCATAAGCTAAACATCTAGGTCCTCAAAACAGAAGCTTTGTAAAACATAGTAGAAGCCTTTAATCAGAATAGAGTGGAAGAAGGAAGCTTATCAAACGGATCAGAAGTGTTTAGCAAACTTAAGTCTTAAACCGAATAGCAAACACGTGAGCTAAACGGAACACAGAAGCTCGAACACTCTTTCGGAGTAAATCGAGGATTGGAAACTTAATGAAGTCTTTTCAAAAAAAATACCTATATAATATACATGCCAAAACACCACCGAAACAGATAGTACTCAATGAGAGGAATACAATGCCGTAAACGGCGTTCAAAACAAGCTTAAATGAAGGGTATACAAAAACAAGGTGTGTCGGACACACGCTGAACAGAAAAACACACACGTCCGAACTTACGCCCCGGTCACAAGTCCAGGGCAAGTCAATTTAAAAAAAAAACAAGAGACGCGGATAGTTGGTCCGAATTTAAAAGTCGGACAAAGTCGAGAAAAACTTTATGAGGTGTCCGGGCATTACCGGACTTACATGTTCGGACACATGCCGAAATGTAAATCCAGAAACCCGTCCTCGCATGTGTCCGAACTACATGTCTAGACAGATGTCCAGCACAACACAAAATCACCGCAAATACAACAGGTCGCGGCGGCACCCGTCTGAACTTACTAGTCCGGCGTGTGGAGGGTGATTTTTCGGTATGAGGGGGTCTATCTAAATAAGGTCTAACTAAGAAGTCTAGATCCTAGGAATTTGGCCCTTCCGTGGAGGGTGAAAACCCGTTATTAGTGGGATCCCTCAAATACCTACATAAATGTCCGTCTTTCCAGAAAGCATAAGGGGGGAATGCAAGTGTGCATACACCGCTCTCGATGGGCTCCACGGGACTTGCCTCTATAAGGCGGAGTTGACTAGAGTCGCCACCTAGTTTGACTAAGATACTAGGAAGGAAAGGTAGGAGGGTTCTAAGAAACCGTTGGTTGGACTCTAAAATTTATTGTCTATGGATGGGGGCTATCCGGTCATATTAGAGATCTGTTATGGGTTCGCACTGGGTTACACCCCTTAGAAGTGGCAACGACCACGACTTGGATTGGTGCCCGAGGAAATCTCGGTCTCCAATTGTCAGGATTGACTTCTTTCAAAACCTTATTCAGAGAGATTCAATTAAAGCTAAAGGATCAGATTGCGTGTGGATTGAGGAGTAGGTGACTTCGAGGAGTTTGAGGAAACAGGCTGGTCTCGAACCAACGGTGTGGGAATAGTCAAAGGGTGGAGAGGTTTTGATTATTTGAGGGGATTGGATTTGTCTGGGCTTTTGTGAGGCTAAGGGTATCTTGGCATTCTGTGGAGTTAAGGGATGTTCGGATCATTTGTTGGAGTTTGAGGAGTTTCCCGGGTTTGTTTAGGTTCATTTTAGAGTGGTCGAACTTTTGAGGCGTTTTGGGGAAATCGGACTGGGTTGAAGAGGAATTCGGGTTTTGAGTAGGATTGAGTGTGGGAAAGGATGTTTAATTCCAAGTGTTCAGATTTCGAGGAGGATGTTTCGGGTTTCGGATGACCAAGGTTATCGGGGGTATTCAAGAATGGGAGGTCCTATGAGACTTAGAGTTCGTTCACGGAGGGGTTTTAGGGAGTGTTTATGTGACCTGAAGCTCTAATGGAAGGGTTGGATTGGTTTATTCAGAATTGTATCTCTTAAAGTTTTTTTTTAAAAACTGGAAAATCATTTTTTTGTTGTAAAAGGGCGGAAATCCCAAGGGATTACCCTATGTACCCCCTCGAACACACACTTAATTAATGTAAGTGTCGAGGCTCGAAAGATGGGGCAATGATTTATGTCGAAAAATAGGATTTAGAGAGAAGTATCTTAATGGGATACTCTCGGTCAAACAACCTAATAACGTCTCTAACTCCGAGTTTAAAAACGTTAAAAAACCAAAAACATGAAATTCGAGGAGAGGGAGTTAGAGGATTCAAAAATCCCGGCTGCAACTGGAAGGTTGTTACTTCCCTAGCACCCCGCCTTGTAAAAATCCAGGCTGCAATTAGGGAGGTTTTGTCACCCTAATGCCTCGTAAAGAGATCCAGACTGCGACAAGGGAAGGTTATAACCCCAATGCCCCGCCTCGGATTTTTATTTTAGGAAGGAAGACAAGTGATGTTCTAACCATGGAGGAAATGTTTTGAAGGAGTTAGACATTTCTTGTTCCCCGAAAACAAATTATTTGGATTTGAAAACTAAGTTAGAAAACTTTGAAAGTTGTTCGGAATTCTCGACGAAGAAACACTGATTTTTGAAATGTTTTAGGAGAAAACTTCTGTATATGTGAGAAGAACTTTCTGCAATAGAGAAGAGTTTTCTGTGATGTGAGAAGAGTTTTTCCTTTTTAAATTACACAAAAGGGTTTCTTTGAAAACTTGATGAGACTTGAATAAAATGATTGTTTTGAAATTCTTTTTGGGTTTTTAGATTTTGAAAGGAATTTACAAGTGAGTGTGGATTGGATGAAATGTATTTGGGTTTGAGTTGAATTGAGCTCGATGAAATAGGTTCGGTTTGGATTGAGGTTCAGGCTTGAACTAGATTGAATTTTAGTTGGGTCAAAGTTGGGTCAAGGTCAACGTTTTTTGGTCAAGGTCAACGTTTTTCGGTCAAAGTCAACATTTTTGGTCAAGGTCAACATTTTTGGTCAAGGTCAACGTTTTTGGTCAAGGTCAACATTTTTGGTCAAGGTCAACGTTTTTGGTCAAGGTCAACGTTTTGGTCAAGTTGACATTTGTGGACTTGGGCCAACTTTGGGGTTGGGCTTGTTTTGACTTGTGTGGGCTTGGTGATGTGGACTTGGGCCAACTTTGGTTTATGGACTTGGGTAATGGGCCAGGTTTATGGATTGGGCCGGATTTATGGACTTGGGTGATATGGGCTTGACCGGGTATTGGGCTTGACTGAGATTGGGCTGGGCTGATTTTTTAGGGTTGATTTTTTGGGCTTGGTAATGGACCTGGTAATGGGTCGAATTTGGGTTTGGTAATGGGCCGAATTTGGGCTTGGTAATGGGCCGAATTTGGGTTTGGCAATTTTTATTTTGGGTTTTTGAACCAAATTTTAAAAGAAAACAAGTGAAAGTTAAAGGTTTGTTTTTATACACAATGATGAAAACATGAAAATTTTGAGAGACATTCTGGATAGGATGTGGAGAGAAGGGAGGGTGTTTGGGGGAATTTTTTGGTTTGAAAGGAAAGAGTTCATTGTTACATATATACATTTTTAGATGTGTGTTTTAGGGTTTAGGGTGTCACCTTGACCAAGAAGACACAAGACCCACTAAGTGCCAAGGGACACCCACTATCCTAAAGGCTTGGCCCTAAAGTCTATAACTAGGGCTTAATAATAATCAAAAGTACAAGGAATAAGAGGAAGATTGCAGTAAACGTAAAATATATACACGAATGGCACAGAGACGAATTCAGTGCAAACAACATGGTGAACGATCAGGTCAACATTGACGGTAACAATTAAGCAAATAAACAAATATGTTCAAAGTTATTGTAGATATGGCGGCTGATCAGGTCAAATTCAGAAGTTAGAAGCCTAGAATCATCTGAGCCCTAAAACTAATCTAACTCGAGTTGGGTTATTCTGGCAGCCTATCTTACTTTCGATTATGATACTTAAGGAGCAGTGAAGGCTCAAGCAGAAAAAAGAAACAAAAGGTATACAACCACTATCCCTAGCAAAGGAAATGCCCAGACTTGCTTACTATATTAGTCAACCCATTTAGCAGTTACTCATCCTTATCGGTTAAAATTCATAATCAGGACGATGCATAGAAATCCACTAGATTGCACCTATGTCATTTAATTCTGGTATTTCACCATGTGCAGAACAGAACCAGAGAGAGAAATCTGAACTTAACCAGCAGCAACTTGTAGAAGACTGAAATCAGGAACTAAATACATACTTCTAAACTCAAATGTTCGAAATCTACCGTTGGCTTCAAACACCTTAATTGACCAGATCAAAAACATACTAAATACACTGGCCTTTCTTTTCAAACAAATCCTAGTAACTAACTGAAGAGCGATGCTAGGCTATCATGAAACGAGTCACACTTGCAGATGAACCAAGGCACCAAGAAACGAATGTGCAGATGAACATATCAAAGCAGATCAACATAATATCAAAACAGATCAACATAATATCAAAACAGATGAGCATGTACAGTCGCAAGTGCAGATAGTCCATAAATCAAAATTCACAGAAACATGCCATTAAGTAACACAGTTAACACTAGCAAGGGATTACGGTCAGGTACCACTAAAAGAGGAGAACGGAATGCCCTGCAAAACCATCGGAATACCAAACAAAGGAAAGTAAAGGAAACCAGGTGAGTTAGTCTAGAATGACAGATCAACAAATATAATAATAATAAGGAAGAAGGATTGAGCAAGTAAACGTAGAGTCGAGGGAGGGATATTGGAGATGCACAGTAGCGGGGTTAGAGTGCAATCTCTTCGAACTGAACCTTTAAATGGAGCAAATGAGTTCGCAATGAACAAACACACAGGGAATCGGACTCGCGGCAGCGTTAACAGGTGGAGCCTTCAAACTAATATCAGAGTGGACTTTGGTTCGCATGGGCTCAGATGTAAACACAATAACAGAATCAAATTGTAGGGTAGTAATCAAGGGGGTTAGAAACAACATGAATGAAACTCGAGACTGGAGATGGACCAGTCCGCCGCCGAAAGCAAAATGTTATGGGTGCAGACGAATTCATGACTATAAAAGAAAAACAAAAGCTAACGTAACAACAGGGATATTAAGTCTCATAGTAAAAACTAGTCGCACAAACATCTAAAGGGCGGGAGAGGGTGCATATTTACTCATCCTGTTCGTGGACTGCATTGTCCATACCAGGTTAGGACACTCGAGCAGTAGTAGTAGAGGTTTACAGAAACTACGAGTGATAAATATAACCCATCAGTAAACCGAGGAACAAACAAAAGTAACAGTCGGCATGATTTCCGAAACTACGTTCGCTCCTCTCGATCAAACGTACAAAACAGCGCAAACGAAAGGAAAAGAAAGGCGTGATTCTGAATCATGAATTAGTTGTTCAAACACCCGAAATTGAAAGCCTGCGGAACCAGTCATTTGAAACTAGCTTTCGGTCTTTAGCGAAAAGAAAGAAAACAAACAGAAAGAACTGATGGAGATGGGTTTTACGTCGGAAGTATTTTCTCGACTGAACCGCAGTTATCTGCCATCATTAGCTTGAGTTATTTTGACAAAACTTTTGAAAAAGCGTAACGGGGAGATAGAGATGAAGATGATCACAAATTTCGGAGGTTCGGAACAAGAAAAATGACCGAAAGTCTACTTACGCTGTCGACAATGCAGTAGGGCAAGAGAAACCTTCGAGGGGGTTTATGGCTACGGTTCGAAGTCCCTGGTTGATTAAGGTGTTGACGATGGAAATGGGGCTCAAGAAGGGAGGAGAATTTCCGGCAAAGGAGGCTTGAAGTTTTCGAGAGTTTTTTTGTTTCTGGGTGACGGTTTGGGGCCAAATCAGTGGAAGTTTCTATTCTTTCAAAACCGGAATGACGGGATCTATGTCTAATTCGGATGACTTGGGAACAATAGGTTTTTTTTTGTTGTTCTTTTATAAGAAAAGGGTAGGGTTCTGAGGACAGATTTTGGGCCAGGATTCTTTGGGGCCGAGCTTGACTTTGGGTCTAGGTTAGGTTCATTTGGTGTGGACAAAACGGGAGAAAAAAAAAAGAAACAAAACCGACCATGCTCTCCCTGAGTTTCGAACTTGGGTCCTCTCACAACTAACCCCACACTCTACCCTGCTATGCTGTGACAGATCTCAGCATATGAATACAGAAAATAGAAATTAGATCCCGAGTCGAGTTGAACGAGAAGAGAGGGAGAAAAAAATGCTCTGCATGCTCTATTGAGAATCGAACCCGGGAGAAGAGGATAACTAAGCAAGCACTTCAACCAACTGAGCTATGTTGGAATTTAATGTACATACGAGGGATTCAAAACATAAGCCTAAATCTCGGCTGGAGAACTCTCCTAAAATGAGAGGATCCAAAAGAAAGTATACAATAAGACGAGATGATTAATCTAATGGCATGAAGTTATGGAATGCAATTAAAATAAGATTCAAAAATGTAATGAGATATAAAATAAAAGAATAGCACATGTACATGAAATAATGAAAATTAATGCTCGTAATGAAGATAAAACACTTAAAATAAATGGAAAATAATAGTAGTAAAAAGGACACACGAAATAATAAAAATAGTGACGATAAAACGGAGAAAAATCAAAAGAAAATAATAAATAACAAAAAAGTATAAATTGATCGAGTACATAAAATAATATAAGGTAATTACAAAACCGTGAAATATTTTAAAACAAAAGCAACAAAATAAGTATATGAAATGAAGTCAGTTAAAAACAGATTTCAACAAAAAGCTCGTGCTCCTTTTCCATAGGAATGAGAGGTTTAAATGTCGGTAAAAAGAAATTCCTTTGGTCAAAAACGGGGACGACTGCCTTGTTTCTAGAAGCATGTTTATTTTTGTATTTTTGTTTCAATATAAGATGGGTGAGAATTTTTGGTGTCTACAGATGGCTCCCCTTGATTCAATTCTGCAATAGAAGGCTTGCAGAATTGGATCAAGGTTAACGGGGCGCCAAAAATTCTCACCACGGCTTATGACGGGCCCCAAATTGCGGTAATTGATGGTATGAGGACTAATGACGGGCCTCAACTAGATCTCGGTGTCTAGCTCTAGGACTAATGAGGGGCCTAGAATACGATCAAACAACCTATGCATGAGGACTAATGACGGGCCTCAACTAGATCTCGGTGTCTAGCTCTAGGACTAATGACGGGCCTAGAATGCATCTTCGAAGTGTATGAGGACTTAAGATGGGCCTCAACTAGATCTCGGTGTCTAGCTCTAGGACTGATGACGGGCCTAGAATACAATCGGTATACTGGTTATGCATGAGGACTAATGACGGGCCTCAACTAGAACTCGGTGTCTAGCTCTAGGACTAATGACGGGCCTAGAATGCATCTTCGAAATGTATGAGGACTAATGACGGGCCTCAACTAGATCTCATTGTCTAGCTCTAGGACTAATGACGGGCCTAGAATACAATCGGAATATGGGTTATGCATGAGGACTAATGACGGGCCTCAACTAGATCTCGGTGTCTAGCTCTAGGACTAATGACGGGCCTAGAATGCATCTTCGAAATGTATGAGGACTAATGACGGGCCTCAACTAGATCTCGGTGTCTAGCTCTAGGACTAATGACGGGCCTAGAATACAATCGGAATAAGGGTTATGCATGAGGACTAATGATGGGCCTCAACTAGATCTCGGTGTCTAGCTCTAGGACTAATGATGGGCCTAGAATGCATCTTCGAAATGTATGAGGACTAATGACGGGCCTCAACTAGATCTCGGTGTCTAGCTCTAGGACTAATGACGGGCCTAGAATACAATCGGAATAAGGGTTATGGATGAGGACTAATGACGGGCCTCAACTAGAACTCGGTGTCTAGCTCTAGGACTTATGACGGGCCTAGAATGCAATTGAAAGTACGAGGACTCGTGACGGGCCTCAACTAGACCTCTTGACATCTAGCTATAGGACTTATGACGGGCCTATAATACTTTGATTGAGTTGTACGAAACTCGTTGTTTTGAGTGGTTGATTGAAGGATGATTTTGGTTGTGGGTTGATCCGGGATTGGAGGCTTTTGAATGCTCTCGTGAGGGATATGATAGTCCAATGTTTTTGTTGACGTGGCCCTTGACTTCGTCAGTGTGGGACTTAAGCTTCAGTTTTGTTTTGACAGTCTCGCCCGATGTGCACTGTAGTTTCGGGATCGTGTAGGACTCTTGGCTCCAGAGTTTCGAGATGGCTCCGACATGGCTCCTAGGTTTTCGTTTTGGTTTTGAGATTTCGTGGTCGGGTGGCTCCGGTGCGGTCAGATGGCCCCGGATTAACATGTGACTCCCTTGTGAGCAACGACTCTGGGATGGTTGATGGATTTGGCTTCGATATGATCCGAGGGCTCCGGTATGATTGGATGGCTCCACTGCGGTCGGGTGGCTCCGGCACGACTCTGAGATGGCTCCGGTGTGGCCCCGAGATGATCCTCTTAATTGAGGCGGGTTCTTTCGTAGAGTGACGACAATGGCCTTGTGGTTCGAGGGGAGGAGGGTTTTTGTTTGGGAGGGGGTCGCACCTTGAGAGGGTTGCCTACGTACTCAACTCCCTGTTGAGATCAGACCTTACGTAGTTCATGAGTTTTGGCGATTGAAGGGTTTGGTGGTGAGGAGGGATGTCTTGCGGGGCATTTTCTTTGAACGGCGCCCGATGACCTTTGATCCTTTGTTTTGATGGCTGCACATTTTCTGAGAGTGGTTGTCATGTCGGTTGGTGAAGGAGACAGGCTCTGTGCTGTGGCTTCCTTTTCTAAAAGAGTATACTCGTCTTTCTCTTTCCGTGATGTAGGATATTATGTCTGAACCGATGGATGCAAATCTATTCTACATGCATTTTTGGAATTGGATATGATTGTATGCAAGGAGGATGTCGTGTCAAGGTGAGCTCAACCAAGAATTCTAGTTAAGTCAGATTAGTCGTTGCTGAGCCACTTCTCTCTTAAAAAAAATCTTCCCGAAAGAGGTCTCTCGGGATCTCTTATACCTTTCTGTTTCCTTTCTTAAGGTTAGTTGGGCTTTCTTTAATCGGGGTGATGAACACTCGTTTTTTCTCTACCTTCCTGATTTCCTTGACACTCGTTTGTGCACGATTGTATTGACAAGATCGGACGCGTTGTGGCCGTTCATGTTTCGAATTTGGTACTTTTCAAATCAAACAACTACCATCTCTAAGTCGGAGGTCTTTCGATGGGTTATAACGGGGCCGCAGGGCATATGACATAGGACTGGAGGATTCGTTTGAGGGTTGTGGAGCTTTGGTGCAACGGAGGATATGCTTCACCTTTGCCATGGATGGAGTGATTTTGGACTCCTTTCGCATTTGTGCGGACTATTATGTGCTCTCATTTTTTATTTGCTACTTTCTTTGAGTAGTCTATCTGCATTTCTTTGTGTTTGACATTTCTGGTCTCATCTATTTATCAAGTGTGGAGGCATCGAATGCTGTGAGACTTTCATTTCATTTCTTTGCTATTTTGAGCGTTTTGTGCTCCGCTCTCTTTCAAGCTTTCCTCCATGCTTTAAATGGTGGGGAAGGAACCATGGCTCCAGCTCTTTTATCCTCTTTTGCAGGGGTGAATGGTTGCGTGATGTGGGGTGGTATATCGTGGAGCTGTTTTCGAAAAGATTCTCAATGAAAGGCTCAATGGGGTTCACTAAGGGATCGTTTTCAGGGTCATTAAGGCTTTTGGCCTTGTGGAGGTTTTCTTCGATCCTAGGTGCCTCGTCATCCCTATTGACAGATAATTGTTTCCTTTACTATTCCCAAATTTTGACATGAATGGTAACGCGCTTTTCTCATCAATACTTGGTTTCGTGAAAGGAGATCCTCACATGGTGCTTTGAAATTCAAATGCATCAAGCGCTCTGGGTTTTGCACGCTCTGTGTTTCTCTCATGCACTCAACTCTCACGGGAGGTTAGAAATTCTTTCCAGACCCCTTCGGGGAAAATGATACAAGAGTTCGGCGGCCTTTGATAACTTATGTGACTTTCCTAGAATTAAGGATCGAGATGCGCCCCGACACTAGGGATATGTAAATGCCAATGCAATTAAGCTAAACCTAATGCAGATGATAATGATGACTTTTGTGTGGATGCATTTTTTTGATTTTTTATATGGATGCGTTTTTTGATGCACTTTGTGAATGCATTTTTTGGATTTTTTGTGAATGCGTGTGTTTTTTTTTTGGATTTTATGACGGTTCAGACATAATATCGTTTCAGCCAGTCAAGATTGACAAGGCTTTGAAATTCTTCTCCGTCCAAATCTGTCAGTAATACAGCACCATGAGGGGTATATCTTTGACCAGATAAGGGCCCACCCAGTTCGGTCTAAACTTCCCTCGTGGGTCTGGCAAGCCTTTCTCAGCTTTTAGGACGAGGTCGCCACTTGGATGTTTCGTTCTCTGACCCTTTTGTTGAACGCTCTAGCCATTCTCTTCTGGTAACCCTGGATGTGATATACTGCATGTAGGAGTTTCTCATCAAGAAGAGCAAGACTGTCATAGCGCTGTTGCAACCAGTCAATTTCAGCAATTTTTAGTTCGTTAGTGACCCGAAGAGTTGGAATTTCAAGTTCGATTGGCAAGACACATTCTGACCCATACACCAAGGAATACGGGGTGGCTCCGGTTGCAGTTTTGACAGTAGTGCGGTAACCCCAGAGGGCGTAGTGTAGCTTTTCCGGCCAATATTTGTACGTTTCAACCATTTTTGCCAGTGCACTCTTTACGGCTTTGTTAGCGGCTTTGACTGCTCCGTTAGTCTGAGGTCTGTATGGAGATGATCTGTGGTAACGGATGTTGTATTTTCCCATGACCCGGATAGTGTCTCCGTCGAACTGGGGACCGTTATCTGATACGAATTCTGAGGGGACTCCATATCGGCATATGATATCTCGCTGGATGAACTGGGCAACTTGCTTTGATCCGATGTTTGCGAACGACCGTGCCTCTACCCATTTGCTGAAATAGTCTATCGCCACTAGGATGTAGCGATGTCCATTGGAAGCTTTAGGGTGAATTTCCCCAATGATGTCGATTCCCCATATAGAGAACGTCCAAGGAGCTGCCATGAATGTTAGGGGTAGGGGAGGCAGGTGTTGCAAGTTAGCATGAGTCTGACACTTGGCGCACTTTTTCACAAATGCATAGCAGTCGCTTTCCATTGTTGTCCAGTAGTACCCTAGTCTGAGGATCTTCCGGGATAGGGAATGTCCTCCAGCATGGGTCCCACATACTCCCTCGTGGACATCCTCGACGATCTTATCGGCCTCTTTTCGGGTCACACACAAGCGTTGGACTCCATTCGGCATTCTCTTGTAGACCCTAGTTCCGCATATCACATACTGATTTGACATTCTTCTTAGCGCGATGCGGTCCTGCTTAGTGGCTTCTGACGGATACTCTCATTTCCTAAGGAAATTCTCGATGTCCACAAACCACTCATCCTCTACTTCCCCTGTCTCGATGGCTCCAATCTCAAACAAGGGTGTATTAGTCATGGTTATCCACAAGGGGAAGTATAGTGAACCGGTCGGTACTTGGACCACTGAAGCCAAAGAGGCTAAAGAGTCGGCAAAGATGTTCTGGCTCCGGTTCACGTGCTTGAAAGTCACATTTCAAAAGCATATGATTAGGTATGAAAGGTAGTCATGGTAGGGGATCAATCCTTCTTCTCTGATCTCCCAAGTCTGGTTGACTTGTGAAATAACGAGATTAGAGTCTCCAAAGACCTCTAACTCCCCCACTTGCAATTCTAACGCCATTTCAAGTCCCAGGATGCAGGCTTCGTATTCTGCAATGTTATTAGTGACCGGGTAATTGATTTTTACCGCAGCTGGAAGCAGATCTCCTTCAGGATGGATTAACAAGATCCCGGCCCCTTTACCTTTGTGGTTGACGGCGCCATCAAAGTACAACCTCCAACAGGTTTTCCGTAATGTCACGATTTGTTTGTCCGGGAAATCGTCATTTCTGAAGAACTCGGATGCTACAGGGCATTCTGCTAGATGCTCGGCTATGGCACTCCCTTTGATTGATTTCTGAAGTTTGAAAGTGATATCAAATTCAGACAACAATATGGACCATCTGGATAAGCGACCGTCTAGAATTGGCTTTTCCAGGAGGTACTTTATAGGGTTCATGCGCGCAATCAGATGAACCTCCTGCCCTAACAAGTAGTGCCTTAGCTTCTTCGTAGCCCAGACCAAAGCAGCACAGAATTTGTGGATGTCGGAGTATATGTTTCTGCATTGACCCATTTCTTGCTAATATGGTAGATCGACTTTTCACGCGGTGGGGATCCTTGCTCTTGGGCTAGCATGGCGCCCATGGAAGTTTCCTGAGCTGTCAAGTAGAGGATCATTGGCTTACCCTCCTGGGGCGGTACCAAAACCGGCGGGTTTTGTAAATAGGTTTTTATCTTTTCAAAGGCTTCCTGACATGCTCATTCCAGACCTTAGACGCATCTTTCTTCAACAGACGGAAGATCGGCTCACAGGTCTCGGTTAGTGCATGATGAATCTTATGACTTCCTGTGTACTGAATTCTGCTAAGAAACCTCTGATTTCTTTTTCGGTCTTCGGAGGAGGCATTTCTTGAATGGCCTTTATCTTATCTGGGTCTACCTCGATTCCTCAGGTAGTGATCATGAAGCCCAAAAGCTTTCCTCCGGTCACTCCGAATGTACATTTCTCGGGGTTTAGCTTCATTTGGTACTTCCGCATCCGATCAAAGAATTTTCTCAGGTTTATCAAGTGGTCCTCCCGTTGGGAAGCTTTAACAATCATGTCATCTACGTATACCTCCACTTCCTTGTGAATCATGTCATGCAGTAAGGTAGTGGCAGCCCTTTGATACGTGGCTCCGGCATTTTTCAAGCCAAAGGGCATGTTTACGTAACAAAAGGTTCTCCACTGTGTAATAAAAGACGTCTTTTCCTGGTCTTCTATGGCCATTCGGATCTGATTGTAACCTGAAAACCCGTCCATGAATGACAGTAGCGCATGTTGGGCAGTATTGTCAACAAGGATATCGATGTGGGGTAAGGGAAAGCTGTCTTTGGGGCTGGCCTCGTTTAAGTCCCGGAAGTCAATACACACTCGCACCTTTCCATTTTTCTTTGGGACGGCTACGATATTGGCTAGCCAGTCGGGGTAATTGACGACCTGAATAAAGCCAACACGTAACAGCTTCTCAACTTCCTCTTTCACTTTCAATTGGTGCTCAGGTTTCATTCTTCTCAAATGTTGTTTCTTAGGTTTGGCATTAGGGTACAACGGTATTCGATGTTGGACAATGTCGGGATCGATCCCGGGCATGTCTGCGTAACTCCACGCAAAAAAACATCGACATACTCACTTAGTAGAGAAGTCAAGTCACGCTTTTCTGTTTCACTCAGACCCAAACCGACTTGCAAAGTTTTAGGGTTATCGGGTGTTCCGATATTTATTGCTACCGTGTCTTCCACGATCTGGGTGTGGGTGGAATATTGTTCGATGGGAGGCATACTCTTCTCACCGTATTCTTCTTCTTCGGCCACAAGATTTTGCGATGAATCAAACAGTTGAGAAGACATAATAGACGAGAAATCCGAACGAACTGAATTTTCATTAATATCCGACGAGCTTGGTAGCTCAGAGATTGCAAGAAAATTGCCACCATTTTTACAAGTGAAAATAAGTGGTGGCGATCCATCTGTTAATCCGAATGTACTTGCATTGTCAACGATCCTGATACAACTGTAACTACCACCATTACTAAAACTATCACCGTCACTATCACTATTGTTATCATCGCTACTGCTAACTAGGCTAACTAAGTAAGGCTCCCGGGGAATCAGCTCTTCTTCCTTATGATAGACGACAAGACACGCTCCATGGCCATCTACCGAGGGTGCGGGGTCCTTGATGACTAGTTTGGTCGTGACACTGCTCTCCGCTGCATCCTCGGGCGTTCCTTGGTCGCATCCCTCGTCGTCATGGCCTTCAAGGCATGAGTTGAGGGAGAATGAAGTGGTCCACCAGCTCTCCCACTCCATTGTCTCCTGAATTCCCTGAGCTTGAACTACTTTCTGCTTATCACAACTCACAGATACACATGGTTCAAGGTTAACTGGTAAGAAAGAATCTGCGGGAATTCTTACATGGGAATCTGTCAACATTATACCTGGTAATTCCGTAAATCCTAACCCGGCTCCTCGACCTCCGATATATGCGGTTAGTGGCTCCGCCGTGCCCTGCAGTTCCTTGCCTAGTCCACTCCCCTGTTTGTAGCCCATCCGAGACATCATGTGCTGCGATGCGGGGCTATAGACACTAGGGTCGAAGTAGAGAGGAGTGATGGAAGAAGTTTGACTTACCTGTGAATGTGGCCTTGCCACTGTGAAGCCTCCAAGCGTCAACTCTCGACCCCCCGGTGTATTAATCTCAAATAGTGGGGATTCAGCTCTGGCCTCTCCCAAAGCCTCCACGATTCGTCCTCCGTGTTTGAACTTTAGCTTCTGATGGACGACTGAGGGGACTCCTTTAATCTGATTGATGAATTCCCGTCCCAGCAGAAGGTTGAAGGTAGAGGATATGTCTATGACCATTGCCTCGATGGTCAGGGAGACGTCCTCAATCAGGATTGGAAGTGACAGGGTTCCTAAAACCTTTCTATGGCTGTTGTCATAGGCACTCAATGTCATGTCCACCGGCTTGAAGTCGTTGAGTCCCATATGACGGGCTACGCGGAGCGGGCAGACATTCACCTCAGCCCTATCATCAATCAAAGTCTTAGGGACTTGGAATCCCCCAGCCTTCACAGTTATGTAGAGGGCCTTTCCCGCCTGACGAGGGATCTCGTCGTCAGTGAATGTTATGGAGAGGTCCGGAGTCCGGGACAGGTGGGCTACGATGCTTTCGACTGACGCCGGCCGCTTCTTATCCATTCTCAAGTGCCGAGCTACCGCATCTTTATGCTCTTCCGAAATCGTCAGCAGAGACCAGATTGTGATGGGTATGCTGGTTGTCTTTAGCTTTCTCAGCAGCTCTTCTTCTCCCACCAATTTGTTCTCTGACTCATTCAGAGTAAGGTCGTGGACTCTCTGCTGCAGCATTTCTGGCTCTTCTGTGAGCTCAGCGGGCTTGAAATGTCTTCCTGAGCGGGTTAAGTGACTGATTTTCTCAAAGTCATCATCCTTTTTTTCCTCGCCTGCTATCAGAAACGGTGCCTTAACAGGGGTTATAGCCGGTGGATCTTCTTCTTCGTCAGTAATCATGATGACATTGCACTCAGATATTCTCCTTCCTCGTCTTCCGACAATCTTCTGCCGACACCATGCTTCTACCACCTCCAGCGCTTTCATGGTCTTATGTAGCTCCAGGGCTTCAAGGTTTAGCCCCACCAGTATCTCGAGATTCTTTTCCATATGTCGACTCACTACCAGCAGAGTGATTATGGACACCCTTCCTTGCCCTACCAGACGCTCAACTGTGTTTCGCATTTCGTGCGTCATGGCTAGATACTCTCCCATCATGGGTTGAATGTCGTAACGAATCGCTGGACGGGGGGTTCGGAATGCATCGAGTACCGGTGACAACATGATTGGTGGAGGCATGCTTTGGGTGGCCGGCTCAGAGGAACTTCCGATGGCATTTATTTTCACAATCCTTCCCATGTCTGATTCTCTTTCTTTCTCCCTCACCAGACTTATCATGTTCAGATGTGATGGGATTGAGTTATTCTGAGTGTTGGGAGTGGTTTTAGGGAATTGAACTTCCCCTGCATCAATCAGATCCTGTACCACATGACGCAACGCTCTACAATTGTCTACACTGTGACCCTTCATCTGGTGATAGTCACAGAAGCTGTTTAAGTCAGACCCGAGTTGGGTGACCCCAGGCTTAGGGTTTGGATGCTTCAAGAGAAAACCATTTTCTCTCAACTTTTTGTATGCTTTACTCAGGGGCATTCCTAAGGCCGAGTACTGACGTTGGGGTCGAGTCTGGTATTCACGAGGGGGAGGTGTTGCCCTGTAACTCTGGCCTGATCCTGAGGACTGTGCTGGTAAATATCTACCCTGGGAGAGGTGGGAGGTCGGTAATCGGTGAGAACTCGGGTTGTACTTGGTTCACCGGTGGTGTTGGGACAATCTTGTTGTTATGATTATTGTTGTTGTTGTTGTGATTGTTGTTGCTATCACGGTTCTGACGATTCTGATGGTATGAAGTTCTGGGTCCTGATCCCGGGAGATTCAACCCTTTTAATCTTCCAGCTAGTGCTAACTCTTCGGCAGCCGAGGCAGCAGCTTTTAGATGTTTGAAGTCACAAATCCCAAGGGACTTGAGATGATCTGCATAGGGGTTTTCCAGACATGAGGTGATTATTCTGATCTGCTCGTCTTCGGTGGGATGGTCAATCATCTGGCCGGCTACCTCCCTCCATCGGGTGATAAATTCCATAACAGTTTCATCACTTCTCTGTCTCATTGTCTCAAGATCTCTACGAGTGATTCCTAGATGGGTGTTGTAACTGTACTGTTCCACAAACGCTTGATAAACATCCTCTAGTTTCTTTCCGGAGAATCTAGCCTCGACACCCATGTCTGAGCAGCCCCTCCAAGATAGCTGGGAAAACAAATGATCTTCATGTCATCGTCAAGGCCGTGCATAGTCATGACCCTGTCGAATTGGGCAAGATGGTGTCTAGGCTCTCCTTTCCCAGCGTACTTGGAGATTTCTGGCAATTTTAGGTTTTTAGGCAATTTGGAGCTTGGCTTCAATCGTAAATGACGGAAACCCAGCATCTTCGCTCGCTCTCCGAGCTGCATTTCTGCCAGTAACTCTTCCTTCAAGGACTTCTTCATTTGACCGAAGTCAAATGGAAGGTGCTCAGCGGGCGGGGCTTGGTTGTAACCATGAATAAAATGGTTAGATGGTTAGGGTAACAGTTGGGTCCGGGGAATTGCTTCCTCAAAACGGACAGCATGTCCGGGGGTGGTGTACTGGTATTGATTGAGTTGGATGGGGTCAGGGTGTGGTGAGTTGAGATGAATGGGCTCAGATTGTTTGATTCGATATAGATTGGCCGTCGGGGCAGCAACTCCAGCAAGAGGGAGCGGTGGTAGTCTGGGAAATGTGGTTGGTACTGTTGGAACCCTGGTCAGGATTGGAGGTGGCATAGGTGCTCCAGAAAGTAGATCAGCTGTTTGGAATGTGGCGGTCACTGGGTGGATGACAATACGTTCTTTCCCTTGGATCGGTTGTGGAATGGTGGTGCTGAACATAGGGTTTTGATTGCTCCAGACTCGGTTGGGGTGTGGGGAGTCCTCAACATAATCTTCGTCAGGGTCATCAGTAAGGTACGGGTCCTTTCCTTTGGCTGCCCTTTCTTGGCGCAGTTGTTCCTCTAGCCTTTCAACGGTCTGCTTCAGCATATTCTCATTTCTTATTGACTGTTCTAGCATACGGTAGAGAATACTTGGATCAGGAAGACGTGAGCCACCGCCGCTATCTCCTACAACTGCACTTACACTCGCATCAATAGCTGTGGTTGTCGGGGCACCTTCTGGGGCGGTGGGATTGATCAGGTTTTGGTCCATGGTTTCTGACGAGGTTTCGGTCGCGGTGTCACTGGCCAGCCTCCCCCGGGAATCTCTTTTCCACAGTCAAGTAATGTTGGAAGACTGGAGGAGAGCTCTTCACTTTCTGCTAAACTGTGATACCCCGGAAATACAGAATATGTAAAAAGTCAGTATGAAAGTAACTTTGAAAAGGTGAAAGGGAAAGAGGAGGGAGGGGTCGTCCCCATAATACATTTTGAAAAATCAGATCCTTTCGTGAATCTGTTAAATAAAAGAAAAGGCTCACGAGTCGGTTATATTTCCAAGAACAGATGCCGTATTGTTCATTGCGCAGTTGGGATTGCAATGTAGTGAGGAAAAGGGGAATTACAAAAGTGTTTAGAAAAGGGGAAACAAATCGTTAGCGTCAATAAAACTATTCATCATTACGCATCCGAGAGGAGGGGGAGTTACATCCAAACTCGAAAGGGGAAACAGGGGAATTACATTGGAACAAAAGGGGAGGGATGCAACTACTAGTCATTACCTAATCCTAATTACATAGCCGAGGGAAAAAGGGATTACATCTGGGTTTAATCCTAATTACATAGCCAAGGAAAAAGGGATTACATCCGGGTTTAATCCTAATTACATAGCCAAGGAAAAAGGGATTACATCCGGGTTTAATCCTAATTACATAGCGGAGTAAAAAGGGAATACATCCGCGTTTAATCCTAATTACATAGCCGAGGAAAAAGGGATTACATCTGGGTTTAATCCTAATTACATAGCCGAGGAAAAAGGGATTACATCCAGGTTTAATCCTAATTACATAGCTGAGGAAAAAGGGATTACATCCAGGTTTAATCCTAATTACATAGCCGAGGAAAAGGGATTACATCCGGGTTGAAGAGGGAAACTTAATTAAGTTTTACTAGCGCCTACACGAATATGATCATCTGGCCAAAAGGGGAGTTACATCTAAATTCAAAATGGGGAAAGTGTAATCAACCCTAATCAGTCCAACGGTGGTCGACATGTGAGTCAACCCACGGTCTTCTTACGCTTCAGCTTTTCTTTCTCTAACTTCCTCTTCTGAGTGGCTAATAGTGGGGGTTGTAGATTTTTCACGATCGGGAGACTAGGGTCCTGCTTAATCACTGGACGACCCTGAGCATAAGCGCCAATGACTCCTCTGTCGATTCTGTCTTCTAGCCAAGCCCTATATTTGCCATTCAAACTTCTATAAGGGGCGTAGATGTTGAAGACTGCCCACTTCAACCCTGTGTCATAGATACGGCTGACATATCTGATTGCTCCATCCGTGAACTGATGATCCTCGAATTCTGACTCAACCATACCAGGAATGGTTTGCTCGCGCCCAAACTGTGTCATGGCTCTCAACGGATATATCTTAACGAATCGATCGAGTCCAACAAGGATCAGCCCATTGTGACCGGCTGATCCCACTGCTCCACCCTGCACATCCCAATCCTTGATGACCCACTCAATTTGACCTTCAAAGTAGACATCCCGAAAGAACACCCTCCATCCTTCTGGCGGGGTCAACTATCGCTTCCTTGACAGCATGTACGTGTTCATGTTAACTATCACATACTGGTCGGCTAATGGCAGTCTCTTCAAGTGGTCGAACAACCAGATTTGTAGCAGTAACGGACTTCCGATGAAAAATGTGTCTACCTCTCCCGTTTCCTTCCAACGATCTAGAGCTCGAACAATCTCAGCTGTAACCACAGATCCAACACTCAGTCCATCCTCCAAAGCTTTTAACATGTAAATGACCTTTGGATTCATCCGTAAGTCCCTTTGATGAAAAAGGTGAAGGCCCATGATGCAGAGGTCCAGGACGCGCCTCCTGGTTCTCAACGCACGGTAGGGTCGGCTGAATAACTCCAGAATCCCAAGTAAACTTATACTCATATCCTTGAAGTTCTCTACTTCTGCTATATCGACTTCAAGAAACTCTGCAACGAACTTTGGAATCTGCTCCCGTCCAGCAGGGAGGGACGGGATACTTTGGTGAGGTTTTATCTTCAGAAATGCATCAATCTCAGCTGGGAGTATGACTAGCTCTTCTAACCCAAATCGGTATAAGTGGTGGTTTGGGTCCCAATATGTGATCGACTCGAACAAAGCTTCATGAACTAGGTCAACTTTACATAACCGAGCGAGTCCTGTTAGGAGCGGTTCACAAACATTCTTCAGTGCTATGCAACGTTCCAGGAGTTCTTGGGCAAAGACCTTTTCCCTATTCAGTTCTGATTGAAAAGCTGAGACTTGGTTTTGCTCCCCGGATGTTGATCCTTGACTGGGCTGTGTTTGGACCTTCCTTTGTTTATTCTCCCCAGGCACAGATACCAATCGGCTGAACATCTTCCCTTCTGCAAAAGAAATGTAGACAAACCAAAAAAGAGGGGAAGAAGGGTAATGAGTAAGAATTGGGGAAAACAACTAAGCAATGTTAATATGGCACATGTTCTTGGAAATGAAAACTAGTTATGAAAAAAAGGTTTGAAAACCGAAGGAAAACGGTTGGAAAACTGATCTATCTTTGAAAACTGGTAAAAGGTATATCAAAACTCCCGAATGGTTGTGAGTGAATCAGATGGAGTTTGAATTTGCGAAACAACTTTTTTTTTGAAAGGAGAATTCCGAACATGTTTTTCGAAACTTCGAAGAGGTCGGTTTAAAAAATGATGGTTTGCACACAATGCAGATAACATGAATTAAATCGTGGCTGGTTTTAATGTGGAGCTGAGTGCAAATGATTGGGATAATCACTTTCCAGGTCTAAATCCATACACGAACCACGGCCAGTGATTATCACAACATACCCACTTTGGGAAACTTGGGGAAGTACTGCATGGGAACGGGTCTCTTGCCATCTGCACGGTCAGGTGTGTCTAAAGTCCAAATTATTCACTGACTACGTTGTGCCATGTATGGGTATCCGGTAAATACGGGATCCTCTATGGACGTGTAGCGTGACATTGGGCTTTAGAGACACCCGTGGTGCAGAGGAACAATGGAGAACCGAGCCCATGCAATCTTCAGGGTAAGGCAGAAGGGTGGTCAGACAGGCGGGCATACAAGGGGTGACTCTCCATAAAACCCGTCCTAGACACCGGATTAGGCAGCTGGACACTGAAGGATTATAGCTTACTATATGCTAGCTCAGACTCGGATAACGGAGGATATATTTGGATCATGAGTATCAAGGCGTAGGTCGATGACCATCTCGCCCCGTGGGTATAACCATTCAAATGAATGACCCGACTCATGGGGAATCAATCGTGGACCGATCGGCATCCCGTGACTCGTGAATATAGCGGGTGACACAGAGGAATGCATGTCCTAAGCTACCCAACCAATGCACCCCACAAACATATAAGTAAAGCAGACAAGTTAGCACCAACCTATTTACGAAATGTTTGTCTTGAAGGTGATAATTCCAATTTGGTTGTTTATTAACCTAAAGGGAAGTAAGCTTCATTCAATCCTAAGTGCCTCTTTCTAATCGTGAGCTAATTATTAACCCAATTGTTGCAATGTTTGTTGAGGATCTAATAAATCCTATCTGTCCTCATCAGATACACACTCTAAGTGTGGAGTAGAATAATCCTAAAGGCTTGAAAAGAATCTCTTGAAGGTTTTGAAAGAAGCTGGGGAATCCCGATAATTTTGAATGGAGTTCAGTCTTCCTTGAGTTTGAGAAAAACTTACTCAAGTTTTCCCCAGCAGAGTCGTCATTCTATGGAGGGTGATTTTTCGGTATGAGGGGGGTCTATCTAAATAAGGTCTAACTAAGAAGTCTAGATCCTAGGAATTTGCCATTCTGTGGAGGGTGAAAACCCGTTATTCTTGGCATCCCTCAAATACCTACTAAATCGTCCATCTTTCCCAGAAAGCATAAGGGGGGAATGCAAGTGTGCACTACACCTGCTCTCGATGGGCTCCACGCGGACTTATGCCTCTATAAGGCGGAGTTGACTAGAGTCGCCATCTAGTTTGACCTAAGATACTAGGAAGGAAAGGTAGGAGGGTTCTAAGAACCGTTGGTTGACTCTGAATTTATTGTCTATGGATGGGGCTTATCCGGTCATACTAGAGATTCTGTTATGTGTTCGCACTGGGTTACACCCCTTAGAAGTGGCAACGACCACGACTTTGGATTGGTGCCCGAGGAAATCTCGGTCTCCAATTGTCAGGATTGACTTCTTTCAAAACCTTATTCAGAGAGATTCAATTAAAGCTAAAGGATCAGATTGATTGTGGATTGAGGAGTAGGTGACTTCGAGGAGTTTGAGGAAACAGGCTGGTCTCGAACCAACGGTTTGTGGGAATAGTCAAAGGGTGGAGAGGTTTTGATTATTTTTGAGGGGATTGGATTTGTCTCGGCTTTTGTGAGGCTAAGGGTATCTTGGTCATTCCTGTGGAGTTAAGGGATGTTCGGATCATTCGTTGGAGTTTGAGGAGTTTCCCGGGTTTGTTAGGTTCATCTTTTAGAGTGGTCGAACTTTTGAGGTGTTTTGGGGAAATCGACTGAGTTGAAGAGGAATTTGGGTTTTGAGTATGATTGAGTGTGGGAAAGGATGTTTAATTCACAAGTGTTCAGATTTCGAGGATGTTTCGGGTTTCGGATGACCAAGGTTATCGGGGGTATTCAAGAATGGGAGGTCCTATGAGACTTAGAGTTCGTTCAGAGGAGGTTTTAGGGAGTGTTTATGTGACCTGAAGCTCTAATGGAAGGGTTGGATTGGTTTATTCAGAATTGTCTCTCTTAAAGTTTTTTTTAAAAAAACTGGAAAATCATTTTTTTGTTGTAAAAGGGCGGATAATCCCGAGGGATTACCCTATGTACCCCCTCGAACACAACACTTAATTAATGTAAGTGTCGAGGCTCGAAAGATGGGGCAATGAATTTATGTCAAAAAATAGGATTTAGAGAGAAGTATCATGAATGGGATACTCTCGGTCAAACCCTAATAACGTCTCTAACTCCCGAGTTTAAAAACGTTAAAAACCGAAAACATTGAAATCGAGCGGAAGGGAGTTAGAGGATTCTAAAATCCCGGCTGCAACTAGGAAGGTTGTTACTTCCCTAGCACCCCACCTTGTAAAAATCCAGGCTGCAATTAGGGGAGGTTTGTCACCCTAATGCCTCGCCTAAAGAGATCCAGACTGCGACAAGGAAAGGTTATAACCCCAGTGCCCCGCCTCGGATTTTTATTTTGGGAAGGAAGACAAGTGATGTTCTAACCATGGAGGAAATGTTTTGAAGGGGTTAGACATTTCTTGCTCCCCGAAAACAATTTATTTGGATTTGAAAACTAAGTTAGAAAACTTTGAAAGTTGTTTGGAATTCTCGACGAAGAAACACTGATTTTGAGAAATGTTTTTAGGAGAAAACTTTCTGTATATGTGAGAAGAACTTTCTGCAATAGAGAAGAGTTTTCTGTGATGTGAGAAGAGTTTTTCCTTTTTAAATTCCACAAAATGGTTTCTTTGAAAACTTGATGAGACTTGAATAAAATGATGGTTTTGAAATTCTTTTTGGGTTTTTAGATTTTGAAAGGAATTTACAAGTGAGTGTGGATTGGATGAAATGTATTTGGGTTTGAGTTGAATTGAGCTCGATGAAATAGGTTCGGTTTGGATTGAGGTTCAGGCTTGAACTAGATTGAATTTTGAGTTGGGTCAAAGTTGGGTCAAGGTCAATGTTTTTTGGTCAAGGTCAACGTTTTTTGGTCAAAGGCAACGTTTTTGGTCAAGGTCAACATTTTTGGTCAAGGTCAACGTTTTTGGTCAAGGTCAACGTTTTTGGTCAAGGTCAACGTTTTTGGTCAAGGTCAACATTTTTGGTAAAGATTTGACATTTGTGGACTTGGGCCAACTTTGGGGTTGGGCTTGTTTTGACTTGTGTGGGCTTGGTTTGACTTGTGTGGACTTGGGCCAACTTTGGTTTATGGACTAGGATAATGGGCCAGGTTTATGGATTTGGGCCGGATTTATGGACTTGGGCCGGATATTGGGTTTGACCGGGTATTGGGCTTGACCGGGTATTGGGCTTGACTGAGATTGGGCTGGGCTGATTTTGTAGGGTTGATTTTTTTGGGCTTGGTAATGGACCTGGTAATGGGTCGAATTTGGGTTTGGTAATGGGCCGAATTTGGGCTTGGTAATGGGCCGAATTTGGGTTTGGCAATTTTTATTTTTGGGTTTTTAAACCAAATTTTAAAAGAAAACAAGTGAAAGTTAAAGGTTTGTTTTTATACACAATGATGAAAACATGAAAAATTTGAGAGACATTCTGGATAGGATGTGGAGAGAAGGGATGGGTGTTTGGGGGAATTTTTTTGGTTTGAAAGGAAAGAGTTCATTGTTTACATATATACATATTTTTAGATGTGTTTTAGGGTTTAGGGTGTCACCTTGACCAAGAAGGACACATGACCCACTAAGTGCGAAGGGACACCCACTATCCTAAAGGCTTGGCCCTAAAGTCTATAACTAGGGCTTATAATAATCAAAAGTACAAGGAATAAGAGGAAGATTGCAGTAAACGTAAAATATATACACGAATGGCACAGAGACGAATTCAGTGCAAACAACATGGTGAACAATCAGGTCAACATTGACGGTAACAATTAAGCAAATAAACAAATATGTTCAAAGTTATTGCAGATATGGCGGCTGATCAGGTCAAATTCAGAAGTTAGAAGCCTAGAATCATCTGAGCCCTAACACTAATCTAACTCGAGTTGGGTTATTCTGGCAGCCTATCTTACTTTCGATTATGATACTTAAGGAGCAGTGAAGGCTCAAGCAAAATAAAGAAACAAAAGGTATACAACCACTATCCCTAGCAAAGAAAATGCCCAGACTAGCTTACTATATCAGTCAACCCATTTACCAGTTATTCATCCTTATCGGTTAAAATTCATAATCAGGACGATGCATAGAAATCCACTAGATTGCACCTATGTCATTTAATTCCGGTATTTCACCATGTGCGGAACAGAACCAGAGAGAGAAATCAGAACTTAACCAGCAGCAACTTGTAGAAGACTGAAATCAGGAACTAAATACATAC
Source organism: Limonium bicolor (assembly GCA_023374045.1). NCBI lineage: Eukaryota > Viridiplantae > Streptophyta > Magnoliopsida > Caryophyllales > Plumbaginaceae > Limonium > Limonium bicolor. Next base: position 135,593,215 of record CM041779.1, on the reverse strand, counting down.
TTCTAAACTCAAACGTTCGAAATCTACCGTTGGCTTCAAACACCTTAATTGACCAGATCAAAAACATACTAAATACACTGGCCTTTCTTTTCAAACAAATCCTGGTAACTAACTGAAGAGCGATGCTAGGCTATCATGAAACGAGTCACACTTGCAGATGAACCAAGGCACTAGGAAACGAATGTGCAGATGAACATATCAAAGCAGATCAACATAATATCAAAACAGATCAACATAATATCAAAACAGATGAGCATGTACAGTCGCAAGTGCAGATAGTCCATAAATCAAAATTCACAGAAACATGCCATTAAGTAAACAGTTAACACTAGCAAGGGATTACGGTCAGGTACCACTAAAAGAGGAGAACGGAATGCCCTACAAAACCATAGGAATACCAAACAGAGGAAAGTAAAGGAAACCAGGTGAGTTAGTCCAGAATGACAGATCAACAAATATATAATAATAAGGAAGAAGGATTAAGCAAGTAAACGTAGAGTCGAGGGACGAGAATACTGGAGATGCACAGTAGCGGGGTTAGAGTGCAATCTCTTCGAACTGAACCTTTAAATGGAGCAAATGAGTTCGCAATGAACAAACACACAGGGAATCGGACTCGCAGCAGCGTTAACAGGTGGAGCCTTCGAACTAATATCTGAGTGGACTTTGGTTCGCATGGGCTCAGATGTAAACACAATAACAGAATCAAATTGTAGGGTAGTAATCACAAGGTGGGTTAGAAACAACATGAATGAAACTCGAGACTGGAGATGGACCAGTCCGCCGCCGAAAGCAAAATGTTATGGGTGCAGACGAATTCATGACTATAAAAGAAAAACAAAAGCTAACGTAACAGCAGGGATATTAAGTCTCATAGTAAAAACTAGTCGCACAGACATCTAAACGGCGGGAGAGGGTGCATATTTACTCATCCTGTTCGTGGACTGCATTGTCCATACCAGGTTAGGACACTCGAGCAGTAGTAGTAGAGGTTTACAGAAACTACGAGTGATAAATAGAACCCATCAGTAAACCGAGGAACAAACGAAAGTTACAGTCGGCATGATTTCCGAAACTACGTTCGCTCCTCTCGATCAAACGTACAAAACAGCGCAAACGAAAGGAAAAGAAAGGCGTGATTCTGAATCATGAATTAGTTGTTCAAAAATAGTGGAAGTTTCTATTCTTTCAAAACCGGAATGACGGGATCTGTGTCTAATTCGGATGACTTGGGAACAGTAGGTTTTTTTTGTTGTTCTTTTATAAGAAAAGGGTAGGGTTCTGAGGACAGATTTTGGGCCAGGATTCTTTGGGGCCGAGCTTAACTTTGGGTCTAGGTTAGGTTCATTTTGAAATACCCCTAATCTTTAAAATATAATTAAATGATCTATTAATGATCTAAGATGATTATTAAACATCTAAATATTATTGGGGAACAATCTATAAGATCTCAACAAGGCAAAACACGCCTTAAGATCGGTAAAGCCAAAAATGTGCTTTAAGACGCCATGAAGGTTGTATGACCCCAAGTAGGATCCAAAGTGGATTCCTAAGTATTATAATGAATCAAGGAACACAATGACCATTCTCAAAGAGAACTAAGCTCAGGAACATCCTGTGACACAAAAATGTGCGCTAAAACTCCTTAAAGCACGTTTTTGTGAGATTGCCTTTTTAATTGATTTTAATAGGCTTAAAAATTATAAATATCCTTAAATATGATATATAATCATATTATATCATATTAGGAATTTAATTCCAGAAATTTACGAATTTTTACAAATTTAATATTAAAATATTAATAAAACCCTAAAGTGGGGCCCGCATGAGTCAACATTGACCAAGCATGGTCAATGGTCAATTAATTGACTCATTTGAATCATGGTGGCCGGCTGCAATAAGAGAGGAGGCTGCTTAATTTCCTTGATTGACAATAATGCTACCTAATGTAAGACTTTTTCAAAATAATGTTACTTTTTACATTATTTTCAAACTTTACTTACCTTTCCCATCTTCTTCCTAAATACCCCTAATCTTTAAAATATAATTAAATGATCTATTAATGATCTAAGATGATTATTAAACATCTAAATATTATTGGGGAACAATCTATAAGATCTCAACAAGGCAAAACACGCCTTAAGATCGGTAAAGCCAAAAATGTGCTTTAAGACGCCATGAAGGTTGTATGACCCCAAGTAGGATCCAAAGTGGATTCCTAAGTATTATAATGAATCAGGGAACACAATAAGACCATTCTCAAAGAGAACTAAGCTCAGGAACATCCTGTGACACAAAAATGTGCGCTAAAACTCCTTAAAGCACGTTTTTGTGAGATTGCCTTTTTAATTGATTTTAATAGGCTTAAAAATTATAAATATCCTTAAATATGATATATAATCATATTATATCATTAGGAATTTAATTCCAGAAATTTACGAATTTTTACAAATTTAATATTAAAATATTAATAAAACCCTAAAGTGGGGCCCGCATGAGTCAACATTGACCAAGCATGGTCAATGGTCAATTAATTGACTCATTTGAATCATGGTGGCCGGCTGCAATAAGAGAGGAGGCTGCTTAATTTCCTTGATTGACAATAATGCTACCTAATGTAAGACTTTTTCAAAATAATGTTACTTTTTACATTTTTCAAACTTTACTTACCTTTCCCATCTTCTCCTTCCTCCTTGTCCGATTCCTCTCATCCCAGCCGAGCCCTCTCTTCCTCTCAAGCTCTCCAAGCTTGTTCTTGGCCATGGAAGGCAAGTCTAGCTCCTAAGCTCCTAATGTAAGTGTTTTAATGTCATTTTTAGCTCTTTTTCTTCATCTTTTCACCACCAACACCTAAAATTCGTGGCTCATCTATTCCTATGGCTTATTCTCAGTGTTCTAAGGTTAGAACAAGAGCTAAACTCGGTTGAGACCAGTAGAGGGACCAAGGTTGTCCAAATCTACATTTTAAGGTAAAAATGTGCTTTAAGCTCATAACTTTTGATTCCCTTCGAGTTTGGCTGTGAAATTTTGGTCATAGACTCATCTTCATCTCCTTTTCATGTGGGATCTGTTGGTTAGCCATTTGGAGCAAGGGTGACCGAGATCCAAGAGAAATACTCTCTTTTAAGGCATTTTTCCAAGGTAAAACCTAATAACAAGGTAGGATTTCGAGATCTAACTATTCCCTATGTTAATATGGTAGATCTAACACCTTGTGGTGTGTTTGGTTCAGGTCGAAAATACCTAGAACTCCCTTGCATTTTTAAGGTGATTTTTGCCTTAAATCTTACATTAATTATTCCTTATGGTTAAGCTCATGCTTGGAGTGTAACCATATCTTATTTTTGTGTATTAAACATGTCTAAATCAAGTGGTGAATTTTCCTACAAGTGACCGAGCCTATACAAGGATAGATCAAGGTATAAACACCTTAAACTTATGATTTTTGCAATCTCTAAGTATATATATATATGGCCGAGAGTGAACATACACATATAGGTCATATTGACCTAAAAATGTAAAAAAAATGGCTAAGATAAATTAAGCTAGTCATTTAAGAGATTTAATTAACATAATGGTCAAATTATGACATTATGTGGAAAAATAATTAAACCATGGAGAGGCCGAATATATATGCTATATTTTGAGACATTTATTGTGTAATTTATTTTGCAAGATCAAGGTTGTAATAAGGCCATGTCATTAGGCCATTTTAATTTAAGTTTATAAGCTTATTTAGTTTTATTTATGCTTATAATTAAAGTTGGGGCCAATTCGTAATTATTAAGGAATTAGAAAAGCCGTGGGTAATTTAGAGCAATTTAGGGTTTTTAAATGAATTTAATAAAAATTATAACATTTTATAAAGTTTTGGGTCAAAATTGTAAAAATAGAAAAGTATAGGTCATTATTTGTAATTACCGAAAATTGGTTCCCATTTGGTATTAGGGGTCAAAGTTGACTATATAGGAGACTTTGACCAAGTTTAGAAAATTTAAGAAATTAAAATACTACCTTATAATGAGATACTTATTAAATTGTAAAAGATTTATAAGGTTTGGGGTGGTAATGTAATTACCGAGAATTAAGGGTAGTAAATGGAGTTTAGTAAAGTCCTTAAGTTATTAGAAATTTTTAGAAGTTTATTTGGTTAAATTTGGAGTTCATGTGAATTATATAAGTATAATATATGGTATTTTATGACATTGTTATAAATAGGTAACAAATGTATAAAAACCGTGAATTAAAAGAAGTATAAGGTTAGGAATAATGTTTATAACCTTTTGGTATAGTTTGGTAATTTTTGGAATGGTATATAAGGTTTTATAAAGATATATGTATAATATATAGTTTTAATGGGGTTAGAAAACTATGTATTATAAATTGGAATTGAATTGTGAGTTTATAGAAGTTTAATGGTTATAAGTGAAAACCGAAAATACTAAGGCTGTTTGGTATTTAAAAACAAAATATAACTATAGGTTATAATTGTTTTAATGATTTAAATGTCATAAGATATGTTATATAACTATAAGATGACATTATATTAATTAAGAGGTGGATTTTATAAATATTTAAGAACATAGGTGCTGTTCGAAAATAATAACATTTTTAAATGGAATTTATAATATGGTTTTTAATGTTATAAGAGTTATAACATTTATAATATAAGAGATATTCATTAAAAAGAATGAATATAGATTATGAGACTTACCATATAATAAATAGTTCCATAATACACACATATAAATAAATATATGTAGTAGTGTAGAAAATGTGACATGGTTCAATAATCATAAATTATCATAATTAAAATGATAATAGTTAAGGAGAAAAGAATTATAAACATTAGATATGGAAATTCTAAAGTTAAGAGTATTCATGGGATAATAAGGATCCTAGATATTAAGAGTATAGTTTACAGATGAATTATACCACATGAAATATAAAAAAAAAGAGACAAACCTTAGAAAAATAAATACTAAGGTAAGATGCATAGTGCATGACAAAGGATCACACATACAATAATGAAACAAACTGTATGATGTACAAACAAACATTAAGTTACATGCGATAACAAGTTTAACAACAACTATACTAATATACAAACAAGACTACGCGTGTAATATAACACCTTTTCCCAATCTCGAGTTAAACCTAAAACCCGACAACATTGATAGTTAATAACGGGGGGTTAACCGGGAGGTGTTAGTGACGGTACGGGGTACCGTAGGATTGTGTTGTTATACAGTATGCTAATCAGTAGCATTGTGTATTGTTTAGTTCGTTAGAGACTACACAAGGAGCATAGGATCTTGCTGATTCATACTCCACCGTAATACCAGGGTGAACGGTATGTTGTTATGTGTCTCTGATTGTCTCTGAGGGCTTCCTCAGTTCAGACTTCTGTGTGATCTGTGATAAGATTGTTTGTCTGAATGTTTAATTTAATATGCATGATCTTTATATTTATAGCTGCTCATTATTTACTGTTGATGAGTTAACAGTATTGGTTCGTATATAAGAACCTATATATAAAACGAACTAGCGGCTATGGTGCTATCTTATACGAAAAATAAGGAACGTCAGAAAAACGTTGTAGCACTAGGATAATAATACATATATATTATCCAAGACTTTCATACGGAGCATTGGCCTTTCTATACGCCGCTCTCGTATCTAACACTGGATCCCGAGTTTACAGACTCCGGATTGGACTAATGATCTTGGTCTGCTGTGTTAGAAAATTTGGTAATGCGATGCGATGGTATAATTAAGTAAATAATGAATGGAAGTAAAGCCAAGAGGATGTGGCTCTTGGTGCGCGCTGTGATCACAAAAACGATACCAGGATGTCCGCGTACGGGTCCGCAAGTATCAAGAAAATTTCCCGTGAGCTAGAATGGCTCGTTGGTCGGAGACTCTACCGTTGGAGTGGCTACTGCCGTGGGTGACCCGCCATAATATATGGGTAACTAGAGACATGTCGTTTTAATGAGACAATGTCACTAGGTATAACTGAACAATAATACATTTGAGAATTATACAGTGGCGAACAATATTGGCTTCTACACCATGGACGAGAATTAATACTTATTGTTACTCTCGTTGTTTCGCTTATTGTTCATTGGTTATACTTGTGGTATATTATGTGTGTTGATGGTTGTGTTGTTGTATGGATTACTGTTGTTTATTTTACAGTTTATATATTAAAATGGTATTGCATGTAATGAACCTCATGCTCTCGACCAAATAATTGAGGGGTCTTTGGGGGCATGACGGGGCATGTGATGACATACTCAGCAGGGGCTGATTCCATACCACAAACCATCTTTATTTCAGGTGATTAGCTGGTGGGTCGCAGCGAGACGTGACCATTGTGATATTACAGTTGGTTTAGACTTGGTACGGTGTGATACTCAGGTTGTTTTGGACTCGGGTTGTTTAACCGAGGTGTATTTGGTTTAGATGCTCACGGTCTGTAATAATTGTTGATGTTAGTTTTGTTTTAAGTTGTTTAAGTTCTACTATCTATCTCTTGTGGTCACTGCGGGAATACGTTTCGCAAGTTGATTATCAGGTAAATCGTTATCACCCGTATGGGCGAGTGATAACAGTGACACCAGTAGGGCGATAGTTTATTATTTACCGCTGCGAGATATTATTGTGCGCGACTTCTATAGGATTACTAGGAACCGGTTTAGTAGGGGTGTTACAAAAGTGGTATCAGAGCGGAGTACCGCTCTGATTACAAGAGATAGTAGTTTAAGTACCGTGAGCCTAGGTTATCTACACACCAGTACCAAGAGATAGTGTAAATGATTTGAGTTAAGATATAGTAAGGAAAGTACGGTATTTATACCAAGAGCTGACCTTGGCTTTGAATTCTTCAGATGTCTTCCGGGAGGCGATCAGCAGGCAGAGGAGGTGGTGGAAGAGGCGGCGGGCCTGGAGGAGGACCTCCGGAGGCCCCACCCGTGGGCGTGGCTGAGACGGTAGCCGCCGTCTTCGCTCAGCTAGCCCAGTTGGGAGGTATCCATATAGGAGCACCACCTGCACCACCGGTAGTCCCACCCGTACCCGCACCTAGAGAGCCGAATTGGCTGAAGAGCGTAGCTGACACGCGAGTACCTACTTACGATGGAGTTGCTGATCCTACTGTTCTTGAGAGATACATCGTCGAGCACGAGAAGGCCTTCGATGCCATACATGTGCCTGCTGGGCACCGAGTTGATATAGCAGCCTTTCACCTGAAGGACGCTGCCAGCACGTGGTGGAGGTCCGTGAAGGCACACTACCTTGCTACAGAGGGTTTTGGGTGGACTGAATTCGTGGAGATATTGAGAGAGAAGTACTATCCTGCTCACCTGAAGCAGAGGAAGAGGGAGGAGTTTGAGTCCCTGAGACAGGGTAGTATGACAGTAGATCAGTACTACTCCTTGTTTATTGGGCTCTTGGACTTCGTCCCAGGAGTTGTATATTCTGATGCTGTGAAAGTAGAGAAGTTTAGAGGCGGGTTGAGATATGCCATTAAGGCCGCCATGGGTGCTACCTTGTACCCTACGGTTCAGGTAAAACTAATTGACAGTTTGTACCTTATGATTCAGTTGATTTGTCACAAGTTCGGAGAACTTATTGATGTATTACAGGAGTGTTATGACGCGCTTCTCGGACTGAGATGATGGTGAACAGCCGGGAGGACGGCCAGGGGCAGAAGCGTAAGGCCCCAGAGAAAGAGGCAGAGACTGAGGCTGGAGGCGGAGGCAGTAAGGGCTGGAAGTAAGAACCACCCTAAGTTATTTAATCTATTTAAATTACTTACTTACTGCCTGCTTTTATACCTGCTAATCCTGACACTTTGACGATCACAGGAAGAAGAAGTTCTCCTGGAGGGAGAAGAAGAAGGAGCAGGCCAGCCAAAAGGGTAAAGACAAGGTCCCGTTGCTGACCGGGCCTACCTATGATGTGCAGCCTCTTAGATCTGTACCCCCTAAGGGTAAGCGATCTCACCTTGTGAATAAATTGTGTACTACACTACCCATTACCATCCTTGTATTAACCTGAGTGTGATATGATAATAGGTTCTGCACCCCAGCGCCACTTTCACTGCAAGCGCTGTGGTAAAGACCACCCGGGTGTCGACTGCACCGGGCAAGCGGTGGACTGCCACCACTGTGGGAAGAAGGGCCACAGGTCGTACGAGTGCTTCAATAATCCTGATAGCCGAGCGTACCGCCCACCGAAGGGGACTCAGGGCGCACCTACTGGAGGAGGTGGAGCCCGAGGTGGCCAGAGGGGGCCGGCGCCCCAAGCCCAGAGAGGGCAGCAGCAGCAGCAGCCGCAGCAGCAGAACCAGGGCCAGAGGAACCCGCCGGGCAACCGTATGCTGAATGCAGCGGGAGCTTCAGGCGCTGGCACTAGCACCCAGCGCGGTGAAGGTTAGCATTTGAAACCTTAACCATTGTATGAAAGCATGACTACTTGTTACACGCTTTACCTTAGCATGAATGGTGTTTAAGTTACCGCTTTAGATGGACAACTTACCTAGGAAACCTTTTACCTCTTAGGAGACTTCGATATCTGCTATCCCACACTTACAAGACAGAGATCACCTAGACCCGTGGAAGAAAGACGGGAATACCCTAGTGAGTTGTGTCATGTAGTCAGACCGGGCATGATACTTCTCAGAGAGTTCCTAACCCTAGATGAGCAAATCACCATAGTGAATGAGTGTAGAGCTTTGGGTAAGGGCATAGGAGGTTTTTATACCCCTGTATTTACTAGTGGTTCTAGAATGAAACTGCACATGATGTGCTTAGGAAAAGATTGGGATCCACAAGCTAGGGTTTATCGAGAGGTGAGGACGGTAGGTGACGTATCTATACCTAGTATACCTGAGAGTTTCCTTACCTTGGTGAGAAACGCAATGGATATTGCTCAAGACTGTGAGGTTTATCCAATACCCGACATGACACCTGACGTTTGCATCATCAATTACTATGAAAAGGAGGGAAGCTTGGAATGCACCAGGACCGTGATGAGACGACCGAGTCCATCACCAGAGGAATACCAGTTGTATCATTTTCCATCGGCGATGATGCTGAGTTTATCTATGGAGACCAGAAGAGGATGGACCTAGCAAGCAAGATCATCCTCAAGTCTGGAGATGTATTAGTATTTGGTGGAGAGTCGAGGCTTGTATATCATGGTATTAAGAGCATTAAGCTCAATACCGCACCCCCACTTTAGTGAACGATACCCACATCCGACCCGGCCGTTTAAATTTGACTTTTAGACAGTATTGATGTAACAGCAGTAGCTAAGTGTGTAACCTTGTAAAATACCGTTGGATGAATGAAATAAGAGTTTCCTACTTTCAAGTGTTGTGTTCAGTTTTGTTGATACCGATAATTCATAACTTCAGGCTATAGTAATGAAAAGGAGGGTACCATCTGCATCCTAGACATGGCGCAAGCCAAGGAGTCTGGTAATGTCATCACAGGTATGACAGTTACAAACAACAGTGAATTAGTGATTTATTGGGACTCGATGCTAATACGAGAGATAATCTCAGGTACCTTTCCTATTGATGGTATTAGTGCTTCCGTATTGTTCGACTCAGGAGCTTCGCATTCTTTCATTTCCTCGACGTTTGCTAGGAAGCTGGGGGCCACCCCCGAACAGCTTTCAGACTTTTCAGTCACCCTTCCTTCGAAGGAGAAAGTAGGTTGCACTAGACAGTATACAGGGTTAGAGATCAGCATTATGACTGAGACCTTCCCCATTGATCTAATTGAGTTCAAGAATTTGGGTTTTGACATCATAGTGGGCATGGATTGGCTACAGAAGCATAGGGGCCGCCTTCATTGCGCAGAGCATCGACTACTACTGAAGGGGCCGAGCGGCAAGACAGTGTCATACCGCAGTGTGAGGAGAGAGCCGACTGTCAAGATCGTGTCAGCATTGTCCCTGATGAAGGATGTTAGGAAGGGCCGACAAGCCTTCCTCTGTTATGTACAGGACACGAGACAGCGCGATGTGACGGACGTAGACATTCCAGTCGTGGTAGATTTTCCCGACTTATTTCCTGATGAGCTGCCAGGCATGCCGCCTGTGCGCGAGGTTGAGTTCGCCGTCGACTTGTTGCCAGGTACGGGCCCCATTGCTAAGGCACCCTACCGTATGGCACCGGCTGAGATGAGGGAGCTGAAGCTACAGCTGGAGGACCTCCTCGACAAGGGATTCATCCGACCTAGTGTTTCTCCTTGGGGTGCTCCAGTGCTGTTCGTCAAGAAAAAGGACGGCAGTATGCGACTCTGCATCGACTACCGCGAGCTTAATGCGGTTACAGTCAAGAACAAGTACCCATTACCACGGATAGATGATTTGTTTGATCAGCTGAGAGGAGCCAGTGTGTTCTCGAAGATAGACCTCAGATCTGGCTACCATCAGATTAGGATTGCAGAGGGTGACATTGAGAAGACAGCTTTCAGGACACGGTATGGACACTATGAGTTCACCGTTATGCCATTCGGACTGACGAATGCGCCAGCCATATTCATGGACTTGATGAACCGACTTTTTAGAGAGCATCTTGATAGTTCAGTTGTAGTCTTCATCGACGATATTCTGATCTATTCAAAAACCAAGGAAGATCATGAGTTCCATTTGAGACAGGTGTTGAATATTATGAGAGTGAACCAACTGTATGCCAAACTCTCTAAGTGTGAGTTCTGGTTAGACAGCGTGTCATTTCTAGGACACATTATATCAGCTAGCGGCATATCTGTAGATCCTGCTAAGATTGAGGCAGTAAAGAGTTGGCCAAGGCCGAAGACAGTCACAGACGTCCGTAGCTTCCTGGGTTTGGCAGGGTATTATCGAAGATTTGTGAAGGACTTCTCCAAGGAAGCCAAACCAATGACTAATCTAATGAAGAAGGAATCCCAGTTCTTATGGTCTGCAGAGTGTGAGCAGTCCTTTCAGACGCTGAAGGATCTCCTGACATCAGCGCCCGTTCTTACTATCCCTGAGGGCACTGATGGGTTCGAGGTATACTGTGATGCCTCTGGAACCGGTCTAGGCTGTGTGCTTATGCAGCACGGGAAGGTAGTTGCTTACGCATCCCGACAGCTGAAGAAGCATGAGGTGAATTACCCCACACATGACCTTGAGTTAGGCGCAGTAGTCTTCGCTTTGAAGATCTGGCGACATTATTTGTATGGTGTGACAGTCACTATCTACTCTGATCACAAGAGTCTACAGCATCTCTTCTCGCAGAAGGAGCTGAACATGCGACAGAGAAGATGGGTCGAGTTCTTGAAGGACTACGATATAGACCTGAGGTACAAAGAGGGCAAGGCGAATGTGGTAGCTGATGCCCTGAGCCGCAGAGCTCATTCATTGTTCACTTTATTAGCAAACAGCAGTATGATTGATGAGATACGAGCTGCACAGGAGAGCGATCACTATATGCAGAGTATCAGGCAGAAAATGATAGATGGTTGTTTTGAGAGGCTAAAATATGACTTCGAACTGTGCGATGATGACATGATTCGACTGAAGGGCCGTTTGTGTATTCCGGAGTCGTCTCCTGATCTGAAGGAGAAGATACTCCAGGAGGCTCATTGCTCGTCCTTATCCGTCCACCCTGGTTCGTCGAAGATGTATAAGGATTTGAAGGTTCATTTCTGGTGGAGCGGGATGAAGAAGGATGTAGCTGAGTATGTGGCTAGATGCTTGACCTGCCAGAAGGTTAAGTTTGAGCATAGGAGACCCGGAGGTTTAGTGCAGTCTATGCCTATTCCTTGTTGGAAGTTCGAGGACATTTCGATGGATTTCATTGTCGGTCTCCCACCGACTAAGGGAGGACTGAACACGATTTGGGTCATAGTGGACCGTCTGACGAAGGTGGCAAAGTTTATTGCGATGAGGGATACCTGGAACGTCCCGAAGTTAGCGGACTTGTTCCAGAAGGAGGTGATCCGGCACCATGGTGTGCCAAAGACTATTGTTTCTGATAGGGACCCTCGATTTTTGTCCAGATTCTGGGGACAGGTTCAGGAAGCCTTGGGTACAAAGTTGAAGCTTAGTACGGCGTTCCATCCACAGACCGACGGTCAGAGTGAGAGGACCATCCAGACACTGGAGGACATGCTGAGAGCATGTGCCTTAGATTTTCAGGGGAGTTGGTTAGAGCGACTACATCTGATAGAGTTCGCCTACAACAACAGCTACCACTCCTCGATACAGATGCCACCATTTCAGGCACTTTATGGTAGACCGTGTAGGACTCCTTTATGCTGGGATGAGACCAGCGAGACTACGCTCCTAGGACCAGAGTACCTAGAGCAGATTAAGGAGGATGTTCTACAGATTCGCAAGAATATGAAGGCAGCTCAGGACCGGCAGAAATCTTATGCAGACACCAGAAGGAGGGACATTGAGTTCACTACCGATGATATGGTATTCCTTAGAGTGTCACCCATGAAGGGGATATTCCGGTTTGGACAGAAGGGCAAGTTGAGCCCAAAGTATGTTGGACCTTATGCGATTAGGGAGCGAGTGGGCCCATTAGCCTACAGACTGGATTTACCAGCAGAGCTCGGGAGGGTGCACGACGTTTTCCACGTTTCACAGTTGAAGAGGTATGTGCCCCACCCATCGCACGTTTTGCAGCCAGAGACTTTAGAGTTGGACCCTGCTCTACGATATGAGGAAGTACCACTCCGCATTCTCGATACGAAGACGAGACAGACTAGGAACAAGACCGTTAGCATGGTCAAGGTTCTCTGGTCGAACCATGAGGTGGAGGAGGCCACATGGGAGTTAGAGGACTCCATGAGAGCGAAGTACCCAGCACTCTTCGAGTAGTAGCTGTGTTACTTGTACGGGTTCGTGGTCAAACCCTTTTTAAGGGGGGTAGACACCACTTGGCTTGCGCACATGTTTGTGCATTAGGTTTTGTTTTTGTGTTGTGTTTTGTTGGTATGCTGCGTCATACATGTGGTTTGGACGATTGTATGTGTATGATACATTTTATGTATGTGTGCCTTGGTGCACCTGGTTGAATGTATATAGTACCGCTGAGTACTTTTGATCGATGAATGAGATGTGCACTTTGTAGTGCTGTGTTGTGAATGAGTATACCATGAGTTTAATTATTTAATATATGTTGTATGCATAGACTAGGTTTGAACCTAGTGGGAGTTACTCCCTAGCAATGGACTGTTTGGTTACTTAGTGGAACTTGATTCCTTAGGTGAACTGTAGAGGATTAAGGACTTCGGGACGAAGCCTTTTTAAGGGGGGTAGACTGAAATACCCCTAATCTTTAAAATATAATTAAATGATCTATTAATGATCTAAGATGATTATTAAACATCTAAATATTATTGGGGAACAATCTATAAGATCTCAACAAGGCAAAACACGCCTTAAGATCGGTAAAGCCAAAAATGTGCTTTAAGACGCCATGAAGGTTGTATGACCCCAAGTAGGATCCAAAGTGGATTCCTAAGTATTATAATGAATCAAGGAACACAATAAGACCATTCTCAAAGAGAACTAAGCTCAGGAACATCCTGTGACACAAAAATGTGCGCTAAAACTCCTTAAAGCACGTTTTTGTGAGATTGCCTTTTTAATTGATTTTAATAGGCTTAAAAATTATAAATATCCTTAATATGATATATAATCATATTATATCATATTAGGAATTTAATTCCAGAAATTTACGAATTTTTACAAATTTAATATTAAAATATTAATAAAACCCTAAAGTGGGACCCGCATGAGTCAACATTGACCAAGCATGGTCAATGGTCAATTAATTGACTCATTTGAATCATGGTGGCCGGCTGCAATAGAGAGGAGGCTGCTTAATTTCCTTGATTGACAATAATGCTACCTAATGTAAGACTTTTTCAAAATAATGTTACTTTTTACATTATTTTCAAACTTTACTTACCTTTCCCATCTTCTCCTTCCTCCTTGTCCGATTCCTCTCATCCCAGCCGAGCCCTCTCCTTCCTCTCAAGCTCTCCAAGCTTGTTCTTGGCCATGGAAGGCAAGTCTAGCTCCTAAGCTCCTAATGTAAGTGTTTTAATGTCATTTTTAGCTCTTTTTCTTCATCTTTTCACCACCAACACCTAAAATTCGTGGCTCATCTATTCCTATGGCTTATTCTCAGTGTTCTAAGGTTAGAACAAGAGCTAAACTCGGTTGAGACCAGTAGAGGGACCAAGGTTGTCCAAATCTACATTGTAAGGTAAAAATGTGCTTTAAGCTCATAACTTTTGATTCCCTTCGAGTTTGGCTGTGAAATTTTGGTCATAGACTCATCTTCATCTCCTTTTCATGTGGGATCTGTTGGTTAGCCATTTGGAGCAAGGGTGACCGAGATCCAAGAGAAATACTCTCTTTTAAGGCATCTTTCCAAGGTAAAACCTAATAACAAGGTAGGATTTCGAGATCTAACTATTCCCTATGTTAATATGGTAGATCTAACACCTTGTGGTGTGTTTGGTTCAGGTCGAAAATACCTAGAACTCCCCTTGCATTTTTAAGGTGATTTTTGCCTTAAATCTTACATTAATTATTCCTTATGGTTAAGCTCATGCTTGGAGTGGAACCATATCTTATTTTGTGTATTAAACATGTCTAAATCAAGTGGTGAATTTTCCTACAAGTGACCGAGCCTATACAAGGATAGATCAAGGTATAAACACCTTAAACTTATGATTTTTGCAATCTCTAAGTATATATATATTATGGCCGAGAGTGAACATACACATATAGGTCATATTGACCTAAAAATGTAAAAAAAAATGGCTAAGATAAATTAAGCTAGTCATTTAAGAGATTTAATTAACATAATGGTCAAATTATGACATTATGTGGAAAAATAATAAACCATGGAGAGGCCGAATATATATGCTATATTTGAGACATTTATTGTGTAATTTATTTTGCAAGATCAAGGTTGTAATAAGGCCATGTCATTAGGCCATTTTAATTTAAGTTTATAAGCTTATTTAGTTTTATTTATGCTTATAATTAAAGTTGGGGCCAATTCGTAATTATTAAGGAATTAGAAAAGCCGTGGGTAATTTAGAGCAATTTAGGGTTTTTAAATGAATTTAATAAAAATTATAACATTTTATAAAGTTTTGGGTCAAAATTGTAAAAATAGAAAAGTATAGGTCATTATTTGTAATTACCGAAAATTGGTTCCCATTTGGTATTAGGGGTCAAAGTTGACTATATAGGAGACTTTGACCAAGTTTAGAAAATTTAAGAAATTAAAATACTACCTTATAATGAGATACTTATTAAATTGTAAAAGATTTATAAGGTTTGGGGTGGTAATGTAATTACCGAGAATTAAGGGTAGTAAATGGAGTTTAGTAAAGTCCTTAAGTTATTAGAAATTTTTAGAAGTTTATTTGGTTAAATTTGGAGTTCATGTGAATTATATAAGTATAATATATGGTATTTTATGACTGTTATAAATAGGTAACAAATGTATAAAAACCGTGAATTAAAAGAAGTATAAGGTTAGGAATAATGTTTATAACCTTTTGGTATAGTTTGGTAATTTTTGGAATGGTATATAAGGTTTATAAAGATATATGTATAATATATAGTTTTAATGGGGTTAGAAAACTATGTATTATAAATTGGAATTGAATTGTGAGTTTATAGAAGTTTAATGGTTATAAGTGAAAACCGAAAATACTAAGGCTGCTTGGTATTTAAAAACAAAATATAACTATAGGCTATAATTGTTTTAATGATTTAAATGTCATAAGATATGTTATATCTATAAGATGACATTATATTAATTAAGAGGTGGATTTTATAAATATTTAAGAACATAGGTGCTGTTCGAAAATAATAACATTTTTAAATGGAATTTATAATATGGTTTTTAATGTTATAAGAGTTATAACATTTATAATATAAGAGATATTCATTAAAAAGAATGAATATAGATTATGAGACTTACCATATAATAAATAGTTCCATATACACACATATAAATAATATATGTAGTAGTGTAGAAAATGTGACATGGTTCAATAATCATAAATTATCATAATTAAATGATAATAGTTAAGGAGAAAAGAATTATAAACATTAGATATGGAAATTCTAAAGTTAAGAGTATTCATGGGATAATAAGGATCCTAGATATTAAGAGTATAGTTTACAGATGAATTATACCACATGAAATATAAAAAAAAAGAGACAAACCTTAGAAAAATAAATACTAAGGTAAGATGCATAGTGCATGGCAAAGGATCACACATACAATAATGAAACAAACTGTATGATGTACAAACAAACATTAAGTTACATGCGATAACAAGTTTAACAACAACTATACTAATATACAAACAAGACTACGCGTGTAATATAACACCTTTTCCCAATCTCGAGTTAAACCTAAAACCCGACAACATTGATAGTTAATAACGGGGGGTTAACCGGGAGGTGTTAGTGACGGTACGGGGTACCGTAGGATTGTGTTGTTATACAGTATGCTAATCAGTAGCATTGTGTATTGTTTAGTTCGTTAGAGACTACACAAGGAGCATAGGATCTTGCTGATTCATACTCCACCGTAATACACCAGGGTGAACGGTATGTTGTTATGTGTCTTGATTGTCTCTGAGGGCTTCCTCAGTTCAGACTTCTGTGTGATCTGTGATAAGATTGTTTGTCTGAATGTTTAATTTAATATGCATGATCTTTATATTTATAGCTGCTCATTATTTACTGTTGATGAGTTAACAGTATTGGTTCGTATATAAGAACCTATATATAAACGAACTAGCGGCTATGGTGTTATCTTATACGAAAAATAAGGAACGTCAGAAAAACGTTGTAGCACTAGGATAATAATACATATATATTATCCAAGACTTTCATACGGAGCATTGGCCTTTCTATACGCCGCTCTCGTATCTAACACTGGATCCCGAGTTTACAGACTCCGGATTGGACTAATGATCTTGGTCTGCTGTGTTAGAAAATTTGGTAATGCGATGCGATGGTATAATTAAGTAAATAATGAATGGAAGTAAAGCCAAGAGGATGTGGCTCTTGGTGCGCGCTGTGATCACAAAAACGATACCAGGATGTCCGCGTACGGGTCCGCAAGTATCAAGAAAATTTCCCGTGAGCTAGAATGGCTCGTTGGTCGGAGACTCTACCGTTGGAGTGGCTACTGTGGGTGACCGCCATAATATATGGGTAACTAGAGACATGTCGTTTTAATGAGACAATGTCACTAGGTGTAACTGAACAATAATACATTTGAGAATTATACAGTGGCGAACAATATTGGCTTCTACACCATGGACGAGAATTAATACTTATTGTTACTCTCGTTGTTTCGCTTATTGTTCATTGGTTATACTTGTGGTATATTATGTGTGTTGATGGTTGTGTTGTTGTATGGATTACTGTTGTTTAATTTACAGTTTATATATTAAAATGGTATTGCATGTAATGAACCTCATGCTCTCGACCAAATAATTGAGGGGTCTTTGGGGGCATGACGGGGCATGTGATGACATACTCAGCAGGGGCTGATTCCATACCATAAACCATCTTTATTTCAGGTGATTAGCTGGTGGGTCGCAGCGAGACGTGACCATTGTGATATTACAGTTGGTTTAGACTTGGTACGGTGTGATACTTAGGTTGTTTTGGACTGGGGTTTTAACCGAGGTGTATTTGGTTTAGATGCTCACGGTCTGTAATAATTGTTGATGTTAGATTTGTTTTAAGTTGTTTAAGTTCTACTATCTATCTCTTGTGGTCACTGCGGGAATACGTTTCGCAAGTTGATTATCAGGTAAATCGTTATCACCCGTATGGGCGAGTGATAACAGTGACACCAGTAGGGCGATAGTTTATTATTTACCGCTGCGAGATATTATTGTGCGCGACTTCTATAGGATTACTAGGAACAGGTTTAGTAGGGGTGTTACACGTGCGTTGTTTGGTTTGTTTGTGTGTAATATGCACTTGAATGTATGTATCTTATGAGATACTTGTTTGAATGATTGTATGTACACTATGTGTGTAGTACTTTTCTTATCCTATTTGTGATATGTATTCATATTCCTTTATAGAATGATTACAAATGGTATCGCCTAGATACGAAATGAATCATTAGATATGGAATGTGGAACGGTGGTATGATGTAGAACTGATAGGAAATGACGGTGCTGATGGATCACCTATATCCATATATGATTGAACTAACGCCACAACGTGATGGCTATGTGCTGTATAAGCGCAATACGATGTGTGTAAATGATATATCACATAGTGTGAGCCTCGATTTTAAACCCTATCCTATGTTTATTAAAGTTGATTAGGATCTAACCGGGTTTTAGGTCCACTTATAACCTAAGATTAATAACTATGTCATATAACAAAAAATATTAAAACCTAAGCTAGCTCAATGGAACCTATTAAGAGTCGCCACCTAATTTTAACCTAGATCAAATTAGGAAAGGAGAGTTCGGGTTCGGGGGCTTGATATTCGACTTAATTAGGGTTCAATTACTTTGATTACCCCTAGAAGTCGTTTTTCCTCTACTTAGTTTAATTACGGCTTATTACGAGTCGTTTTTAACCTAAGTGCGCGCTTCTGTTTTCTTTTATTTTTTTAACATTTTTTGACAGAAAATTAAAGTGGAAATTAAAATACCTAAACTAGGGTTTCGGAGGCAGAATTAGGTCAAGTTTTGTTTTCGTCCGTGGCTACGGACCTAATGTCCGAACCCACGGACCCTAGTTAACTTAATTACACAGAAAAGTCAAATTTAAACAGAAACGAGATTTTGAAATGTCCGGGGCCACGGACAGGACGTCCGTGGGCCTGGACATGTTTTATAAAACCCTAAATTTTGAAAATAAAAATATCCCGCCACCGTCCGGGGGCGTCCGGCTTTCGGACAGGGCGTCCGGGACCCCGGACATAGCGTCCGTGGGTGCGGATCACCCTCGGACAGCGGCGTTTGGGTGGCTCCCGGCGGTGTTTCTGGCTCAAATTTTATGGGTAGGTAGCCTGAAAGATTCTAAACACGTTAGTGATTGAAAGTTTACAATTTGAATTCAAATTAAACACAAACTTAAAAAACAAGTTATTGGGCAGAAGCGAAAACAAACGCTAATTCAGAAGCGATAAAAAGTCAATTCGGCTCCAAATTTTAACACAGAGTAGTTAAAGTTGAACAAAGTCAGATAAACATGACTTCAACCTGTTTTACCTTCGGATTTAATGAGACTCTTCACAACGGGGATCTTTTGGTGCTTCGTTGATGCCGGTTTTGGATTGACTTCGAATTGTGCTTCTGACTCCTTCTTCTTTATGCTGTTAAGGACGTTTCTTCTGTTTTTGTGGTGGTTTTGTGCTTGGAAGTTCAATAGGAGAAGAAAGGATGAGTTTTTGGTGATTTTGGGGTGATTTCTGCAGTGTTTCGGTATTGATTTGAGGCTTGGAAGTGTAAAAACGTGGGAAGAAGGTTTGTGGCAGTGTTCTCTGACTTTGGAGGTGTTCTCCCCTGCCCTAGGTCGTTTTTTGGAAGGCCTTTTATAGAAAGAGCATGACCAAGTTGATAGAACAAGATTTTTATCTAAAACCCTGATTTTGTGCTCTAAGAGAATCTGATTTTTTAAAATGTGCTACAGGTTGATAAAAATTCCGAAATTTTAACCAAAGATAAAAGACGAATGTTAGGAATTTTGAGAGTTGGAATCAGGTTATTTCGATTAATAACCGATTAGATAAAAATCTTACAATCTGGAATTTCCCATAATTCATAACTTACGATTGGAAAGTCGAAATAACGAAATTCCAACGGCATTAGTCTCTAATAATCACCCTCTATCTTGTGTTAAAATATCATGACTTTTTGATTTGATTTCGGTATTTCCCAGAGGAGAGAGAAAATTGCAAAAATGATTGAATTTCTCTTTTAAATTTTGGGATAAGGTTCCAAATAAAATAATTTCAGGTTTATGACTGTATGTAGTCATGCTAACCATGTGACAATTTTATTTAATTTTGAAAACCCTTTTATTTCTATTTTGAGGCTATTTCATGTGTTAACTATTAAAGAAACTAGCTTATTAAAAGCTTAATTTCCAGAATAAATATTATCAGAAAATCACGAAATACCTTTCATAATGACTATGATATTTGGAAGTGTTTGGAGATAATGAACAAGTCATATGAAAATAGAAAATCCCGAGAATGTCCTTGGAAGATCCTACATTGGTGCATTTTGACCATTTTGCCCTTTGTAACACGTATGCCTTAGAGACTACTCCGAGGGGGTTGAAATTTTGGGTATAACAGATTGCCCCCCGTCAACTAGACTTTGTAGTGAATATGAAAAGACTAGTTGATGCTTGAGTGATACCCCAAAATTTTGGATCTTAAAAAACTCTATATGCAGATTGTGTCGAGCTATTCTAAGGCGCTGACTACCTATGAGTGAGAATGAAAATGAAAAGATGTCAAACGATTCTAAGGCGTTGACTACCTAAAGGGATGATGCCAAGCTATTCTAAGGCGCTGACTACCTATAACGAATGAAATGATGTCAAGCTATTCTAAGGCGTTGACTACCTACAAGTGATTGAAAATTGGTGTGGGGTCGAGTTCTTCCACTCAGGTGAGTTCGCCTACTCATGTGAGTTCTTCTACTCGGGTGAATCTGAATCTTTGGCTGAGAATCTGTATCCCTGAAGAATCTGTATCTTCGGCTGAGAATCTGTATCCCTGAAGAATCTGTATCTTCGGCTGAGAATCTGTATCCCTGAAGAATCTGTATCTTCGGCTGAGAATCTGTATCTCTGAAGAATCTGTATCTTCGGCTGAGAATTTGTATCTCGGAAGAATCTGTATCCCTGAAGAATCTGTATCTTCGGCTGAGAATCTGTATCCTGAAGAATCTGTATCTTCGGCTGAGAATCTGTATCTCTGAAGAATCTGTATCTTCGGCTGAGAATCTGTATCTGAAGAATCTGTATCTTCGGCTGAGAATCTGTATCCTGAAGAATCTGTCTTTGGCTGAGAATCTGTATCTCTGAAGAATCTGTATCTTCGGCTGAGAATCTGTATCTCTGAGAATCTGTATCTTCGGCTGAGAATCTGTATCTCTGAAGAATCTGTATCTTCGTGGTGACAAGAAATCTCGTATGAATAGATGCAAGGTAAATTTTATGCAAATGATCAAGATCAAAGTTGATTATGAAAGTGCCAAACATGGCAATGTTGAGGTGTTATGCAAAAGTTGTAAAATGCAACTAAAGTGTTTGTTGGAAGCTTGTCCAAAACAAGGAACTGTTGAAAAAATGTGCCAAACATGGCAATGCTTGAGAAAAATCTGTTGAGGAAAGAAAGTGAAATGATCATTTCCTGACTAAAAATTTCATATCTGCAATTTGTTTCTTAGAAAATGAACATGCCGTTGGTGGAAGTGTGTGGTGTTTGTTGTGGTGCTAAAGGCTTTTGCTGGTGTTCATGATTTATGATAGTCCTGGGATTGGGTTGTGTTTTTGGATGGTGGTCAGAATTATGACGGGCCTAATGTTTTTGTGGTGGTAAGGCTAAAGACGGGCCTGAGAGTGTGTGTGTGTGGAGATAAGGGCTTATGTGTGCCAGTGGTGGGATGGTGGTGCTCAAGCTTTGAGTTTCCGTTGGTGTTGTCATGGCAATTGTTGGAACCAATAATTGCCCCAGTATTTTTCCTTAGGCCAATCTGAGCTAGAGTTCATGGCAATCGATCGTTCCGATCGATTGCCCCAGTATTTTCTTTGATTAAACGTACGAATGAGTCTCGTCCTCACAGGGTCAAGGCTTGTGTTTTGATGTGGTGCTTCCTAACCTACACTCTGCGTGTTTGATGTTTGTACTTGTTTTCTACTTACGGTCATAACTTCTAGACCCTTAAATTTGACATTTGATGGATTTACGCATTCGATCTGTTACTTTCACGTGATTAGATACACAATTACCAAGTCGGAAGTCTTTAAAGCTTATAACGTGGCCATGGGGTGTGATGAAAGACAATGGGACCATGGAGGGATATTTGAGGTATGTGGAGCTATAAGGGTGACCAAAGTTGCACCTTGCGTCTTCTCTCGGAATCATCTTGTCTTAAAGTCGTCTAGCTGCTTCGTGTTCACGTTGCTTTCGAGCTTCTGGACTTGGACTTTTGAAGTCGTCCTTTACACCATTTCTCCTCTTTTTGTGATTCGGATTTCTTCGAGGCACTTCGATTTTGCCTCTTTCTTTGATCCTTTCTTGACTTTGCCTTCGGGGTTCTTGTGTTTCCCGGTTTTGGGCTTCGAGAGCTGTTTTGATGTGGGCTCTTTGGATCCTGTGCCACTTTGGGACCATTTGCGGATCGCTTCATCATGCTGATATCAGCATCGCTTCTTTGGACTGATTAGATTGTTATCTGAGAGTCGGGCTCCTCACTTCCTTTGGTCACCAGGTCGGTAATTCATCATTGGCTGGGTGATTTTGTGGAGTTCATAATATCGAAAAGGGATATATGAAAGGCTCGGCGGGGGTGCCTAGGGTTTAATAACAGGGTTTGCAAGCTTTTGGCTATGTGGTGCTGTACCTAGGTGCTTCGTCATTCCTGATAGTTGTGTATCCGTTCCTTGTTACTTTTCACAGGTCTAAGAGTAAATTTACAAATTATCTCCTTCGGCCGGAGTTATGCCGTTTACCTTACCTTTGAATGTGGTCTCACCGGAGTCGTGTAAAAATGACACGCTCGTTCACTCATGGTTTTTCCGCTCAAGTCACTCTCGTGAATTCTCACTCTGAGACTTGTCCACACAATTAAACAAAAGAAATAATCGTGGTTGGTCTTTAAACTCAGATTGCCCCCAGTATTATTCCAGGGTTTATGACGACAATTTGACAAATGTAGACCTTGAACCGTTATGTGGTTTGTTTGGATGCTTAGGGGTGAGCTGTGGCACTTGATTGGACATGTTCATCCTTTTGGAAACAAAAAGACAAATCATTTTATTCGATTGCCAGAAAATGACCGTTTCATGAACATTAGTTTTGAAAGATGATTTGGTGGAAGGTACAAAATGAACAAACATTTTTATTTTCTTGAGATTGTAAGTCAAAAAGACAAGAGACTAAAATTCGAACATCTAATCCTCATTAAAATGGAAATATCATAAACTCCTTACAAAATAGAAAAGAAAAATTAAGAAAGCAACATGCAACTAGACTCTAGCCTACTCGACAAACTGGAGCCCTTGCTCGATAAGGTCCTCAATCTTATGCTTCAATGCTCTACAGTCATCAGTACTGTGTCCTGGTAATTGATGAAACTGGCAGAACTGATGGAGATGTTCCCCGGCTTGGGTGATCCCAGGACTAGGTGTGAGAGGTTGTAGTAAGTCTAACTCTTCTAGCTTCACGAGTGCTTGACTGAGTGGTCGGCCAATGTCGGTAAACTGTCTCGGTGCAGAGAACTTCTTGGATTGGGGTGAGGCCTTGGTGCTTTGCTTTGAAACACTGAGCTGGCGCACATTGTTCTCCTGTCGTGAAGCTGGGATTATTCTGGCTGACCCTGACTTAAAGGTCTCGATACCCATACCCTGAGCTTTGGATTCTCCTAGCTTCAGCTCGCCTTTGTGAATCTTTTCTTCCATGACTCTTACCTGCCCCATCAGCATGTCAAAATTAGGGAAATATGTGCAACTCAGCTCGTTGTTGTATTGCTTCTGCATATTGTCCACAATCATTCGAATCTGTTCTTGCTCATCCATTTTCGTAGGCATAGCGGCGGCCTTCATCCTCCACCGTTTGACGAAGTCGGACATTGATTCACTGCCTCTCTGTCGAGTGCTGGCAAGGTCGGACCTGGTGACTTCGAGATTCTTAGCATACTCGAAATGGTGCAAGAAAGCCTCACAAACCTCCTCATAGGTTCTGGTGTTCATCCTCTGAGTCAAGTACCAACGTTGAGGTATTTCATCGAGATAACGGGCGAAAACCTTGGCCTTCTGCATGCCATTCAACCTGAGGATGGACATTTCCCTATCGAACATCGCTAGATGGACCTGCGGGTCTGAGGCACCCTTGTATAGAGCAAGTGTGGGTAACTTCAACTTTGGAGGGAGATCAACCTCGGGGTATGATGCCATAGAAGAGTAATCAAAACCAGCAGGCTTGCTAGCCTTTTCTATGCGCTCGATCCTTTTCAGAGCCTTCTTGAGTTCTGTAGTTAGTTGGTGATCTGGGGCGGCTTCCCCTACGAATCCTTGCGCACCCTGGGCCCCAACGGATTAACTTCGATGTAGTCACGCTCGTTCCCAGAGTCAACAATCTTTCCTGAAATGTTTTCCTGATGATCAACCTCAAGGGAATTGATTGTTTTTTCAGCTCTTCGATGATGGTGACATACTTAGCCTCCATGTTATCAGTAGTGGACCTATGTTTCGTTCCATGGCATCAAAGGCGGCCATGTACCTTTTCTCTAAGGCTGCAAACTGGGCCTCCATGCTGACTGGGTTTCCTCCCTCTGCCATACTTGGGATTCGGGCTTATCTGTTGGAAAACAAAAGTGGATTGAGCTAAAATTCTGGACCACGAAGAAGTTTTAGGTTAAAACTTGTTTGGGCTGCACATGAGCTGGAATGTTTTGAAGATTGTGGGTAGGTACTGAGGCCCGAAATAAGTTAGAAGAGAGGCACATGGGCCGGAATGATTCATGAGGTGTGAACTGGCGCCTAGGACGAAATGTTTGAAGAACGTGGCTCCTGGGCCGGAATGTTTTGAGAATTGGGCGCTTGGGCCAGAATGTGTTTGGGCTAGAAGTAAGGCGCATGAGCCAAAATGATTTCTAAACCATGATCTTGATGTGAATTGGAATTTGGGCCAAGTAATTCTGATTGGGCCTAAAAGATGATACCCATGTCTAGGATTTTGGGTCAAAGCCCGAGTGAAAAGCCTTCCTAGATTAGAATGAGCCTTGAAATGGAAAGGCCTGATGGATTTTCATGGATTGCTTTAGGTGGATTTGTTTTTCGTGGGCCTAGAACTAAATTGATAATTCAAATTGGGCCGAGAGAGAGAGAGATCACCTAAGTCTAAACTTTTGGGCCGAAGCCCAAATAACTCACATATTAAACCAAACAAAGCTTTGGGCCGCAAACAATAAAGCCGTAAATTCGGGTTGGGCTGAGTTGATGTGGAAAAAGTTCCTATCCATTTCTAGGCTGGGTAGTGGGCCGATCATACAAGCAAGCAAGGCCCACACAAATTCAACATGTCCTTACTAAACGCTTAAATCAAACAGGGTATGGATCGATCCGGAGAGGTGCTTGGGGCGTGGGCCCAGGTTACCACAAAGGAATAGGGCTTGCACGCTATTCTCTTTGGGCTTCCCCACTTTTTCCACATCACCTGAAGGTGTGCGTCTACGGTCGGGTCTTTGACTGACCAAACAATGGGCTAGGTAAGGGTACTGCCAGGAAAACGCTTGGGGCTAAAGCCCAGGTATTAAGGGGATGTGGTTAGACGACATCCTCCTCTTTTCCCCCGCTTATTCACATCACCTAAAAGGTGTGAGTCCCTGACAGGGGACCCTCAAACGGGTCCCGGGGTGAAATCAGTTTAAGTGGACCCTCGCTCTCATATGATGCAAAGGTGCAGAAAATTAAAGTGCGCACAAAAGTAAACAAACAAAGTAATAAAGCCATAAATAAACACTTTTCGAGTTAAGCCCTCTTTCTTAAAATTAAACAAGTTAATATTAAGAGTTTGTCCCCAGCAGAGTCGCCAGTCTGTGAGCCTCGATTTTAAACCCTATCCTATGTTTATTAAAGTTGATTAGGATCTAACCGGGTTTTAGGTCCACTTATAACCTAAGATTAATAACTATATCATATAAAAAAATTATTAAAACCTAAGCTAGCTCACTGGAACCTATTAAGAGTCGCCACCTAATTTTAACCTAGATCAAATTAGGAAAGGAGAGTTCGGGTTCGGGGGCTTGATATTCGACTTAATTAGGGTTCAATTACTTTCATTACCCCTAGAAGTCGTTTTTCCTCTACTTAGTTTAATTACGGCTTATTACGAGTCGTTTTTAACCTAAGTGCGCGCTTCTGTTTTTTTTATTTTTTAACATTTTTTGACAGAAAATTAAAGTGGAAATTAAAATACCTAAACTAGGGTTTCGGAGGCAGAATTAGGTCAAGTTTTGTTTTCGTCCGTGGCTACGGACCTAATGTCCGAACCCACGGACCCTAGTTAACTTAATTACACAGAAAAGTCAAATTTAAACAGAAACGAGATTTTGAAAAGTCCGGGGCCACGGACAGGACGTCCGTGGGCCCGGACATGTTTTATAAAACCCTAAATTTTGAAAATAAAAATATCCCGCCACCGTCCGGGGGCGTCCGGCTTTCGGACAGGGCGTCCAGGACCCCGGACATAGCGTCCGTGGGTGCGGACCGCCCTCGGACAGCGGCGTTTGGGTGGCTCCCGGCGGTGTTTCTGGCTCAAATTTTATGGGTAGGTAGCCTGAAAGATTCTAAACACGTTAGTGATTGAAAGTTTACAATTTGAATTCGAATTAAACACGAAACTTAGAAAACAAGTTATTGGGCAGAAGCGAAAACAAACGCTAATTCAGAAGCGATAAAAAGTCAATTCGACTCCAAATTTTAACACAGAGTAGTTAAAGTTGAACAAAGTCAGAAAAACATGACTTCAACCTGTTTTACCTTCGGATTTAATGAGACTCTTCACAACGGGGATCTTTTGGTGCTTCGTTGATGCCGGTTTTGGATTGACTTCGAATTGTGCTTCTGACTCCTTCTTCTTTATGCTGTTAAGGATGTTTCTCTTCTGTTTTTGTGGTGGTTTTGTGCTTGGAAGTTCAATAGGAGAAGAAAGGATGAGTTTTTGGTGATTTTGGGGTGATTTCTGCAGTGTTTCGGTATTGATTTGAGGCTTGGAAGTGTAAAAACGTGGGAAGAAGGTTTGTGGCAGTGTTCTCTGACTTTGGAGGTGTTCTCCCCTGCCCTAGGTCGTTTTTTGGAAGGCCTTTTATAGAAAGAGCATGACCAAGTTGATAGAACAAGATTTTTATCTAAAACCCTGATTTTGTGCTCTAAGAGAATCTGATTTTTTAAAATGTGCTACAGGTTGATAAAAATTCCGAAATTTTAACCAAAGAAAGACGAATTTTAGGAATTTTGAGAGTTGGAATCAGGTTATTTCGATTAATAACCGATTAGATAAAAATCTTACAATCTGGAATCTCCAATAATTCATAACTTACGATTGGAAAGTCGAAATAATGAAATTCCAACGGCATTAGTCTCTAATGATCACCCTCTATCTTGTGTTAAAATATCATGACTTTTTGATTTGATTTCGGTATTTTCCAGAGGAGAGAGAAAATTGCAAAAATGATTGAATTTCTCTTTTAAATTTTGGGATAAGGTTCCAAATAAAATAATTTCAGGTTTATGACTGTATGTAGTCATGCTAACCATGTGACAATTTTATTTAATTTTGAAAACCCTTTTATTTCTATTTTGAGGCTATTTCATTTGTTAATTATTAAAGAAACTAGCTTATTAAAAGCTTAATTTCCAGAATAAATATTATCAGAAAATCACGAGATACCTTTCATAATGACTATGATATTTGGAAGTGTTTGGAGATAATGAACAAGTCATATGAAAATAGAAAATCCCGAGAATGTCCTTGGAAGATCCTACATTGGTGCATTTTGACCATTTTGCCCTTTGTAACACGTATGCCTTAGAGACTACTCTGAGGGGGTTGAAATTTTGGGTATATACATCATGGGAACAATGGGTAGTTATACATTTATATATACTTACCTATTTGATTAAGAGACTTCGGGACGAAGTCTTTTTAAGGGGGGTAGATTGAAATACCCGAAATTAATAAAACATGGATTAAATATTTAATTACATTAATTAAGGCCTAAACATGCCTTAAAAGTCAACTGAGAACAACAGTGGTCAACACAAAACAAGATGTTGCACCTTTGACTGTTAAGGGTAAATAAATACCCAAATGAACTTCTTAGGACCTAAAAATTTGTCCTAAGTTTATTAACATAATACTAAACATATTATAACCGTTGGACAACACTCCAACACAAAGAACAAGCACTTTCATGCTTCAAGGTCAAGTAGAGCAAAAGGGTGCTCTAAGAATACCTTAAAGGTCTAATGACCTCTAAATGATATAAAATTGGATACCATGATCAAATATCATGTAAGGAACACAACAAAACCGTTGTCAAAGAAAACAAAGCCCAAAACACCTTGCGACACAAAATGTGCACTAAAACTCCTTAAAGCACGTTTTTGTGTAATCGCCTTCTAAATTGGTTTTAAATGGGCTAAAAGGTTATAATTACCTTTAAATATAATAAAATATCATTATATGATATTAGGAATTTAATTCCAGAAATTTACAAATTTTTACAAATTTTTACAAATTTAATATTAAAATATTAAAAAAACCCTAAAGTGGGGCCCGTTTGGGTCAACATTGACCAAGTTGGTCAATGTTGACCATTGACCACGAATTGAGCCACATAAAATCGGTGGAATGAGTCTCTTAATAGACCAAGAGACAAAACCCATGTGACAAATAAAGAGTTTCCTTTGCTTTTGCATAAAATAAGGAAAAAAGTAAACTTTACCTAATAAAACAAAAGTTGTCTCACCACTTGTCTTCCCATGTGAGAGCCAGCCGATTTTGGAGTCTCATTTCCTCCTTGTTACACGGTGCTCCAAGGCTAGCAAGAACAAGACAAACAAAGATGACTCATCTTACAATAATTGAACTAAAGTAACATTATTTGTCCATTTTTGATTCAAATTGGAGTCAATCATGCACCCACCTTCTCAATCAAGGACGGCTGCCCCCTCTTCTTGTCTCCACCGAATTGATCTTCAATTATTCAACTCCAATCAGCATTGGTGAGTCATCAAAAGCAACAAAGACAAAAAAAATGCAAAAATGTGCTTTAAGCTTAATTTAGGTCATCCTCCTTCATTTCTCCTCTTCAGCCGAGGTTGCTCTGTCCTTGAGCTCCCTTTGGCTCCTCTCCACCGTAGGTAAGAGTTCAAGCACCATTGATGAGATCTCAAGCTCTAGGTAAGCTCCTAAGGCAAAAAATGCCCATTTTCTTCATCTTTCTTTCCTTTTTCGATTGATCTACACTCCAACCTTTTCTATACATCTATGTAGAGTGTTTTGGAGGTTAAAGGAAGTGTTATTTTCGGCCATAACAGATCTAAGAGGAAAGTTAAGTCTTGACCATTTAGGTAAAAATGTGCTTTAAGCTCATATCTTTTGATTCCCTTCAAGTTCAGCTGTGAAACTTTGGTACTAGCCTTATTTTATTCTCCTTTTCATGTGGAATCAGTTGGTTAGCCATTTGGAGCAAAGGTGGCCGAGATCCAAAGGAAATACCCTCTTTTAAGGCATTTTTCCAAGGTAAAACCTAATAACAAGGTAGCTTGTTGAGATCTAGCTATTTCCTATGTCAATATGGTGGATCTAACACCTTGTGGTGTGTTTGATTCAGGCCGAAACCATCTTGAACTCTCCTTGCATTCTTAAGGTGATTTTTGCCTTAAATCTTACATTAAATTACTTCTTATGGTTAGATCTTTCTTGGAGACTAACTAGGCCTTGGTTTCTGTTTGAAAACATGTAAAACAAGCTGTGGTGAATTTCTCCTTAAGGTGGCGAACCCAAACAAGGCTTTACCTAAGCTAAATCAAGGTATAAATCACTTAAAACCTTAACTTGATACATTAACACAAGTTTAAGTGTGTGTATATTAATTGCCGTGAGTGAATGATTAAAATAAGGTCTTGTTTGACCTTAAAATGTTTAAGGAATGGTTTAATAAATTTTATAACTAATTAAACAAGCATAATTGTCAAATTTAAGACATTATGTGGAAGTTTGGTAATTAAATGAAAATTCTATGGTGAGGCCGAGAATTTATATGTATTTTGGGACATTTATGTGTAATTTATTTTGCAAGCCAATGTTTGTAATAAGGCCATGCATTTTAGGCCATTTTATTTATGCATTTACAAGCTTTTAATTAAGTTTAAGTAGTATAAATGCACTACCAAAAATAAATGGGGTATTAGGTGTAATTAAATTAAATTTGGGGGCTTTAGAATAATAAGGCCGAAAATTAGAGGTAAAAAGGAGTTAAAATAAAGTTATAGATTTTATAAAGTTTTGGGGTTAAATGGTGATTTCTAGAAAGTTTGGGTGCAAACCGTAATTATAAGGAATTGGTGGTCAAGGAAATATTAAGGTGGTCAACCTTGACTATATGGTAGGTTTTGACCAAATTAGATAAGTTAGATAACTTATTTAAGGTTTTATAATAAGTTATGTATTTTATGGTAATATTTTCATAACATATGTGGTAAATATGTTATTACCAAAAATAAAGGGGTGTACAATGGTATTTTAAACACCCATGGGCTATTAGGAATTTTTAGGAATTTATTTGGTGGATTTTGGAATTTAAAATGAACTATATATGTATAATATAGTTATAATGTCATTATGACACTTTGGAGAAAAATAGATGGTGGAATGGTAAATATTGAAAGTATATGGGTTAATAAGGATATTTATAACCCTTTGGTGGAATTTGGTGATTTTTAGAATTATTAAGAGAATTTAATAAGTTATGTGTATAAAATATAGTTTTAATGATATGGTGAACTATATGTTATAAATAGGGCCAAATGGCAACTATAGAATAGCACAAGGGCTGTTCGGAATTTACAAAAAATAACCATAGGTTATACTCTTTTATAAGTTAGAAATGTTATATTAAATGGAATGTATAACATGGGATGATTTAAGGGGTGATTTTGTAAATTAAGGAAATATGGTTTTTAGGAAAGAATAAGATTTTCTTATGGTGCCTAAGAGGCAATATGAAATAGTTTTGTATAAAAACTATAGTATAATTAAAGGGAATAAAATATCATATCAAATGATATTAGAATGTGGTATAACATTACATAATGTTATGTGGTCAAAACGGAATTTAAATTAAGTTAAGGGCTATACCGAGTTAATAAGAGTTGAAAGATGAATTTTAGACTAAGGTCTATAATGTTATAAATGTTATAACAATTATATGGTTTAGGTGGAATTAATATGGAGTAAGGATATTCACATCAAAGAATGTGACAAACTATAAATAAATGGGATTTATAAACTACTAGGTGTTTATGGAATAAACCTTAGGAGTTGTAATCATACAACATAAACTGTTACATAATATTAGGATAATAATCTTAATATGAGTTGTATAAATATAATACAACTAATGGGAATAATCATAATAAAAGATGAAAAATGTAACATAAATATAAGAGTTTATTAAACTCATGGGAATTACCTACGTGGTAAATATATACATACACAAGGATAATGTATATAAGGTGGATATATATTTTGGTTGGAAACCATATGATTTAATGGTGGTGGTTATAAAAAAAAATATATTTAGTTATGAACTATAAGTTATGAGTTTTGGACACAATACAAAAAAATAATAATGTACTCAATCATGCACGAATACATGCAACTATAGGATATGTACCTAAGCTAGATGGTGGACAAGATTAAAAAGAAATGCAACGAATTAAACTTAACAGTTGAAATGTTATGATGTACGCGTTTAAGTAATAAAACCGATTGTTTTAGAGAAACCCGTAACGAACAACTGTAGAAAACAGGGGTGAACGGCGGGGTTACTTATTATTCGGAAATAGCGTGTAGTTAGTCATGGAGACTGACTTATAGTTTATACCGTTTGATTGTACTTCTGACAAGACGCTCGACGCGAGCTAGCGGACTACACGGAGCATAGGATCTTGCTGATTCACTCCACCGTAATACAATCAGGGTGAACGGTATGTAAAGGGGTTTGATCCGAGTTGTCCTAAGGTTGCTCCTTGGGCTCGGATTTGGTTGATATAACTTGTATGTTGTTATGTGTCTCTGATTGTCTCTGAGGGCTTCCTCAGTTCAGACTTCTGTGTGATCTGTGATAAGATTGTTTGTCTGAATGTGTTAATTAATATGCATGGATTGTATATTTATAGCTGCTTATTATTACTGTTGTTGAGTTAACAGTATCGGTTCGTATATGAACCAATATATAAAACGAACTAGCGCTATGGTGCTATCTTATATGAAATATAAGGAACGTAAGTAAGACGTTGTAGCACTATGATAATACATATACATATTATCTGAGACTTTTATACGGAGCATCGCCTTTCTATACGCCGCGCTCGTATCTAACACTGGATCCTGAGTTTACAGACTCCGATTGGACTAATGACCTTAGTCTGCTGTTAGAAAATTTGGTAATGCGATGCGATGGTATAATTAAATTAATTAATGGAATGGAAGTAAAGCCAAAGGGATGTGGCTCTTGTGCGCGCTTGTGATCACAAAAACGATACCAGGATGTCCGCGTACGGGTCCGTAAGTATCAAGAAAATTTCCCGTGAGCTAGAATGGCTCGTTGGTCGGAGACTCTACCGTTGGAGTGGCTACTACCCGTGGTGACCCCCATAATATATGGGTAACTAGAGACCTGTGTCGTTTAACGAGACATTGTCACTAGGTATAACTGAACAACCAACAATGAGACTTATACAGTGGCGAACAATACCATGGACAGACTAAATACTTGTTTATTATTCTCGTTGTTTCGCTTTGTAGTTCATTGGTTATACTTGTGGTTATTTTATTGTGTGTTGATGGTTGGATGGAGCCTACAAGGCAAGGTAAATTAAATATGAACACTGTACGCTACGGCGAATGTACATTGTACATTATATTGTTATTGTTCGATACGTTCGATATATAATTGTGGATTGTGTTACTAAATGATTGTGGATTGGATGGATGGTTGAATATCTATGAATATTGGATGGATGAATATGTATATTATACATGTTTATTTCAGTATTGTTTTATAACTGTTAAATGGAAAAGCAGAAACCAATCTAATAACAAGATGGCTAAAAAGACAGTGACCATTAGGGTCCAGGCCCGGCATACTCAGCGTCTATCGTGATACTCTGAACACACACTTTCAGGTTGTTGATCATGTGTCGGAGCTGAAGAGCAGGAACAGGGTAATTGGAGATGTTGTATAGTAATGAAGATGGTGTATGGTCTTATGGTAAGGTTATGTATTTTTCAGGATTGGGTAGATGCTCACTGGTCGGAGTTTATGAATTATGGATTTAGTATGATGTATAGGAATTTCTCGTTATCACTGCGGTTAGCAGTTTATTTGTATTGGAAGTTGGATGTAGTTTGGCTGCGTTGCTCGCATGGGCGAGTAACGGCCGGTGACACCCGAGTGAGTTTTGTAATTGTTATTTATTTTTCCGCTGCGAGACGTTTTATTTATTGCTACGTGAGGGATTATATCGTGATTATGGAGAGGGGTGTTACAAAAGTGGTATCAGAGCGGAGTACCGCTCTGATGACGAGATAATAGGTTAAGACAGTGAGCTTAGCTTGGGAAATTATGGGAAACATTTGGGAAGTACGAGATGATTCGTCTTAGAAAGATACGTGTCTAGTAACGCAAATTGCGTGACAGGTTAGCCTTAAGGCAACTTAATATCTATTGGTTATGTACGGTAATTTACTGAGTATTTATGTGACATACTGTACTACATATGTCTGGTGGTACTAGAGGGCGTGGTACTGGTAGAGGTGGAGGCGGTGACCCCGGCATTCCAGGAGTTGCTGAGACGGTTGCAGCCGTTCTTGCACAGCTGGGTACTCAGATAGGAGGAGCACCAGCCCACCCGCCACAGCCCAGGGAAACAAACTGGCTGAAGTCAGTTAGCGAGACCCGACCACCTACATATTCTGGGGAACCAGACCCCGTAGCTTTGGAGCGTTACATTGTTGAACATGAGAAAGCATACGAAGCTTTACAGGTACCTGACGACAAGAGGGTCGCTATTGCTGCCTTCCATCTGAAGGATGCAGCCAGTACTTGGTGAAGATTGGTCAAGGACCATCACCTGGCTACGCCCGACTTTTCGTGGGCTGCCTTTGTCGAGTTGCTGAGAGGGAAGTACTACCCAGCACATCTCAAACAGAAGAAGCGCCAGGAGTCAGAGACACTGACCCAAGGAGGTCTGACCGTGGATGAGTATTACGCTCGATTCATTGGTTCGCTGGACTCCATTCCCGGTGTGGATTACTCAGAGACCGTGAAGGTCGATAAGTTTCGGGGAGGACTATTATTTCGCATTCAGATGGCGATGGGTGCTACCCTCTACACTACCATCCAAGTACTAACATGAAAGCCATGAAATTCTTTACTTACTACATTACCAATTAACTTTGTGAGAACTTACCAAGGAGATTCCAGGAGTGTTATGAGGCTGCCTCGAGGACGGAGCTAATGCTCCAGACTCGGGAAGAGACTCTTGGGGCAAAGAAGAGAAAGAACCCCGAAGGAGAGTCTGAGGATGGAGGAGCATCTTCAGGCAATAGCCAGAAGAAGGGGAAGTAAGGACTTATCCCATTCTAAATTGTTTACCATATTAAATACCTTTAGGAATGCTGACCCGAAACCTTTAACAAGAAATTCCTTAAAGAAAGGGCAGTAGGGTCACCAGGGAAAGAAAGGGAAAGAGCCCGTCCTTCGGTTGACCGGCCCAACTATAGACGCTAAGCCTTTGAGATCTGCACCTCCTAAGGGTGAGAACGCCTACCTCTTAAAATTCAATTGTGACCTTAACCTTTATATCAACAGATATTCACTTAAACTAAATACCATCATCAGGCACCGGACAGCCCCAACGCCATTTTACTGTAAGCGTTGTGGGAGGGACCATCCTGGGTCGACTGCGAAGGCCGCAAAGTTATCTATCGGTGCTGCAAGAAAGAGAGCCATAGGGAATTCGAGTGCTGGATGAACCCTGAGAGCCGTAATTACAGGCCACCAAAGAATATTCAGAAGACCTCAGTGGAGGATCTGGAGTACCACGAGGCGGTCATGGATGGCCAGACATCTACTGATGCTGGAGCCCTGAAGGGCAAGGGAGTAGATAGGGCATGAGTCCCCTAACTCCATGAGACCGCTGGTGGAAGACTTTGTTTACTTACTATGTTGTGTGCTTACCTTGGTGTTAGGAGGAACTATGTTATAAGAATGTGGGAGTGTGTCATTGACCACTCGCCTTTTGTGTAAGACTTTGGGATTAGTTGTGTGTACTCAGTACCTATAAGCTTTAAACCTTGACGGATATACATATGAACAGGATGTTTATGCTTACATTATCATGTAGCAATACTCAAATGACGTAGAGTCAATGAGTCCGGGAATTACTGAACTAGAATTTCCACCTGCATGGCGCACTTGCTAATGCAAGCGCTGTGACCAGTAAACCACTGAAATTTCCATCTGCCTTGCGCACTTGCTATAGCAAGTGCAGCAACAGCAACGGTGACAGTAACAGCGACTGCAAATGCAACTGCAACAACTACTACTTTTTAGTCTTTTATTATACATATACCAAAAAAAAAGATGTTTTTCAAACGTTTTCATACAAACCCAGAGATTAGAAACCTATGCAACTATGGAAGGACCGTTAGTCCAACCACTGCAACTGGAGGAAATTATACAGCCACTGTGATGGTAAACCACACCAGTTTAATTGTTTGGGAATGTTCAGACATGGCTTATTAGCCAAATACCATCAGTGTATACCCGCATTTAATGCTAATCACTATCAGTGATAAATGTTTAGTCCTCATGGACAAGCATACCCTTTGTAGATGCACCACCGTTAGTGAGGATGGTTGGGAAGTGAAGAGCCAAGTTGCTCAAGCTATTATGCAATCTGCAATACATCCAATTAAACGGATGAGGGAAAGAATGTGAACTATGGAAGAGTTGTGATCATGATAAACAGGGAGAAAAGGAAAATGTGTTGTACTCAATGAAATCAAAAAAAAGAGGAGAAACAAGTTTGCTAATATAGCACGGATTTATTTACACCGAGTTGAATAATACCAGTCTATGGCACAAATTACCACGGATGCCACAAAGGCAATAGAACTTATTACAGGATAACTGATAATATGAACTAATACACACAAAAAGGGATATCCATCAAAGGGAGATTGACAACAGAATACTTCACAATAACCGTGTGACAGACATTACCAGTTTACTAAACGAGACATGGGACGACCGCACTCCGTTAGGAGCATGTGGGCCTGACAGACTTATTTATGAGTTAGTCGGGTAAGTAGTAATGTATCAGTACGGTACCCCATGCAAGTAGACAAGTAGTGTTAGGAACACGAGAAGTAGTCAACTCCATTCTATCTACGGACAGTAAGACATATTACCTCGAAGATGGACGAGAAGAGCCGTAGTAAACCAACGGGCTAAAAAAATAGAGAACCTTCAACAGAGAACAGTAGACAATATACAGAAAAGACAGGGAAACAGTTCAAGGACAGGAACCCAAAAAAAAAGAAGAAACAGGAAAACCCATTATGGATGAATAATATGTAGAATCCTCATAAGGATCGAGTAAATTCTTGCAATCCAGAGGAAATCTACCAGATGATATGGACATAAACGCGTGAATACGCGAGGAGAAAAGATAAAGCTATATGATAGCAGATACCTTACTTAAGGAACAGTGGATTTGGAATGTACCACTCACAGGATAATTCGCACATCTTATCTGTTTGACTCATTGGATATTAGCTGCTGAGAGTTTTCGCCTCTGCACTCTATAGGACTGAGTGTTTTGGTATTGCACTCGTGCAGTTATTAACCTCGTGGGAATGCAGAAAGATAAAGTGGATATCAACACGAGTGTGTAAAAAAAAAAAGGGGGAGAACTACAACAGTGTGTTACTCCGGAACAAAACCACCCGGAGACATGGATGGCAAACATCATCTTTGTGGACATATAGGCTGGTACCTCTTAGTATTACAAAGACAGGTGCAAAGAGCACTAAGTACTAAAAAGCCAATGTCATATTACACCTCAAACTGAATGTCAGTGAGAGAACACACGCATGTATGCTAGTGATCCTGATGAGAGGATACACAGCGAAAAAAAAAGAGGCAAACCGAGCCTATGTTCATGGGTCTGCACCTCAAAGGAGCGAGTGGGCCCATTAGAATGAATTTGGGAGAGAGCACAAATAGTTTAGTGCCACATCCTTTATGTATTTTGGAGCCCAAAGGGGCTAGAGTCATACCCGTCTCTCTGATATGAGAATAATCCACGAGTTGGAGCACTCTTTGAGAGCCAAGTATCCAGCGCTCCTTGTTGAGCGGCTGTTGTATACTTGTGGGGTACGGGGGCGTAACCCTTTTTAAGGGGGGTAGAGCCTCTTGGCTGTGCACATGTGTGCACTAAGTTTGGGTTGTTTAGTATGCATTGCATACAAAGAATTGGTGGTGTGCGGGGCATATGAGGTTGTTTGTTTAGTATGCATGGTATACAGTGAATTGTTTCGTATGCATGGCATACAGTGAATTGGTTTTGTTGGTTATGGTTGGTACGCGGGGCGTGCGTTGTTTGGTTTGTTTATGTGTAATATGCACTTAAATGTATGTATCTTATGAGATACTTGTTTGAATGATTGTATGTACACTATGTGTGTAGTACTTTTCTTATCCTATTTGTGATATGTATTCATATTCCTTTATAGAATGATTACAAATGGTATCGCCTAGATACGAAATGAATCATTAGATATGGAATGTGGAACGGTGGTATGATGTAGAACTGATAGGAAATGATGGTGCTGATGGATCACCTATATCCATATATGATTGAACTAACGCCACAACGTGATGGCTATGTGCTGTATAAGCGCAATACGATGTGTGTAAATGATATATCACATAGTGTGAGCCTCGATTTTAAACCCTATCCTATGTTTATTAAAGTTGATTAGGATCTAACCGGGTTTTAGGTCCACTTATAACCTAAGATTAATAACTATGTCATATAACAAAAAATATTAAAACCTAAGCTAGCTCAATGGAACCTATTAAGAGTCGCCACCTAATTTTAACCTAGATCAAATTAGGAAAGGAGAGTTCGGGTTCGGGGGCTTGATATTCGACTTAATTAGGGTTCAATTACTTTCATTACCCCTAGAAGTCGTTTTTCCTCTACTTAGTTTAATTACGGCTTATTACGAGTCGTTTTTAACCTAAGTGCGCGCTTCTGTTTTCTTTTTTTTTTTTTAACATTTTTTGACAGAAAATTAAAGTGGAAATTAAAATACCTAAACTAGGGTTTCGGAGGCAGAATTAGGTCAAGTTTTGTTTTCGTCCGTGGCTACGTGGACTAATGTCCGAACCCACGGACCCTAGTTAACTTAATTACACGAAAAGTCAAATTTAAACAGAAACGAGATTTTGAAATGTCCGGGGCCACGGACGGACGTCCGTGGGCCTGGACATGTTTTATAAAACCCTAAATTTTGAAAATAAAAATATCCCGCCACCGTCCGGGGGCGTCCGGCTTTCGGACAGGGCGTCCGGGACCCCGGACATAGCGTCCGTGGGTGCGGATCCCTCGGACAGCGGCGTTTGGGTGGCTCCCGGCGGTGTTTCTGGCTCAAATTTTATGGGTAGGTAGCCTGAAAGATTCTAAACACGTTAGTGATTGAAAGTTTACAATTTGAATTCAAATTAAACACAAAACTTAAAAAACAAGTTATTGGGCAGAAGCGAAAACAAACGCTAATTCAGAAGCGATAAAAAGTCAATTCGGCTCCAAATTTTAACACAGAGTAGTTAAAGTTGAACAAAGTCAGATAAACATGACTTCAACCTGTTTTACCTTCGGATTTAATGAGACTCTTCACAACGGGGATCTTTTGGTGCTTCGTTGATGCCGGTTTTGGATTGACTTCGAATTGTGCTTCTGACTCCTTCTTCTTTATGCTGTTAAGGAGGTTTCTCTTCTGTTTTTGTGGTGGTTTTGTGCTTGGAAGTTCAATAGGAGAAGAAAGGATGAGTTTTTGGTGATTTTGGGGTGATTTCTGCAGTGTTTCGGTATTGATTTGAGGCTTGGAAGTGTAAAAACGTGGGAAGAAGGTTTGTGGCAGTGTTCTCTGACTTTGGAGGTGTCTCCCCTGCCCTAGGTCGTTTTTTGGAAGGCCTTTTATAGAAAGAGCATGACCAAGTTGATAGAACAAGATTTTTATCTAAAACCCTGATTTTGTGCTCTAAGAGAATCTGATTTTTTAAAATGTGCTACAGGTTGATAAAAATTCCGAAATTTTAACCAAAGATAAAAGACGAATGTTAGGAATTTTGAGAGTTGGAATCAGGTTATTTCGATTAATAACCGATTAGATAAAAATCTTACAATCTGGAATCCCATAATTCATAACTTACGATTGGAAAGTCGAAATAACGAAATTCCAACGGCATTAGTCTCTAATAATCACCCTCTATCTTGTGTTAAAATATCATGACTTTTTGATTTGATTTCGGTATTTCCCAGAGGAGAGAGAAAATTGCAAAAATGATTGAATTTCTCTTTTAAATTTTGGGATAAGGTTCCAAATAAAATAATTTCAGGTTTATGACTGTATGTAGTCATGCTAACCATGTGACAATTTTATTTAATTTTGAAAACCCTTTTATTTCTATTTTGAGGCTATTTCATGTGTTAATTATTAAAGAAACTAGCTTATTAAAAGCTTAATTTCCAGAATAAATATTATCAGAAAATCACGAAATACCTTTCATAATGACTATGATATTTGGAAGTGTTTGGAGATAATGAACAAGTCATATGAAAATAGAAAATCCCGAGAATGTCCTTGGAAGATCCTACATTGGTGCATTTTGACCATTTTGCCCTTTGTAACACGTATGCCTTAGAGACTACTCCGAGGGGGTTGAAATTTTGGGTATAACAGATTGCCCCCCGTCAACTAGACTTTGTAGTGAATATGAAAAGACTAGTTGATGCTTGAGTGATACCCCAAAATTTTGGATCTTAAAAAACTCTATATGCAGATTGTGTCGAGCTATTCTAAGGCGCTGACTACCTATGAGTGAGAATGAAAATGAAAAGATGTCAAACGATTCTAAGGCGTTGACTACCTAAAGGGATGATGCCAAGCTATTCTAAGGCGCTGACTACCTATAACGAATGAAATGATGTCAAGCTATTCTAAGGCGTTGACTACCTACAAGTGATTGAAAATTGGTGTGGGGTCGAGTTCTTCCACTCAGGTGAGTTCGCCTACTCATGTGAGTTCTTCTACTCGGGTGAATCTGAATCTTTGGCTGAGAATCTGTATCCCTGAAGAATCTGTATCTTCGGCTGAGAATCTGTATCCCTGAAGAATCTGTATCTTCGGCTGAGAATCTGTATCCCTGAAGAATCTGTATCTTCGGCTGAGAATCTGTATCTCTGAAGAATCTGTATCTTCGGCTGAGAATTTGTATCTCGGAAGAATCTGTATCTTCGGCTGAGAATCTGTATCCCTGAAGAATCTGTATCTTCGGCTGAGAATCTGTATCTCTGAAGAATCTGTATCTTCGGCTGAGAATCTGTATCTCTGAAGAATCTGTATCTTCGGCTGAGAATCTGTATCTCTGAAGAATCTGTATCTTCGGCTGAGAATCTGTATCCTGAAGAATCTGTATCTTTGGCTGAGAATCTGTATCTCTGAAGAATCTGTATCTTCGGCTGAGAATCTGTATCTCTGGAGAATCTGTATCTTCGGCTGAGAATCTGTATCTCTGAAGAATCTGTATCTTCGTGGTGACAAGAAATCTCGTATGAATAGATGCAAGGTAAATTTTATGCAAATGATCAAGATCAAAGTTGATTATGAAAGTGCCAAACATGGCAATGTTGAGGTGTTATGCAAAAGTTGTAAAATGCAACTAAAGTGTTTGTTGGAAGCTTGTCCAAAACAAGGAACTGTTGAAAAAAATGTGCCAAACATGGCAATGCTTGAGAAAAATCTGTTGAGGAAAGAAAGTGAAATGATCATTTCCTGACTAAAAATTTCATATCTGCAATTTGTTTCTTAGAAAATGAACATGCCGTTGGTGGAAGTGTGTGGTGTTTGTTGTGGTGCTAAAGGCTTTTGCTGGTGTTCATGATTTATGATAGTCCTGGGATTGGGTTGTGTTTTTGGATGGTGGTCAGAATTATGACGGGCCTAATGTTTTTGTGGTGGTAAGGCTAAAGACGGGCCTGAGAGTGTGTGTGTGTGTGGAGATAAGGGCTTATGTGTGCCAGTGGTGGGATGGTGGTGCTCAAGCTTTGAGTTTCCGTTGGTGTTGTCATGGCAATTGTTGGAACCAATAATTGCCCCCAGTATTTTTCCTTAGGCCAATCTGAGCTAGAGTTCATGGCAATCGATCGTTCCGATCAATTGCCCCTAGTATTTTCTTTGATTAAACGTACGAATGAGTCTCGTCCTCACAGGGTCAAGGCTTGTGTTTTGATGTGGTGCTTCCTAACCTACACTCTGCGTGTTTGATGTTTGTACTTGTTTTCTACTTACGGTCATAACTTCTAGACCCTTAAATTTGACATTTGATGGATTTACGCATTCGATCTGTTACTTTCACGTGATTAGATACACAATTACCAAGTCGGAAGTCTTTAAAGCTTATAACGTGGCCATGGGGTGTGATGAAAGACAATGGGACCATGGAGGGATATTTGAGGTATGTGGAGCTATAAGGGTGACCAAAGTTGCACCTTGCGTCTTCTCTCGGAATCATCTTGTCTTAAAGTCGTCTAGCTGCTTCGTGTTCACGTTGCTTTCGAGCTTCTGGACTTGGACTTTTGAAGTCGTCCTTTACACCATTTCTCCTCTTTTTGTGATTCGGATTTCCTCGAGGCACTTCGATTTTGCCTCTTTCTTTGATCCTTTCTTGACTTTGCCTTCGGGGTTCTTGTGTTTCCCGGTTTTGGGCTTCGAGAGCTGTTTTGATGTGGGCTCTTTGGATCCTGTGCCACTTTGGGACCATTTGCGGATCGCTTCATCATGCTGATATCAGCATCGCTTCTTTGGACTGATTAGATTGTTATCTGAGAGTCGGGCTCCTCACTTCCTTTGGTCACCAGGTCGGTAATTCATCATTGGCTGGGTGATTTTGTGGAGTTCATAATATCGAAAAGGGATATATGAAAGGCTCGGGGGGTGCCTAGGGTTTAATAACAGGGTTTGCAAGCTTTTGGCTATGTGGTGCTGTACCTAGGTGCTTCGTCATTCCTGATAGTTGTGTATCCGTTCCTTGTTACTTTTCACAGGTCTAAGAGTAAATTTACAAATTATCTCCTTCGGCCGGAGTTATGCCGTTTACCTTACCTTTGAATGTGGTCTCACCGGAGTCGTGTAAAAATGACACGCTCGTTCACTCATGGTTTTTCCGCTCAAGTCACTCTCGTGAATTCTCACTCTGAGACTTGTCCACACAATTAAACAAAAGAAATAATCGTGGTTGGTCTTTAAACTCAGATTGCCCCCAGTATTATTCCAGGGTTTATGACGACAATTTGACAAATGTAGACCTTGAACCGTTATGTGGTTTGTTTGGATGCTTAGGGGTGAGCTGTGGCACTTGATTGGACATGTTCATCCTTTTGGAAACAAAAAGACAAATCATTTTATTCGATTGCCAGAAAATGACCGTTTCATGAACATTAGTTTTGAAAGATGATTTGGTGGAAGGTACAAAATGAACAAACATTTTTATTTTCTTGAGATTGTAAGTCAAAAAGACAAGAGACTAAAATTCGAACATCTAATCCTCATTAAAATGGAAATATCATAAACTCCTTACAAAATAGAAAAGAAAAATTAAGAAAGCAACATGCAACTAGACTCTAGCCTACTCGACAAACTGGAGCCCTTGCTCGATAAGGTCCTCAATCTTATGCTTCAATGCTCTACAGTCATCAGTACTGTGTCCTGGTAATTGATGAAACTGGCAGAACTGATGGAGATGTTCCCCGGCTTGGGTGATCCCAGGACTAGGTGTGAGAGGTTGTAGTAAGTCTAACTCTTCTAGCTTCACGAGTGCTTGACTGAGTGGTCGGCCAATGTCGGTAAACTGTCTCGGTGCAGAGAACTTCTTGGATTGGGGTGAGGCCTTGGTGCTTTGCTTTGAAACACTGAGCTGGCGCACATTGTTCTCCTGTCGTGAAGCTGGGATTATTCTGGCTGACCCTGACTTAAAGGTCTCGATACCCATACCCTGAGCTTTGGATTCTCCTAGCTTCAGCTCGCCTTTGTGAATCTTTTCTTCCATGACTCTTACCTGCCCCATCAGCATGTCAAAATTAGGGAAATATGTGCAACTCAGCTCGTTGT
Source organism: Limonium bicolor (assembly GCA_023374045.1). NCBI lineage: Eukaryota > Viridiplantae > Streptophyta > Magnoliopsida > Caryophyllales > Plumbaginaceae > Limonium > Limonium bicolor. The sequence goes on along the minus strand of CM041779.1, from coordinate 135,549,702 downwards.
TGTATTGCTTCTGCATATTGTCCACAATCATTCGAATCTGTTCTTGCTCATCCATTTTCGTAGGCATAGCGGCGGCCTTCATCCTCCACCGTTTGACGAAGTCGGACATTGATTCACTGCCTCTCTGTCGAGTGCTGGCAAGGTCGGACCTGGTGACTTCGAGATTCTTAGCATACTCGAAATGGTGCAAGAAAGCCTCACAAACCTCCTCATAGGTTCTGGTGTTCATCCTCTGAGTCAAGTACCAACGTTGAGGTATTTCATCGAGATAACGGGCGAAAACCTTGGCCTTCTGCATGCCATTCAACCTGAGGATGGACATTTCCCTATCGAACATCGCTAGATGGACCTGCGGGTCTGAGGCACCCTTGTATAGAGCAAGTGTGGGTAACTTCAACTTTGGAGGGAGATCAACCTCGGGGTATGATGCCATAGAAGAGTAATCAAAACCAGCAGGCTTGCTAGCCTTTTCTATGCGCTCGATCCTTTTCAGAGCCTTCTTGAGTTCTGTAGTTAGTTGGTGATCTGGGGCGGCTTCCCCTACGAATCCTTGCGCACCCTGGGCCCCAACGGATTAACTTCGATGTAGTCACGCTCGTTCCCAGAGTCAACAATCTTTCCTGAAATGTTTTCCTGATGATCAACC